>OY829475.1:14043871-14361871 GCA_963691745.1 Ditula angustiorana
GAATGACGGAGAATTGTATGAAATACGTCGCGAATTAGAGAAGTGGGGTAAAGCGAGTCAGCTCTTGGTGGCCGCCAGTGATGGCCTCCGCAACTGCTTTGGAGCTCAGGTGGGAAGTTAAAACCAAATTAGAACCTTAGCTTAATATTTGTTAAAGCAAAAGAAAAAAGTCATTTATTGTGTAAAAAAATCCGTTTTGCGAACATCTATGTTAAACAATAAATTGATTAAGTGATTATGTTTCGCCGTCAAATTAAATAGGTACGTATATAAATAAGATAATAGATAATATTTTTCAGATCACTATTTCTCTATGCTCAGCCACAGTTTACTACATCACACTTCTGTATCAAGGCATTAGTTTTTTGATAAACGAGGTATGAATTGTTATTTCGTTTGCAACTTTAGTTTGATCAAATTTTTTGAGTTTAAAAGCAAGTAATAGTTTAATAGTCTAATTATCGATAATGTATATATTTCCAGAATTTATTACGAACAGCCAATTTTGGGAGTAATTTATTTGACCTAAGTTGCTACATATTGATGAAGATATTCGTAGTGAACGCCGGCCAGCGAGCAGAGAATGAGGCGAAAGATCTGTACCAAAACTTTTGCGCTCTCAACAACTTGTTGGTGGGTCGTAAGTGTTTTTTCATATAAATTATACAACTTCAATGGAAAACAAGCTTGCTGCTTACATGATGATACTGATGGTAAACACCTAGCTAATCTTTAGGACGAGCCATCGTGTACGCAAAGGAATGAGATCTTTTTATTGCCTATACAGCAAGTTAATACCTCACTTGCCATCACGAACACTTTAAAGTTGAGAGACACAATAATTTGCATTATCTTAGCTCTCTACATTCTCTATACTTTATTATTGTAAACCATAGACGCATTCAAAAGCCAACCCTCCTCTCTGCCGGCATTCGCGTTAAAAATAATAAAAAGTTGCTGTGAAGCAGATTCTTTTTTAATTTGATACAGATAGGAATCCTCATATAGTTTCAAGTATAACACCCTAAATTCTAGCTGTAGTTCCAGGGGGTGAGGCGGCGAAATGCGCGCGAGCGGCATCGGGGCTGGCACGGCGGCTGCGCGCGGCACCGCTGCGCGTGCGCCTGCTATCCTCGCTCGCCGTGCAGATGACGCTGCTTGCTGATATTCTCGCTGTGGTCGCTAACTACACCATTGTCCTGCTGCAGTTTAATCACGTCGTTTAAACAATAAAGTACGAATAAAGATAGTTTACGTATTTATAAAATGTAATAGGTACTTAATTTTTTTTTAATAAATATTTGTTATTAAACTTTTATATAAATTAGACTTACACTCTTTAATAGGAGGACTCTAAAACCACAACTTTCGGATATTAATTGGCATTGCCACATCAATGCAGACCTTACTAATAACAGACAAGCTAGCCGCTGCGCTAACCTACAGACGCGAAGCCAGTTCTAAACATTATTCTGCACTCATAAAAGCATCTCAAATGCACTTCACATCGATAGTAATAACTAATGTATTCAGCCGTTACTTTGTGAAGGTCGATAGAAACAAATTGGAACGAATGACCATTAAACAAATTGGTACGTGAGTACATGACTCTGTTTTCGTGGAGTAGCAAGGTGGTCTTAAATGTTTTATCGATAGGAATATATGGATATATCTTTAGCTAATGCAATAGTGTGTAATTAATAAATATTATGATTTACTTTCATATCGACTTGTTAATGAATTAGATATCATCCCACCATTGGTGTTTCACTACATTTCAAACTAGGATAAGTATCCTAGTCCTGGGAGCTATTCCAGCCTAACTTTTTTTTGTCTACGATTACGCTCAAGGAGTTTCCTCAACGAAGCAAGCCCGGCGGGGCTACTTCCTGCGACCTGTTACAACCATTTTCCTATCTTACAACTTCTTTTACTGAGGCCAGGATACCTTCAGCTATTAGTAATTATAATAATAATAGTAATAATAGTGTATTAGGGGATAGACCTCCATAGTTGCGCCCATCTCATTTATATTATATGGTATCAAAAAAGGCCTCTTCATGTTGGCTTCGGCCCCATGAACGCCTTTCAAATGACCGGGCCCCCATGGACTCGTGATCGGAAACCGTACCAACAATAGTAATAAAATTTATTTATTTAGACTTTCATCCATTTTGTTAGTAGAATTACATAAACACTTATTGACTAATGTTAGTAAGATAATGAATTATTAACAAAACAAAAAAAAAACTATAAATGACGACAAAAAGGAGGCACTGGAAAATGCAAAGAATGCCAGTGCCTCATTAAAGGGCCGTCGAGCCTCTCGGCCACCACCGCCAGGAGCCTGTTGCCGCTGTCCCGCACTCTGCTTGCCATCGAGGCGGCTCTCTTGCGAATAGCGGCGTGGAAGCCGCCCACTCGCGCCTTAGCAAACATGCCGGACGCGCTGCAGAACCGGGGCAGCCGCAACTAGATTCTAAGCGCATTATTATATTGAACACGGAGAGCGCTGTACGTCTTTGCACCATATTTAACCCACAGGCTGCTCGTGTAAAACGTCATGCAATATGACTTAAACAAAGTAATTTTGACAGCACTGGAGCAACGAGCAAACCTGCGAGCCAACATATTAATTCTAACTGACAACGCTCTCCGCTCGCGCTCAATATCTTGGTCATCCTTCATGTCCTACGTTACAACATGCCCAAGTGTGCGGTTAACGAAAGGGAATGGACTGTATAGCGAGAAACGATGGGTAACGAAAGGAAGTTATGGGTTCTAAGCAAGAATATTGTGTATATAGTACGGCGAACTAAAGTAAATTATGTGCTAAAATAACAGTAGTGAGTTGGTGGTCTAACCTGGTGGCTCCGGAGCTGCTGTATGCAGAATCCTTGGCGTCCGCAGCGATGTACTGTCGGTGGCAGCCTTCAGCTTCCCTAGATCTACTGTCAACTTTACCTTCAGCGATCGCACTTAGCCTCGGATTTTGATTCTGGTGCCGCGCCGGGAGACTCCAACACACACTTAGACTAAACTAGATGAATACGCGGAAGTAGTGGGAAATTTAAATTATTCGGGACGTGTAACGACAAAGCTGTTCACAGTTCAAAATTCAAACAGAAACTCAACTTCAAAAATTAACGATGAAAATAAACAAACTAACGAATGGTGGGGGGAACGAGTGTGACCAATCACGATGGCTAGATAGCTAATGTGGCCACAACAAAATTAAAAAAAATATTAAATATGACTAAACTGAACACCAAGGTATTTAAAAGTTGTGACCCGCTTCAATGGTACACCATCTAACCTGATGGGTGGAACCTCAGACGGAGACTTATTGCCCCACTTAAATACCAAAAATTCACTCTTAGTCGTGTTATATTTTAAACCTTGACTAAGAGCAAATCCTTCGCATACTGCAATGAGTTCACGAAGGCCACCTACTGACGACTACTACTACTATTACTGGTCCTATTATCATGAGTTTACCAGTTAGAAAACCATAAAACACTTATGGTTTAGGTTGTGGAAACTTTCTTTGTTATTGCATAGTCACATTCATTGTAATACGATGTGTATTCTTTTCGGCCTAGCATGTTAATTTCTATTTGTGTCGGATTCTCAGTAAGTCATGAATTCATGATCACAGCAAGTCCATTTAATAGAGGTCATGTTTTCCCATTCATACATTCTTAGTGGGTCATAGTCGCGGCAATTCATGTCATGTCCCTAATAGGTTAATTTCTACTCTCTGCATATTTATTTTGGCGTACGTCATGCTCGTTGCTACATTTATGCTTTCAGAAGATGACTTGATGTTGTTAAGGGGCTCCCCTGTCCCAATGACCTTGCTCGTTTCAGCTACCTCTCTCCCCACTACTCTTCCTCACCTCTGCAACTTAACTTGCATGATTTTGCGTCGCCATCTAGTAAAAAATGCCTACACTACAATGGCTAACTTCAGTCCGGTAACGGTTCTGACCGACATCTAGCGGATACGTGGCGTACTATCAGGTAATGTTGCAACTTTATAGGCCAAGATCTGGCAGTCTTAACACAACATGAAATTGTATTCATCATTAAAATATTTTTAGGGTATACCCATAAAACAATGACGGCAGTGAATGGTTTTAAATGTTTCGATAAATACAATTTTATGGAGTATTATTAATTAACATACTGGTCATTCACGGGACACCGCGCGATATTACTATAATCTGGGTAACTTTATAATTGATGCCTTTTTATGTGATTTACCTGTAACAAAGGATTTACGTAAATAATATGTTTAATGTGTTCAAAATAAAAAGATTATCTATTTACGTAAATCTGGTCAATAGTGATTCTAAATCGCATATAAATATGACAAATCCAGTTTAAGCCTATGTTGTGAATAGGTACTATAAAGAAAACAAAAAAATATTCTGTAACCAAAAAAAACATCATTTATTAATTGATAACTGTTTTATTACTAATTTCTTGCTAATCCTAGCTATTAAATGCACGCAAGATGAAAAAAGAAGAATAACGCATGATTTAAAATGGAACAAAAAATTGCGACGTGAAATGAGAGCTGCTATAATTTTAACTGTGTATCTGTCTATCTATCTGTGTCATCGTAACTCAGAAATCGCTGGACGGATTTTAATACGTTTTTTTATATATATTTGAAAGCTAATTTAGCAGGATTGTGTACATAGCCTCAAAAAGCGCTCTCCATACAAAGGGTGGTAACGTTTTCCACCCTCTAAACCTTAACCTATAGTCATGGTTATTTACTTTGCTGTTATTTATTATGCTTTAGAACTAGGTTTGTATTTTTTTTTGATAGATTTAATCATATTTCCACTTTTGGAGTTTTATACAAAACAAATGTGTCAATATTTACAAATCTATAGAGAATATTAAAAGAATCAAACCATACGAATCGAAAACGTAAACGAAGTTTGTATGAAAAACGTTAGGTAAACGATAGTCTTAAACGAGATGGATCCTAGTTATTCAAATTAAAATTATTTATTAAAATAATCTTGGTACATATAAACGATGAACTGTTAGTAAACACTACATTATATATCTAAGTGTTAGTTTGTACAGATCAAAAAATAAAACACTATACTATTGACTCGACATAACACTAATACGCCTAAGCGCTCACTACAAATGAATAGATACTTAGTACACGTTTTTAATTAGAAATGTATAAACTAGGATATAAACGTAGCGCGTATCTTAAGCAAATCAAAAAGACTATGCAATATAGATAAGTACTTAGATTTCCAAATTAACTCATACAAATTAGTGCAAGATGTTTTATAGGGAATTACACATTTTCAAAAATAAATACTTAAGAAGAAATTGAAATAAAACAATTTATATCGCGTGTATTGTAACGAATCTAATTCCCGACGTTTCGAGTCCTTTACAGGTCTCATGTCCACTGGCAGACTGACAAAAAACATAGAATACCTACAAACTACCCAATTTTGAAAAAATAATTGAAAAAATTAAAAAGTAAACATAAAATCGTTCCAATTAACGCATTAAGACTACGGACTCTACCAGCAGCTCGGAAATGACATCTGCTGAGAAGAATGCGCCGCAAGAAACTCAGCATTAAGCCTTTTTGCAACCAAATATTTTTTTTTACAAACAAAAAGTTTTTAACATGAAACTACCGTGAGACTCAGACATATTAATAAAGCGGATCACTCACGTATTTTTGCGTCGGGAAATGCCCGACATGTTTCGGACCAGTCCGTGGTCCTTAATCATGAGCCCCCGCGGCGGTGGCGCGACGACGACTGCGTACCGAAGCCCTGACAGCTCGGCTACTCGGCACAGGCGTTTCGGGCGGCGGCGAACAACTACCCTCGTTTGCTTCATTATTTTTAATGTCAAATATCGGGTTGCACACTACACTAACCACATCGCTCTCTAAAGGCTCGGACACACCCGTCTCCGACGTAGTACTCAACACCGTTTTCCAGCTGGATGGCACCGACCATCCACCATCACGATTAAAATTCGGATGACGTCCAATTTCAATAGCCTCCCGTACTTTCCGCGGCACAAAAAACTTTTCCCTCGCCAGTACGGACACCTTATCGAAACGGATAAAATGCGTCGAATCCGAACATAAAGTAACAAATTAGTAGTATTTTAATCTTTATGTAACAAAAAGTTACATAAAGATTAAAATAAAATTACAAAAATAGTAATTGAATAATTGGAATAAACATAAAATACCAACAGTCATACAATCTAATGTCAAGCCTGAGATTTAATCAACTGTAGTACTGGGTCCCAGGCTGGTGGTACTGACAAGCCGTCCTCTCTATTAATATATATTTTATCGCTATTTATATTTAAATTTGGGTATTTCTTAATTTCAATTGCCTCGCGTAGCATTCTTGGAAAATAACGGATTTCCCTAGCGAGAACTTGAGGTTTATCGAACCTAATCGCGTGATTTGGCTTGTCCATGACATGCTTGCAGACTGCAGACTTGTTGGCCCGACGACGCTTGACATCCGCGACATGCTCCTTTACCCGAGTAGAAATGCTTCTCTTTGTTTGACCAATGTAAGAGAGACCACACTCACAGTCTAGCTTACAAACACCCGCCTCCTGTAGGGGAATGTTGGACTTCAAAGGTCGCAGATACTGGGTCATCTTCTTCAGCGGCTTAGTTTTAATACATAGGGAAGGATCGCAGGTCTTCGCTCGACTGTTGGTGGCTTCACACGTCGTCTGTGAGTGAGGCGTGGGGTTTTCAGCTTGTTCGCCCGCAGAGCGCGCTTAACATGCTGCAGTTCGCCCGCGAGATGTTGGTCATCACAGAAACCCCGTGCTCTCTGAAACAAAGATTTTCTTACGGCAAGTAACTGGCTCGGATGATGGTGGGACTTACCATTAAGGTACCTATCTGTATATGTTGCCTTTCTATACACAGTATGGGTTAGTGAATTGTGGGGATACCTAATGCTTTGCCTATAGCGTAGGCAAATCACAGTAGGTAAAAAAAAAGATTTAATTTTTCAACACAAACCTTAAAATTTCAAATAAGTACGTCTATTATACAAAAAAAAGTTAGCGTGTAGATAAATAAGGTTTGAGTTAGTCGGCTTGCCGCGGCTTGTAATTGAAAACGAATGCGCCGCAACCCAAAGGTGTCGCGATAATTCCCGGCGATACATTAGGGTTGCGATGCATTCGTTTTTAGTTCGAGGCGACAACCTACTGCGATTTGCCTACGCTATAGGCAAGGCGCCCGAGTGTACCTAATGTGTGGAGTGGAACTCCTTCGGTATTATTATTTATTCCGTGGTCGCGCGCAGCTTAGTACTAATAGTACTAGTAGTAGTAGTAGTAGTAGTAGTAATGGGTAATCTTCTCGCGCCGGCGCGCGCGGCGCTCTTTGCTTTCATCAGTTAAGCCCCTATTGAGATCTAGTGAGTTACTATTGCTTTTCATACTTGCGAGTTGAAGTTGTTGAAGAATATTTTATTTTTATTCCAAGAAAAAAATATTTAATTATTTAACTTTGGCTCAATATAATGAAAATCATCTAGCCGCAGGAAATCAGCCACAAAATTTTCAGGTGTACAGAATGTACATGTGTGCAGAATTTTGCTTTCTAACTTTTATAGTTTTCATAAAAAAGTGAATTTGACATACAGACAGAGACAGGCGGACATAGGAATTAAATTAAATTTATATGCGGGCTAATATAGTTTTGTAAGTAATTATTTTTAGTAACACGTTATGGGAGCAGACCCTGCAATAAATGAGTTTGTCTTTGGAATTTGAATAGCAAAACTATGAGGGTTCCTAATTTAACTATGGAACCCTAAAAAAGTGTAACTACCCGTCATAAAAATGCATATGGCCCCTTTATGCTGAGAGCCGTTGTAGGTAAAAACGTAGGCTGGCTCCTGGACTATTTTAGTGTAATACTTACTTTGTGACAGGATGAAAATGTTCTGAAATTTGATTCGGGTGTTCGTCGCAATTTCCCACCATTTGTTTCATACTCCTCTTTCTCTCTGCTCTATAAAAACAATGAAATAATTTTAAATCGTTTTTTTAAAGATACTTAAATTTTTATTGTACTAGCCACCCGTCCCGGCTTCGTGCAAGTACTCGTACAATTAGGATGTAATGTACATAAAGGCTTTCAGTATAAAATTTCCCTAACTGACAGTGAAAACCGTATCAAGATCCGTTGCATGATTTAGAAGGAGTAAGCGGCCGAAAATATTAGGAAAGACAGGAAAGGATAGCGACTTTGTTTTATTCTATGTAATGAAATGACGACAAACATTCTTTACACACAGGTTCGGAAATAGAAAATTATAGAAAGTACTTACAATGCCGCTTTCATCTTCACAAAGCGTTGTTGTTGACCTCGTTTCACTTTAGGCATTTTACACATAACAAGCACAATTAAATAAAAAATCACTTATTACCTAACCTAAAATATATTGCGTCCTTTCGCTAAGTCCTTGAAAACATCTTACTTACTAACACCAAACCACTAAGTTAAATGTGTCCTATCATTGATAATTGTTTAAATTATTAATTTTAAACTAATATCACTGATAAACGATACGAAACTACTTTTGCGCAGTCGCAGCGTCAAGCGGCACGGGTTCCCCGTCTGACAGCCAAGCGAGGTATGCCGCCCGTCGCCCGCGCCGACAACCGCGAGCCGTGTTTTTACGTGGCAGTAAATATTATAGCATGCACAAAAAAAATAAAATGAATTTAAAAAGCAGTGGATGAGATTATAGTGTGAGGCATTGTCATACAAATGAGTATAAGTAATTTTTTTAAATTGAATATTGAGGAAGTTTATGCGGATTTTATGAGGAGAAATGGGTTCACGGATATTTCTAATTCTCTTGATTTATTAACTTTTCCGAAATTCCAGTGGATTAAAATAAGAAACAAATACCGTTCTAAAGTATATATCTTTTCTGAGAGCTGATATTATCTATAAACATACTTATTAGAAGTTAAAAACAGCGAAATTCATCGGGTAGCCCCTTAATGTCAAAAGGGGCCAATCTGAAAATCAGCGCGGGGTACTTCCACCTCGCACATGCTGAGATTGGGACCCATTGCCAAACAGCTGTATTGTTTCTTTCTCACTTTCTTTTATTGTAATTATCATTATTTGTCTTTCCAACTACCTACTGATATCTATGTTGTGGCAATAAACGTCTTTTTATTTATTATTTATTTATTTATTTTATTTAAAAGGAGTTAACTGTTAAATGTGCAAATATGACCATGTTTCTAGTTTCCGAATTCAGCTCAAGTGGCTCCCTATCCGTCTTCGCCGTAACTCACATATACTTGTCCTTCTCTACGGCATTCTTTTTAACCCCGCTACCCCTCGTTATCTTAAGGAGCGTTTTAGTTTTTTCAATTCGGCTAGATGTTCTAAGAACTTTCTCCTTACTGTTCCTCCTTCGTCATCCAAATTCTATTCAAATTCCTTTACTTTTCGGGCTATTCTATTATGGAATTCTTTACCGGTTAACCTCAGGCAGGCTAAGTCACTTACTATATTCAAGGCTCAACTAAAAGAGCACTATCTGTCTCTTCCATAGCGCGGTTTCGGTCTCTGTTGTCCCTAAGATCATTGGGCTTCTTACTTTGTCGACTTCTTATATGTTATTTCCTAATTGATTTGAATTTTTCCGTATATGTGGGTATATATTAGTTTATTAATGTATGTTTATTTTATCTATATATTTATGATAGTATGTATTTTATTTTATTTTATTTATTTCTATATTTTCTGCAATTATTTTTACTTTAAAAATTGTACTTGCACCACCTGCTCAACATTGTAATTTTTTCGTGTCTCCCATGCTAAATGGTTGTCTGGAAGAGATCGCTTTTAAGCGATAAGACCGCCAATTGTTTACTTTATAAATTGTTTTTTAAGTAATGTTTGTTAACTATTTTCCGTGTGGTTTTCAATAAAGAGTATTTGTCTTGTCTTGAGTATTTGTCTTTTCTGGGTAATCGCATCTTTTTGACTTGTCATCGCTTTCTATGAGGTGTGAATGTGATCACGCAAAAACTCAACATCAATAAAAATACTAATACAATTATCGTTAAAAATTACATTTCTTGCCAAAAAGCAAACAAGATCAAATTCTGAGGTTTCTTAAAATTTTGAACATGAGTCTTTACTGTTTCGGTAATAGTTCAACTTTTCTCAAATATTTCTAAGTATGTATATCAAACTATTAACTATCATTTATGTCTGTTACTACGAGTATTACTTTGCTTCGACTGCTGATTATTTTTAAATGATTAACTAATTCAATATGGAAAAGTACGACCTATCGATTTTACTTGTCAAGCAAGTCAAAGAAATTGTATTCTGAACAGTGGTCATTGGGTTGTCAACTTGTCCGTATCGAATGTGTTTATTTAGTTGAAAATGCACGATATTGAAATTATTAAAACACTTTCATTGGTCGAAAATGTTATGGGCGTATATCGAAATTATCTATCTTTAAAGGGAAGTCTAAAATGTTTTGTGAATATACGTATTTTAATTGAGTCGTGCCTTATTTTAGGCTGCACTGTATACATTATAAGAAATGGTTTTGAGGGATATTCGTTTGACGATTTCTATTTAGACAGCGTGACATATGTTTTAACTTTTTTTTACGTTGTTTTTACCACAATCAATACGTTAGCAGCCATCTTCTTGAGCTTTTATAACTCTAACCATTTTCAAGAGTTTGTTTTAAATATCAAAGCCATCCACGATATTTATGAAGACGTTGTAACGTATAGAAGTCATATTAAAAAACAACGTAGGATAATTTACACTCGCGCGGTTCTGATCAATGTTACAATTATTGCCATGACATTAATATTTATAAATGATGCTGTAGCAACAATTACGTCAATGATAGTAGGAATCATGTTTATATTCGAACTGAGTCTATATTATCGCTATGCTTATGAAAATTTTGTGTTTTTCGAGTTTATTGAGTGTATTATTATTCCTTTGAAATACTTGAACGAGTCTATATCAGCAGTTGTGGCAAAGTTGAACAGGGAACAAGATGAATTGGTGGATGACGGAGAGTTGTGTGAAATCCGCTGCGATTTAGAGAAGTGGGGTCAAGCCAGTCAACTCTTAGTGGCCGCCAGTGATCGACTACGCGACTGCTTTGGAACTCAGGTGAAATGTAAAACCTCTACTTCCCTTACTAAAAGCACTAAATACACTACTAGCCGTAAGTTGACTAAATAAATAAAATAAGTAATTAATAGATTCAGGCGTTACTTTGCGGAGGTCCATATCAACAAACTGGAACAAATTGCCTTGCTACTCCGCTAAACCAGTGCCGGGCTCGTGCAAAATAGCTGCGTCTGTGCGACACATATATGTTCATGCATATATGTTGAGCCCGGCACTGGTTTAGCGGAGTAGCAAGGTAATTTGTTCCAGTTTGTTTAAATAAAATAAGGCAAAAAGTTCCGTTTCCTCAACATGAAAGTTAAGTAGATTGATAAAAGAATCATCCTCTTTAACCTTTTTGACGTCAAACACTCATATTTCAGCACCGCAGGTTCAACGCCAATTTGACCTTTATATACGTCAACGCCTGCAATATAAAAGTGACCTACGTGTATTCGCATAAGATTCAACTTCGTTACTAACAAGAAAAAGCTTGGCGTGTGAATGACGATTTTTGTATTTGACGTGGCAATGACAAGGTTAATGAGATGTAGCTAATGTAAATATTTATATTTTTCAGATCACTATTTCTCTATGTTCAGTCACAATTTTCTGCATTTCACTTCTGTACCAAGGCATTACTTTTATGATAAAAAAGGTGAGGATTGGAATTACGTTTTGCATTTTAGTTTTGATCAAAGTTCACAGTTGGACTACAACAACATTTTAGAGTGGGCGACATTTTAATAAGCGGTTTACCAAACTATTTTAACTAAAATATGGTTTGTTTGTCTCATTTGAAGGCCTACGTGACAGTGACAGATAGAGAACGCATTTGTGTCATCTAGCGTATAGTCGACCAAGTAATTGCTTGACCACTTTTGAACCTTATCCCTTTGTAATACTGTCGAAAAGTTGTCAAGCAATTTCTTGGTCGACTATACTTATAGGTTCATTAATATAAACGGATCACTCACGTAGTTGAAGTCGAGTAATCACACGACTTGCTTCGGACCAGTCCTTGGTCCTTATTCATAAGCCCCACGGCGGTGGTGGGAATCTCATGGTAGTTTTTTGTTAATAATGTAGGTTTACTGAGCGTTTACAAATTATGGGGTAAAACATGAAAAAACTCGTATGAAAGCTTGATGAAAGATAAAATAAGGATAAAACGTTGTTTGGCATTAAGGTAACTTTGAATGATGAAGGGAAACATTTGACATACTTTGTATTGGATTAAATAATATGTAAATCAACATCGAATGTTCAGTTCATTGTATTACCATTTAAACTGATTTCCTAAAATTTATATTTAAATTCTAGACTCGTAAACAGAATTAAGTTCTATTTTTGGAAAGTAAAATAATGCTTTGATTCTAGGTTCTATTAACATCATCGAGTGGCGTCAGCATTTTATGTGAGCTTACATGCTACATTATGATGAAGATATTCATTGTGAACGCTGGGCAGCGAGCAGAGAATGAGGCAAATACCCTGAACAAAAACCTGTGTGCTCTCAACAACTTATTAGTGAAATGTAAGTTTTTTTTGCGCCACTAGAAAACAAGTTTTCTGCTTGTCTGATAGCAATTACTTAAGCCTACAGACCCTTGCAACACCAAAAGTACTAACTTGTAACGAGGTAGCATACCTCGAATCGACCTTTTCTTATTTGTAATTATTTTCTTACAAAAAAAGTATTTTTGATTAGTTTCCTAAATTCAAAATTCAAAAATCTTTCTAGCTTCTACAATTCTTTCGATCCCTCAGTCTCGATCTTACACCTCGAGAGGAAGCACGTTAGTTATACAGTATCGTTGTGTGTGTACAAGTGTATACTGTTTCGTAAACCATTCCCTGTTATTCTTCTATTTCCACATGACGGCACAAATTGTAAGTCATACCTGTCTTTGTACATTACCCTTTTTATATTTATTCTTGTTTTTGATAACAACCTTTTGTATTTCTACTGTCCATCAGGTGTCTTCAATTCCATACTTCAATTTTAATTCAAATTATTTCCTCAATCTTACACTTCAAATTAATTCTTCAATTTTACTTCAATTTAACACTTTGGTTATTCCTTCAATTCCCCGCTACAACCTTTAATAAAATCATCCCTATCAACTCTTGTGTTTCTCTAATACAACACAACGTAACAAACTGGTACATTCCTGAGCATTCAGGTTAAATCACCAAACCACAAGCACCGCTAGGTTGAAAGCACTAAAAGACAGTCACCAAGCACATTTAGCTGTGGTTTTGTGTAAGGTTGAGGTTTTTCTCAGAAATCAGGCAATGAAATTGTGAGCGAAAAAATAAACAATTTTATTTTAGCCGGTGGACGCGCGTGACTTCGTTCGCCTCAAATTAGTACCCTATGTCCGTCAGGAACAGTGTAGCCTTCTATTTGTGAAAGAATTTTTGGAATCGATTTAGTAGTTCCAGAGATTACCCCTACATACATACAAACAAACAAATTTTATCCCTTTATTATATTGTTGTAGAAAAGGCAAAACAGCGAACGAGTTTCGTAATAGTTAGTTATTGCAAAGCCCAAATAATTTTTTGCTTCTAATGCACATAAGACCCACGTTCAAAGTGTATGTACCTATAAAGTGTATTGTTATATGCATGTCAGATACGCCAAACTCTTCCATAGACATCTCAGATCATAGTAAAAAGCAGAAGCATAATTATAGTTCCAGGCGGCGAGGCGGCGAGTTGCGCGCGCACAGCGTCAGGACTGATGCGACGACTGCGAGTGGCGCCGCTGCGCGTGCGGCTGCTGTCCTCACTTACCATAGAGATGACGCTGCTCGCAGACATCTTCGCTATCATTGCCAACTACACCATTGTTCTGCTGCAGTTCAACCACGTCGTTTAGTGTACCGTATTAATTAAATTAAACAATACTTTACGAATAAATAACGGTAGTTTTCGTTCACCATGTTACACTAAGTATATTGTGTGTGGCAGTACTCTTTCAAGCACAATTGTCATAACTTAATTATGATAACTGTGGTAAGAGCATGAAATGCTGCAAATTGCCAAAGCATGAAAATCTCAGCATATGCTATTTGCATATTTCGGCATTTACAACGAGCATTATATTATACGAGTTTTTTACCCGCGGCTTCTTCCGTGTGATATTCCTTATTAAAAAATTATCGTATGTTTTAGTCTGTCACATTTTATTTAAATCCGTCCAGCCATTAATGCCTGATTGTAAACAAACATCCAAATATCAAACATCATTACTTTTACATTTTACGATACTGGTTTATACTTATTGTTAAATATGATTTGTACCAGATCTTTTCGATTACCAAAAACAGAACCGGAGGCTTCTTATCTTGAGCTAATTAGTGACGGATCTCTTTGGCAACGGTAATAAGAATGATATTTAAACGGATGTTGCTTCCTGAATTGCTTTGTTACGAGTACCATCTAGGTGGCTCAAGGTAACATAAGATTGATTCCTATTCTGGTGTCGCCGATTCGAATTCAGAATTTTGCTCTTCTTTTTGCATTTTATTGTTGCAAATACTGAAAGTTTACACTAGCGCGTTTGCAATACTATCAGTTCCTTGTACGCAATCCTGACTCTAAGATGATGTGTGATATCTACTTTTAGCATAAAAGGAAGCCTACCTTCAACCAACAACTGGTGTTTATAGCAACTATCCTCAGTTGACAGACGTTATATCAATATTTCGTTCAAGGGACCGACATCATTTTAATCGCCCGTGGAATGACTTTACTCCGAACCTGACTTGCTACGAGCATGACCAATCGCTAGTCTACCGAAAGTAGAAAATTGCCTAACAAGAAAATAACTTCCTGCCAGCATGAACCTACAGCTAATAATATATGCCGAAAGTAAAAATGACCAACGAAAAAATATAATGAGCATGATCTACTGCAATTAAATACTTATACGGGAAGTCGAAAATTACCTAATAGAAGAATCATTTCTGCATGCTACAAACATGGAACTACTGCGAATAGGTATACCAAATAAAAAAAATAAACAACTAAGAACATAACTTGCTACGAATATAACCTACTGAGAATCTAAAGCAAGAACACGGCTTATCAATAACTTGACTACATTGCTACAATCATGGCTGACTGAAAATAAAAGAGAAGTAGGAAATGGCTCAAAGGGTAAAGGAAAATCACTGGAAATTTTTGACGTTCCTTACTGCTTCGCTAATAATTCAACTTTTTTTCCCTAATACCTACATGTATATCAACCTACTTTCTTTTATGTCTATCACTTGTTCCTTTGCTTCGACTGCTGCTTATTCTTAAGTGATTATACCCAATTGATTAAATATGAAAAAGGACGATCTATCGATTTTACTTGACAGGCTGCTCATGGAAATTGTATGCTGAACAGTGGTCATTGAGTTGGTCTTGTCTGTATCGAATGTGCTGGGTTAAAAATGCACGAAATTGCGATAATTAAAACCCTTTCGTTGGTTGAAAATATTATGGGTGTATATCGAAACTATATATTTTTGAAAGGAAGTGTAAAATATGTTGTGAAAATTCGTATTTTTGTTGAGTCATGTCTTATTTTAACACTTTGCGTATCCATTGTAACAAGTTGTTTTGAGGAATATTTTATTGATAAATTAGATACCGTGATGTATTCGTTTACCGTTTTTTACCTTGTCACTGCCACGATTAATACGTTAACAGCTATCTTTTTGGGGTTTTGTAACTCTACTAATTTTCAAGAGTTTGTTTTAAATCTCAAAGCCGTTAACACGATGTATGAAGACGTCGTAACGTATAGAAATGTTATAAAAAAAGAAAGAAGGAAAATTTACACACGCGCAGTTCTGATCAATGTTACAATTATTGCCATAACAATAGTATTTATAAATGATGCTTTGTCAACAATTACGTCAATGATATCAGTCACTATGTTTATATTCGAACTGAGTCTATATTATCGCTATTCTTATGAAAATTTTGTGTTTTTCGAGTTTATTGAGTGTATTATTGTTCCTTTGAAATACTTGAACGAGTCTATATCAGCAGTTGTGGCAAAGTTAAACAGGGATCAAGATGAATTGGTGGATGACGGAGAGTTGTGTGAAATCCGCTTAGATTTAGAGAAGTGGGGTCAAGCGAGTCAGCTCTTAGTGGCCGCCAGTGATCGACTCCGTAATTGCTTTGGAACTCAGGTACAACTTTAAACCACTGCTTGTCTTAATAAAAGCGCTAATACACTACAACCTGTAAGTGGCGTTCTATAATTTGATCACTTTCGTAACAATGTCTCGTCCCTAGGAAAACAAATGTCACTATTCAAAGTTCAGTCTTTAACATAAAAGATTAACGTGGATAATGTAAGCATTTTGTATTTTTCAGATCACTATTTCTCTGTGTTCGGTCACAATTTACTGTATCATACTCCTGTATCAAGATATTAGTTCCATGATAAACAAGGTGAGTTTTTAAGAAAGTTCGAAATTGTACCTACTCGTATATCAAAATTTTGGAACGAGTAACACTTATTTTGTAAATCTCTTTAACTAAAATATGGTGTGTTCCTTTTCTTCAAATGCTACCGTCACAGTGATAGATAAGGACAACACTTTTGACATCTAATGTAGATTTACTGAGTGTTTGCGAATATAGGAGGGGGAGGGACGTGAAAACGCTCAAATAAAAGCTTGATGAATGATAAAATAAGGAACTTAAAGAAAGCGAGACTGAAACTGTCAAAATCATATTGCTTGACAGTATAATTATAACCTTTGAATCACGAAGGAGAGCATAGACCGTACCGCATATGGTATTATTATATAAATTTACATAGAACACCCTTCTTATTCTAAAGGCTTAGAATATATGCATACTTATCTATCTTCGGTATATTGGAGTGTTATTTCAACAGATTTACACAAAAATTGCTTTTAATTTTAAAATCGCGAAAAGGATCAAGCCCTTTTTCAGTCAAGTTAAATGATGTTTTTTTTCTAGGATTTATTAATTTCAGCCAGTAACGAAAGCATTTTGTTTGAGCTGGCATGCTACTTAATGATGAAGATATTCGTAGTGAACGCCGGTCAGCGAGCAGAGAACGAGGCAAAAATCCTGAACAAAAACCTGTGCTCTCTCCACAACTTATTAGTTCGGCGTAAGTTTTTTTTGCATAAGTTGAAAACAAGCTAATTGTTCGCCTACTGCCTGTTTAGAAATTAAAAGAGCTCACTCGTATATTGTTGTAGATAAACTAACCCCTCTTTTGCTGTGTAAGCATCAAAGAACAGTCATCTACACAAGCACGGCATTTGGCTGTGGTTTTGCTTATGGCGGAGGACTATTCTTAAACACCTTGAAATAACCACTTTTTATATAAAAGGCAAAACAGCGAATTGGTTTCATGGTATAAATTTATTGTTATTGCATATGTATTGTAATAACAAACTTCATAATTATTGCTAAGCCCACATAAATATATAGCTTAATGTATAGATAGTTTGATAGGTAGCTTATTGTTTCGCAGTTTATATTTACTTTTTATTTTTTTGTGCACCCATGTTTGTTCTTATTTATAGTGTAGTTGACTGGTAAAGAATGCCTACTGACGTTAAGTCCGCCAATTGCATTTGTTTTGTTAACTGTGCAATGAAGCTTAAATAAATAAATATTTGCTCGTAATCCACGAAAAACCCAAATACATTCGAAATGTACCCGAAAAGTGCATTGTTATATGCACATCAGACACGTTACCTCAGATATCAAAGTAGACAGCAGAAGCACAACAGTTCCAGGTGGCGAGGCGGCGAAGTGCGCGCGCATGGCGGCAGGACTGACGCGGCGGCTGCGCGCGGCGCCGCTGCGCGTGCGGCTGCTGTCCTCGCTCACATTAGAGATGACGCTGCTCGCAGACATCTTCGCTATCATTGCCAACTACACTATCGTTCTGCTGCAGTTCAACCACGTCGTTTAGTGTACCGCATTCATTGAATTAAACAATACTTTACGAATAGAAAGTAGATAGTTTACTTTGAAAATATTATACAATGTATATCGTGGCAGTACTCTTTCTAGCGTAATCTCCATCACAGTATACTTAATTGTGATAATTGACGCCAAACCATGATGATCTTAGCCTTGAGCACATGCTATTTGCAGGTTTTGGCATTTACAAGGAACATCATATTTTACGAGGTATATTGTGTTCTGTAAATTTTACAGAATAAAAAGTATCCTATATTTAAATCCTGAACATGATTTATGTGTCTGCCGTATTTCATTGAAATCCGTGCAGCCGTTAATGCGTAACTGAACAACAATCATCCGACACTTATACATTTATGAACAATTTTGATGGACATCTATTCTTGGCGTTTTGTATCGTTATGTTTATTATGTAGATAAGATCTATAATGCTGTTGCCCAAAATAAAGAAATTAAATTACTTTAATAAATACTTTGAATTTTCATGCCTATGATGGACGAAAAAATCCCGATCTTTACCCACCTCCTTTCAAACATTATTTACTGCTTAGCTAGTATTCTCAAATACATCAATAACAATCTTCTTTTATTTATGCTTTATGACAATCGATAATAATTTTACTTCCGCTGCTGTTTATTTTTAAGTGATTAACTTATTAAATATGAAAAATAACGATCTTTCGATTAAAGTTGACATGACATGCTGAACAGTGTTCATTGGGTTGTCAACTTGTCCGTGTCTGATGTATTGAGTTAAAATGCATGAAATGAACATTATTAAAACACTATCATTCGTTGAAAATGTCATGGGCGTACATCGAAACTATTTATTTTTAAAAGGAAGTGTAAAGTTTTGTATTAAAATACGTATTGTTATTGAATCATGCCTTCATTTAGCAGCTTTTATATACACTGTATTAAGCATATTTGAAGGTTTTTGGTTTGATGAATTTGATAGCGTGACATTTGTTTTCACTATTATCTATAATGTATTTGCCACGATCAATACATTGGCAGCCATATTTTTGAGCTTTTTTAATTCCAATCATTTTCAAGAGTTCATTTTTAATGTCAGAGCCATCTACGTGATGTATGAAGACGTCGCAACGTATAGAAGTCTTATAAAAAATCAACGTAGGAGATTTTACTTACGCATGGTTCTATTCAGTGTTACAATGACTTCTATAACAATGACATATGTAATTGACTCTTTGTTGCCAGTTACTTCAGTAACATTTTTAATTGTATTTATATTCCAAATGGGTCTTTACCATCGGTATGTTTATGAAAATTTTGTTTTTGTCGAATTAACTGAGTTTATTGATCTTCCTTTAAAATATTTGAACGAGTCTATATCAGCAGTTGTTACAAAGTTAAACAGTCAAGACGACTTGGTGGATGACGAAGTGTTATGCGAAATCGGAAGCGATTTAGAGAGATGCGGTAAAGCGACTCAGTTCTTGGTGACCGCCACTGATCGTTTTCGCGACTTTTTTGGAGTTCAGGTAATATGTAAAACCACTGATTACTTACAAAAAGACTAACGTGCATAATTGTCATTTAACTATTTCCTTATTATATTTTGTCCCAAGAAAGACAAATGTTATGGCTAAAGGAGACAAACAATTATATTCTGTATTGTAAACATTCATATTTTCCAGATCACTATATCGATTTGTTCGGCCACAATCTACTGCATCTCACTTCTGTATCAAGGCATCAGTTTTATAATAATCGGGGTAAGGATTATAATGACGTTTACCACCATAGTTTAGATAGAAGTTTGAACCGTTTACATCGCGTATTTTGGTTCCAGAATATATTAATAGCAGCCAGTTTAAGGAGCACTTTGTTTGAGCTAACATGCTACATATTGATGAAGATACTTATGGTAAACGCAGGTCAGCGAGCAGAGAACGAAGCAATAATCCTGAACAAAAACCTGTGCGCTCTCAACAACTTACTTTTGGGACGTAAGTTTTTCTTTTGTATCGGCGGAAAACAAGCTTGCTGTTCGCCTGATGGTTGGCAATTCTCTCAGTCTACAGACACAGCACCACAAGTGCATATTGACACGTTGCTGACCCTTTACGATTAAACACAATTTAAGCTGCAAAAGAGAATCACCTGCATGAATACGGCATTTTGCTGTGGTTTTGTGTAAGGCGTAGGTCTTTTTCCAGAAAGCAGGCAACTTCGTTAGGTGCGGAATAAACCATTTTTTTTATAAAAGATGCGTGAGTTATACCTACAAACGGTTTACATGATATAAATCCTTGTTATTGTGACACTAATATTTAATGTATAAAAACACTAGGTAGTTATTATAAAGCCCAAAAAATATTTGCTCCTAATAAAAAACAAAAGACAACAAGTTCGAAGTTTTGCCATATGGTGCATTGTTAAAGGCACATCGACCATTAAACATTCTTCATTTGACGTCTTAAAGGTTAAAGTAAAAAGCAGAAGTATAATAATAGTTCCAGGCGGCGAGGCGGCAAGGTGCGCCCGCGTGGCGGCGGGACTAACGCGCCGGCTGCGCGCGGCGCCGCTGCGCGTGCGGCTGCTGTCCTCGCTCACAGTAGAGATGACGCTGCTCGCAGACATTTTCGCCGTCATTGCCAACTACACCATCGTCCTGCTCCAGTTTAACCACGTCGTTTAGTGCCGCATAAATTAGATTAAGCAATACCCTCACTTAGAGTCAATGGCAACATTAAGCTCAATTACCTAGATAATAAGCTTATCTCTCTATGTAATAACTTCTCTTATTTTATTAACATATGTTACTGTTAGTGTTAATTATGAAATTATTAAATAAATACAAATATACTTTATAAATATAGCGGGGCAACGCGGCAAGCGTAATGGGCGCGTTTGAGCCAGGTGCGATGCGGAGTGGGGTTTTTTTTAGGTTAAGTTAGTGTTGGCAATAGTTTTAATTCTGTTTGTGTTATTGTACTGTCTAAATATACCTATGTTTATTATTTAATGTTAGTTTTTAAGTTTGATTGTTTGTAATTTCATTTGATGTGTTTATTAAATAAAATCTTTTTATCTTTATAAATGTTTGTAGATAGTATTTGTTCAACATATTACACCATTTCGTAGCGGCATTCTTTTAAGCAATATTGGCATAAAAGTTTAGTTATCTAGGATAACTAAGAGTAAAAAAATCAAAAACCTAAAAAGGACATTTGTAACTAGAAAGTCATGGCAGAATCGATGGAAGACCTTAGCACGATGCTTGAAGACCTCACTCGGATTTCCCATTGACTGGGCCTTAATGGACAAAACGAAAGTCATGTTGAATGTCCATGTGGTGCCCACCCCAATAGCAGTAGGAAACTCAACTCTCAAAGTTATTGACAAATACGTCTAACTAGGACAAACAGTCCGACTAGGCAGGTCCGACTTTGAGAAAGAGGTCAATCGTCGAATCCAACTCGGCTGGGCAGCGTTCAAAAAACTGCAAAATGTCTTCTTGTCCAATATACCTCAGTGTCTGAAATCGAGAGTGTATGATCAATGTTTGTTACCAGCAGTGATGACTTATGGCACTGAAACGTGGCCGCTTACTATGGGCTTTATAAGAAAGCTCAAAGTCACGCAACGAGCTATGGAGAGGGCTGTGCTTGGAGTTTCTCTACGTGATCGCATCAGAAATGAGGAGATCCGCAAACGAACGAAAGTAACCGATGTAGCTCAGTGGATTAGCAAGTTGAAGTGGCAGTGGGCAGGGCACATATCACGGAGAACTGATGGCCGATAGGGTCGAAAAGTTTTCGAATACTTAGCGGCTGGCAAGCGCAGCGTAGGACGACAGGCCACAAGATGGTCCGATGATCTCATACAGGTGGCAGGAAGGCGCTGGTTGCATTTCGCTTCTATTCGGTCACTTTGGAAATCCATGGAGGAGGCCTATGTTCACTGGTGAACTTTTTGTGACTAATATAATGATGATAAACTAGAAAATACTTATTTTTTCTATCTTTTATTTCTTTTCTTTCTTCTTTACAAAATTATCATTCGACTTAAGATGATTCTACGATACAATACGATGTGTGTTTCGGACTAAGGTTTAGGAGAATCAATATTATGCCCGCTATCAAATTATAACTTGACTGAAAATATGATAACAGTAGAAAATGACATGCCTCGCCAAAGGGCAAAGGCAAAATTACTGGAAGCTTTAAGCATTATGTAATGTGGAAATATTATGTAACATTATATAATTCTCTTATATATATCTATATCAATCGACCTTCTTTTATAATTAAATTAATCACTAATTCCTTAAATTCGACTGCTGCTTAATCTTAAGTGATTAAGTAATTCTATATGAAAAAACGATCTAACGATTTTACTTGACAAACTGCTCATTGTAATTGAATACCGAACAGTTGTCATTGGATTGTCAACTTGTCCGTATTGAATGTATTGAGTTGAAAATGCACGAAATAAAAACACTTCTATTGGTTGAAAATGTTATGGGCGTATATCGAAATTATTTATTTTTTAAGGGAAGTGGAAGATTTTTTATTAAAATACGTATCTTCATTGAATCATGCCTTACAGTAACGGCTTCTGCATACATAATAAGTGGTTTAGAGAAGTTTACGACAGCTGAATCATATGGCATGACATTTATAATTAATATCTGTTACATTTCAGTAGCCTCGATCAATACAATTGCAACTATGGTTGTGAGCTTCTTCAAGTCTAACCATTTTCAAGAGTTTGTGTTTAACATCAAAGCTGTTCACAGAATATATGAAGACGTCGTAACGTTTAGAATTCTTATAAAAAAACACCGTAGCAGATTTTACAGACGCGCAGTACTGTTTAGTATTACAATTACTTTTATAATAATTATGTATGTAACTGATTCTATGTCAAAAGTAATGTCAATAGTATTTTTAACTATGTTTACGTTCGAAGTAAGTCTTAATTATCGTTATTTTTATGAAAACTTCGTTTTTTTCGAGTTTACTGAGTTTATTGTTGTTCCTTTGAAATTTTTGAACGAGTCTATATCAGCAGTTGTTACAAAGATAAACAGTGGCCCAGATAAATTGGTGGATGACGAAGTGTTTAGTGAAATCCGCAGCGATTTAGAGAACTGGGGTAAAGCGAGTCAGCTCTTAGTAGCCGCTAGTGATCGTCTCCGCGACTTCTTTGGAGTTCAGGTGATACATATAACCACTGCTTCACTCATCAAAAGGATATTAATAACGTAACTTGCATTATTATTTAACCGCTTTGTTATCATGTTTTGTCCCAAGGAAAACAAATGTTACGGGTAAAGAAGACTAATTGTTTGGATGCAACATTTCCATTTTCAGATTGATTGAGTAACTATCTTTTCCAAAGAACGCGGCTAATGTGTTTGTATTTTTTAGATTACTATTTCGCTGTATTCAGTTACAATTTACTGCATTGCACTTCTGTACCAAGGGATCAGTTTCATGATAAATGAGGTAAGGGTTATAATTACGTTGGTCCCGTTTCAGGTCTTATAGGCTCAAATTTCGAGAATTAGATTCGTTGTAATTTACACTTTTTTTATCCTATAAATAAACATCTGAATTTTAGATTAGGTGACTTAAAAATGGAGGCACTTAAATTAAAGACTAACACACCGAAAACTGTCAAAATGGTATTCCTTGGCGTGTTTGTGTTAGTATAGACTATTCGTTGAGTTTCTTGCCGGTATCTTCTCATCAGAGGTTTTTCCGAATCGGTGGTAAATTTTATACCATTCATAAGTGCTACCAGTAAGCCTAATCTGAATAAAATATTTTTACTTTGACTTTGAGACGCCAGTTAATGATGAATGGCAATTAGAAAGATTTTACAATCATAATATTATTAAATTTTCACCAAAGAATGTCATTTTTGCTATTCATTTTATCACATACCACAAGGTGTTCTTATTCTGAATGCTTAGAGTTTATACGCTTTTCTCTTTTCGGCACATTGACCTGCCATTCCAAGTTAGAGATTTGGCTAAAACTAAAAATTTGCTTATTGTATAATTTGACCTGAAAAGTGCTTGATACGTCGGAAGTTATCAACGTTGAAATAAATGCCGTTTAACAGTTTAAATGGCATTTATTATAACGAATCTAACTTCCGACCTTCTCCTGACGTATCGAGCACTTTTCAGGTATACTAATGTAACTTGTTTAATCCTTGTAAACAAGACATTATTATGGGAAAATGATGTTTGAAATTTTAAGACATGTTGATTGCTCAAATCCTATTATCTTTACAGAATGCATCAATGACATCCGGTTTAAGGAGCACTTTATTCGAACTAGCATGCTACATATTAATGAAGATACTTGTAGTGGACGCCGGTCAGCGAGCTGAAAATGAAGCAAAAATTTTGAACAAAAACCTGTGCGCTCTCAACAACGTACTAGTGGGACGTAAGTTTTTTTTACATCAGCAGATAACAAATTTGCTTCTCGCCTGATGGTTAGCAATTCCCTTAGACTAAAGACGCCTGCAGCATCAGAAACACTAATTGGCATATTGCAGGGCCTTCAAGATTAACTAGCGTTTAAGCAACAAAACAGAGTCACCTGCAAGTTCACGATATTTGGCTGTAGTTTTATGTACAACCAAGGTCATTTCCAAAAATAAGGCAGCTCAATTACGAGTTAAATAAACTACTATTGGTCCAGCAGCCCTCGACTATTTTTTTAAGTGATTAATAACAGGCTGAATCTTCGTGAGTTCGTTCGGTTCCACGAGACGCCCAAGTTTTTCCTATTTGCATATTCTCAAAGAATATTTAGGACAATTGTTTTTCCGAGTTTATTGTCATATTATTATTGAATGGTCACAAATTCCTACAAATGTAGTGCTACGTTTTCCTAGTCCTACACTTGGAAGTTTTCCATTCCACGGCACTACATTACCCACCTCTTTGAGAATATGCACATAGGAAAAACTTGGGCGTCTCATGGAACCGAACGAACTCACGAAGATTCAGCCTGTTATTAATCACTTTAAAAAACAGGCGGGGGCTGCTGGGCCATATTTATTTATAAAGAGGAAAACCAGTCATTGAGTTAGATGACTTTTAATTTTTATTGTATCTTTATTGTACAAAAACAGATAGTTGTTGTAAAGCCCAAAAAATATTAGCCTCTAATGCACAAACAACCCAAATACAAAATACTTATATCCGCGAAATGCAATGTTATAGGCATATCAGGCCCCAAATTCTTCCGTAAACGTATCAGGAGATAAAGTAAATAGCAGAAGTATATAGTTCCAGGCGGCGAGGCGGCGAGGTGCGCGCGCATGGCGGCAGGACTGACGCGGCGGCTGCGCGCGGCGCCGCTGCGCGTGCGGCTGCTATCCTCGCTCACAGTACAGATGACGCTGCTCGCAGACATCTTCGCTGTTGTTGCCAACTACACCATCATCTTGCTGCAGTTCAACCACGTCGTTTAGTGTGCCGTATTAATTAGATTAAACAAAAACATACGAAATTATCTTGGGAGTTGTCTTGCAAAATGTTACACTATTTCGTGGCGATACTTTTTAAGCTTTGTCATCTGGTCATTATGAATAAATTATGATTATTATTAATTATGATCATTGAAAGTTAAAAGTTTATACGAAACGAAAATAGAAATAATTTATTTGGCTATAATGAGAATTTGTGGCGAAATGCTGTGGGACGTAGTTTAAAGACCCAGTGCACCAGAGCATCTAGAACGCATCTTTACTAAACGCCATAACTCGCTACGTAACTCATTAAGTCTCTTTCCAACTGAGCCAAAAAGAGAGAAACGCACTGAACTATCTAGCGGGTTACAGCGTGTCGTATAGATTCAGGCTAGGATCACTGGTATTTTAGTACTCAGCTGGGGTATGCTCCCTGTTTTGGGTACCCTGACGCTCTTTTATGTCCACATACACTCCTAGGCATACTATAATGTATTATTATATACTCTGTAAATTTATTTGTGTTCATCAATACATTATGGCTTGTATTTAATAAGTAAGTATTTATGGGTGCATGAATAAAATACATAAGATATGGAAATAACGTCTATCATTTTTTGAAGGTCCGCAAGAATTTGACCTATATTATTACTTTTTTTTTATGAAATAGGAAGGCAAACAAGCAAGTGGGTCACCTGATTGTAAGTAATCACCACCGCCTATAGACGCCCGCAACACCAAAGAGATTGCAGATGCGTTGCCAACCCAGAGGACTAAGATAGAATACCTCTTGTGCCAGTAATTACACCGGCTGTCTCGCTCTCCATGCCGGAACACAACAGTGCACGCACTGCTGTTTAGCGGTAGGATTAGCGAGCAAGATGGTGGTAGCGATCCGGACGGACCTTGCACAAGGTCCTACCACCCACAAAAATTACTAATACTTACAGACAGCTTTGCAGACAGGAGTCAAAAGAGTGTGTAGAGACTTTCATGGTTCACACATGAAATTCGATTTGTTTAGAAACGAAAGTGAACGCGTTAGACCCATATTATCACAAACATATTAAGTGTCATAATGTGACATAAATGTAATGTTTTTTTTTAAACCTTTTTTTTTTCTCAAATAGTAGCACCACAAGTAGCACTGTCAATTCTTGTAGAAAACTACTGTCCCCATACATATCAAGTTTAAGTGTAGTACAAGTTTGTAAAACTTAGCAATAAAAGTTATGATGTTACTACAAATTTACGGTTTTTGGATTTGTAATATATTCATTTATTTGTGCTGTGAGACCTTGCCTCTTGCCTTGTTTCATGGTTCTAGGTCATCGGGAAGTACCCTATAGGTTTTTGATTCCCTAGAATTCTGGTTTTTTGGTGCCGTATCTTTCGATAGTGTGGGTTTAAAAGTTAAATTTTTTGCACTGCACTTGACTGCAGACCTGAGTATTTGATTTTAGTTTCAACAAGATACCTCTACGCGTTCTTGAGAAAAAGAGTCTTGATAGACAGACAGACATATAGACGGACGGATAGCGAAGTGTTCCTATACCGGTTCCGTTTTTCCTTTTAAGGTACGGAACCCTAAAAAGGTGATCGGTAATGCGTGATTGAGGAACAAACATCGAAACGATATTTCTCAATCCGAGAAGCATCGTCTATCAGTCTGCCTTTGATCCAAATCCATCAACCGGCTTACGCATGATTGAGGAAAAACACCCAAATGTCTGAACATCTTCATGTGCTTTCACGTTTCTATACAAGTAGGATTAATTAATTGTCTATGTATATTAATATCATAAGATCTTGCTACTCTAATGATGCCAATGTACGAACATACAGAAAAAAAACGTGAGGTAAGTAAACTTTAAATACGGAATGAAATAATCGGGATTTCGCTTACAAATAGTGTTATGGATCTTGGGTCTTAACACCCTGCCGCAAGGCAGTGGCGAACCATAGATGCGATCCTCAAAGAGTGATGCATCCGGTTGTTTTTCCAATCCTTGCACCCCTGCTGATTCTAACTGTTGCCCCACTGCATCTACCTGCTCTTCAACCTTCCGTTATTCATTCACAAGTACATTAATTATTTATTTTGCAAGGTTAAAGTCAAAAGTCTGATTCTATGAAAATTATCTTCTTCTTTATCTTCTTTAAATAGTATAGAACAAAGTCGCCCACGTTTTCCGTTCCTCTCTGCCCTCATATCCTCGTCTGCATACTCCTTCTAAACCACGCAACGGATTTTGATACGGTTTTCACTGTCATTTACGGATTTTCTACAGTAGATTTTAATGTACAGAATATCCTAATAGTAGATGGGGCGAATCGCTAGTTTACTATATTTAGCTTCTAATTAATTTTTTTTTAAATACATCGATATCCGGGCCCAAATTGTTTTTAGTGCCTAAAAAAAAACTGAAAATGTATAAGCACTTTTACAAAATTGTAGATGTCTCGAAATATTTTCCTAGTAATATTACGTTAGTTCTCAACCGGGCCCCAATTCTATTATGAATTATCCCACCATCCTGTGTTTTTTATTACAGAAAATTCTCATTTGGTACCCAAATTACAACTGCGTTACCAGTCCCCATGACTCCTCAAGAATAGTGTCCACTGCGTTACCAAACAATTTTTCTTATTCTGACCCCAAATATTTTTATAACAGTCATCATTCGGGTATGCGTATGTCATTCCGAATTTAAAGATAACATATTATTTTAAGAATATCAGGATAAATAAAAAATATGCGTTAAAATGTACAAGGGACATTTTTATAGGCATCAAAAAGAATTTTGGCCCATCCATCACTATTCCTTTGCTTCAAGGCTGCTTATTCTAAAGTGATTAATTGATTAAATATGAAAACGAACGATCTATCGATTTAACTTGACACGATTATGGTTATAATTGAAAGCTGAAACGTGGTCATTGAGTTGTTAACTTCTGTAGATCAAATGTGCTAAGTTAATAATGCAGAAAATGTACATAATAAAATCACTATCATTGGTTGAAAATGTTATGGGCGTATATCGAAACTACTTATTTTTAAAGGGAAGTGTAACCGTCTTTGTTAAAATACGTATATTTATTGAAACGTGCGTTATTATATCAGCTTGTGCATACATTGTAGGAAATGGTTTCATGGGATTGTTATCTGTTGAAACGAATAGTGTGACATATTTTAGTTTCATTTTTGTCTACGCTTTGCTTGCCGCGATCAATACATTGTCAGCCATCTTTTTGGGCTTCTTTAACTCCAACCATTTTCAAGAGTTTGTTCTTAATATCAAAGCGGTCCACGCAATGTATAAAGAATTCGTAACGTATAGAAGTCTAATAAGAAAACAACGTAAAAAAATTTACGTTTGCGTTGCACTGTTTAGTGTTATAATTACTATCATAACATTAACATATGTAATCGATTTTTTATTTACAATAACATCATTAACAATAATAGCTACCTTTATATTCCAAATAAGTTTATTTTGTCGTTATGTTTATGAAAATTTTGTATTTTTCGTGTTGATTGATTTTGTTGTTGTTCCTTTGGAATTTTTGAACGAGTCTATATCAGTTGTTGTGGCAAAGTTAAACAGAAACCAAGATGAACTGGTAAATGATGAAGAATTACTCGAAATCATGAGTAATTTAGAAGAGTGGGGTAAAGCGAGTCAGCTCTTGGTGGGCGCCAGCGATCGGCTTCGCGACTGTTTTGGAGTTCAGGTGATATGTAAAATAAATGATTATTTTATTAAAACCACGTTAATACATAATTTGCGTACTGTCATCAAATTCTTTTTGATCATGTCTCGTCCTTTAAAAAAGTATTTAAGTAAAATTTCTGTTATCTGAACATGGAAGCTTAACACTAGATTGATTAAAAATAATAGTTTCCAAAAGACAACAAATAATGTATACTTTCATATTTTTCAGATCACAATTTCCCTTTGTTCAGTCACAGTTTACTGCATCTCACTTCTGTATCAAGGCATTCGTTTTATGATAACCAAGGTAAGGATTATAATTACGTTTACCTCCTTCTTTTAAATCAAAGTTATATTATATTTTTATCGCGTATATTGCATCGAATCTAATTCTTAATGTTTCGTACCTATACGACCTAAAAAAGGCACAAAACTGTGAGCCGAAATAAGTCGATCTAAATTGTTTTATTTTAATGTTTACAAGTTGCTAAATTAAAGAAAGATTTTGGAGCTGTTAGCACTTTATAAGCCGTAAAAGAGGCACTCGGATTTAGGACTAAAGTGAACTTAAACATTAGATCTGTCGAAATAGTATTATTTATTTTTTAATATTTATTAAATATACAACAAAACTTAGTCCCAATAAAAAGTCCCACAAAACTGTACGTACAGTTTGTCTATGGGAAGACTTTATTGATAAACAAAATTATCTTTTCCTATCTAACGAGTAATATCATATTATTTAATTTGACACCTTAGAAAACTATTTGCACAATTTAAGATGAGTACAACGTCTCTTTACTCTGAATGCTTAGAGTATACAAAGTAACCGTCCCAGTGTTTGACACGTGTAGAACGTTGTTTTGACCAGTAGTTGACATAATTGTTTGTTTTACTCATATATATCCATACCTTCTCGTCAACTATTGGATCACTGTCAAGACTCATTGTCAAGCACATTAAATTGCCATTAAGGTTAAAGGAATGAGCTATTTGCTTTAAATTTTAAGGCACGTTAGAGAACTTTAGTCCTATTTCGTTTCCAGAATGCATTAACACCCAGTATAAGGGGTGTTTTATTCGAACTAACATGCTACATATTGATGAAGATGCTAGTGGTGAACGCCGGTCAGCGAGCAGAGAATGAGGCAAAAATCCTGAACAAAAACCTGTGCTCTCTCAACAACTCACTAGTGGGAAGTAAGATTTTTTTTATTTGCGGACACCAGCTCCATGCTTTGCCTGGAGGTTAGCAGTTCCCTCAGCCTATAGACACCTGCAGCACCAGAAGTATGAACTGGTATATTGCTGACCCTTCAGGATGAACCACTGTGTAAGCAGCACAAGAAGGTTATCTGCAGGAAAACAGCATTAATCTGTAGTTTTGTAACAGGCAGAGGTCTTTTTCCAGAAGTCAGGCGGTTTAATTAATTACAAACGAAATAAACCACTTACTCATACCAGTATAAGAAAAGAAAAACCAGCAGGCAGGTTAAATAAATGATTATTGTCTATTATTAAGTGAAAAAAAATACTAGGTAGTTATTGTAAGGCTCAAAAAAGATTTACTCTTAATACACAAAAAATCACATTTAAAGCTTACCCGCGAAATACATTGTTATAATAATATGCACATCAGTTTGGGTAGCATTCGTGCTCATTTTTTCGTTTCCCACTCAGTGCGTCTCTCTCGAACTCGACTAAATAGAAAGAGAATCACATAGCAACAAAGCAAGCTACGTTGTGGCATGCTAGCTATCCTGGTACCTCAAATTCTTGCATAGACGTCTCAAATATCAACGTTAAAAGCAGAAGCATACAATATTGTGCAGTTCCAGGCGGCGAGGCGGCAAGGTGCGCGCGCGCGGCGGCGGGGATGGCGCGGCGACTGCGCGCGGCGCCGCTGCGCGTGCGGCTGCTGTCCTCGCTCGCCGTGCAGATGGCGCTGCTCGCAGACATCTTCGCCGTCGTTGCCAACTACACTATCGTACTGCTACAGTTCAACCACGTCGTTTAGTGTGTCATACTTAATAAATTAAACAATACTTTACGAATATAATCTAGGTTGTTGTCGTTCAAAATATTACAAGCAGTAGCAAAGAACACTTTTGGCCGAAACCGAAACTGCCGCCGAAACTTGATTTTTGGCCGAAACTCGGCCGAAACCGAAACCGAACTTTCGGTCGGTCTCTGAATATTTGTGAACACTTATTCTTGTAGACTCAGTTTAATTAATTCAATATCCTTCTGATCTATAAATAGTGACAACCCATATACGACCTGACATCGTCGTACAGTACAGCATTATAGCCGTACACTTTCATCAGTCGTTTGAACTTAATAAACATAGTATTAACAAACAATAACAATGCCACCACGCAGTTTAGCGTATCGTTCAGTAATTAATTTTAAACTGTTAACCAACACTGACGTATTGGATGTATTCCGTATTCAGGAGCAGAAATGCCCAAAAGGAACATAATAAAAACACTTGTATTTGTTGAAAATATTTTTGGCGTCTATCGTAACTATTTTTCTTTAGAAGAAAATGTAAAAACGTTTGTTATAGTACGCATTTTTTTAGAAGCATGCGTTACAATGGCATTACAGGTGCATTTTCTAAAAACCAACTTCAATGGACTCTCAAGTGACATTGTGTTTGAGACATCTTACTTTCTTGTTTTCTGTTACATTTTGTTTCCAATGAGCAATATGGTTGCAACGATCTTTCTTAGCTTCCTAAACTGCAATAATCATGAAGAATATGCCTTGAATATCGCTTCGGTCCATGAGTTGTATGAAACCGACGTATCGTTCCAAGCTTTAATGAATACCCAACGTCGAAGGTTTCACATATCTGTGACTCTGTTTACTGCTATAATGGTTTCTATAATATCGCTGTACTTTTACGGTCATACGTCAATACTAACATCACTAGTCGTATTAATTTATCTCGTAGTCCTAACTTTTCAAGAAAATCGGTATTTTTATGAAAATTTTATTTTTATCATGTTTATTGAGAGTATTGTGGGACCTTTGAAATTTTTGAACGACTCCGTTTTCATTGCTGTTAAGAAATTAAACAAGAAACATGTAGTAAAGAAGAATTGTGAAGAATTGCAGGGAATATGCGGCAAGTTAAAAAAGTGGGATGAAGCAAGTCAACTTTTAGTGGCCGCCACTGAACGTCTGAACGATTGCTTTGGACCACAGGTATAAAATATAATTTTTTAGCAAATTTGTGGATGAAATTCATCACATTCTTCTAAGTGTATCATATAAATGAGAAGTTTTTGTAGCACTTTTGTTTGCAACCGAATTAACGCCTATACGGTATGCAAGATTTAAAATGTCTATCAACATTTTACTCTTATTTTCGTGGCAAAGAAACATTAAATATATTATGACCTTCCCTTATCATTGCCCTAATCTGTTGATTTGATGAAAATTTTCATCTGATACTGTTGTATCAGATGAAAATTTTCATTAGTTTATCTAAAACGTATGCTCATGCGGCGAGGGCACACCGTTTTGTCGCAAAAATAAAATAATTATTTATTGTATGTTATTCTATAAGGTATTCTTGTGGCGGGTTAAATTAAAGTTTAATGATAAATAATACATTGATAACACCTATCCAAAGACGTTAAGTAAATGTACGATAATAATAATAAAATAAATCTGGAAATTTTCAGATCTTCTTTGACTTATATACAGTGACAGTCTACTACATTATCCTTCTGTATCAAAGCCTTCATGACCTGATCGACCAGGTGAGCTACGATTATCTGAGCGTTTTAATATTGCTTTCTTGGTTGTATAACCTAAAGAGATGTACGGAACTGATACTTTCTAGGGTTTCGTATTTAAACAGGGCCCTATTATTTAGCCTCCGCTGTCTGTCCGCTTGTCACAGTCTTTTGTATCGTAACAGATAGACACTTGTATTTTTTACAGAGTAATTGATTAAGTTATTGATTGAGTTACATTATTTGTTACTTAAGTCAAGAACTTAAGAGTAACCCCATACGAGACACGTGTTTTCATTTTAACGCCATCTATTGATGGCAGCTTTAGTTGCTTACTTTGGGACTAGGTCAATTGGTGTTAACTGTCCCAAGATATTTATTTATTTATTTATTTATTTATTGTAGAGTGGCTTTATTAATTTGGGCATGTTTGCTACTGGTATATTGTACGGTGGTACGGATCCCTTAAGGACCATTTACATGGCGCGAGGTCTCGCATGCGAGTTATATTACATTGCGGGCTACCGAAGTGTGATGCCATCGATGGATTAATCGAGCTGTGCAATGTAAAACAACTCGTATACGAGAACCCGCTTCGTGTAAATGGCCCCTTAGTATGCGATTTTGATTCGCACTTGCCCGGCTTTTTGTAATCTATTTATTTGTTGACAGAAAATAGTTTTCGAATACAATTCTGGAGGTGTAGCTTTTTACCTTAGTTGCTACGTTCTGATGAAGGTGCTCATACTAAACGCCGGCCAGCGAGCGCAGAATGAGGCTAACAAATTAAACAGAAACCTAGCGGCTCTCCGCTGCACGCTGTTGGATAGTAAGTTTGAACTTTAAGTTGAAAAAACCCACGATACTCATAGGCTTTCGAAATAAATAAAGAATAGTTCTGTCTTGCTTTCTAAAATAAGTTTGTATACACTAAAGTTAAAACTTTTATTTTTTACGAGTTTTCATGGCGGTATTTTATTCTTCACCGGGCGAAAATACTGCCGCGATGCCGTTTCAACTGCGTCATTTATTCTCTGTGGGATGACAAAAATAATGATTGACATTTGTTTGTAACAAATATCGTTGGTGACAAAACAAAAGCTATGCTCGAAACAATAACTGTTTTAGTTACAGCTTGAATTCATCAGTCATCTCTGTCCATACGTCGTTAAGTCAAAGGCTGCTAAAAATATGGAAAAGCTTAAGGTTCTAACTTACAGACTGATCAAAACCAAATCGTTTATGGGATATTGCGTGCGATTTGACAATATTTGTATTTTAGAAGTTTGGTATAAAACAAAAAAGTTTGAGTATTTTTAAAAATATAAACAATGCTTAAAAATCAAAACATACAAACCTAGTTATAAAGCATAATGACAACGTACAAAAAAAACATAGCAATAGGCTAAGGTTTAGACTTTTAGAGTATGGAAAACGATATCGCCGTTTGTATGGAGAGCGCTTGGTGCGCAATAGTCTTAAAACAAAATTCCAAAACGCCAAATACACTGTTTACAGTTCCAGGCAGTGAGGCGGAAGCATGCGCGCGCGCGGCGGCGGGGCTGGCGCGGCGGTTGCGCGCGGCGCCGCTGCGCGTGCGGCTGCTGTCCTCGCTCGCCGTGCAGATGCCGCTGCTCGCAAACATCCTCGCAGTCGTCGCCAACTACACCATCGTCTTGCTGCAGTTCAACAGTGTTGTGTAGTGGAAGTTAAGTGTTAGAGGGTTTTTAAGATATGCTCTATTTGAAAGATTTTTCAGGATGCTAGCTAAATAATAATGATACAACTTATAAATCACCACAATTTGATTTCTTCACGGATATAATATTATGTCATTCTAATACGAGAAATTGAAATTGTTTATTTAAATACTTAAGTAAATTAATTATAAAGAAATAATTCTACTTGAAATAGTTTTGATATAGAGCTTCTATGAAAAGGGCTCCATAGACTTGAAAGTTCGGGAACAGATCAGCGACTATTTGTGTTACTGCTACCCATGAAGTCCTCTGAAGTTGGAAGCGTCCATTTACTGCGGTTATCGCTTACCATCAGGTGAGCCACTTGCTTGTTTCCACCGATTTGGTATAAAATATGTTATAATAAGGAACTCCACGCTGTTCATTTGAACATAATTTATACATTTATGTTTGTTTAGAAATGTAAACGTTAAAAGTAGCATGTTGGTAAGTGTGATTGCAAAAATAAAATTGAGTGACAACTTTTTTTGTTTCGTTTTTAAGGAGGATTGCTTCATATGAAGCGGGAATTTTGAAATTATCACAGTTTTTAATTTATTGTGGCTAAATAGTGTGACTTTTTATCAATTCAAGTGGTTTTCCGTAAGTATAATAGTGTTTATTAAGGCACTGAGTTTCGTTTTTGAAAGTTCAAGCTGCTGATTTTAAATAATTGTGCATTCAATGCCTCAAAGTCCGTTGATGCATAAAGAGTACAATTATTGAAAATTTGTAACTTCCATTTCCATAATCATACCACAATTGCATAAAAAACAGTGTTTTACTACCGAAAAACTACTTGAATTGATAAAAAACCACACCATTTGGCTCCAATAAATTAAAAACTAAGAAAACTTTGAATTTTCCGCTACATACGAAACGATCCACCTTTATGTAAATTAAAAGCTACGTCTATTTAGGAAATAAAGCACCGTGTTATTTATTTATCAGATCAGTACACTGGGAGTATTTAGTAATTCCATTCGAATCAACTCCCTTAATACGATTTGTACCAATTTTTTTCAGAGTCTGTACCCAAAGGCAGCCGACGTGACCCCTTACGTGACCCTATTATAAAGCGGACGCCGTCTATACGTCCGTCCATCCGATCTTTAAAGGGTTAAATCTGTATAAGTTTGATAGCTGGTTGAAATTGACACATAATATGGTGTTAGACCGGATTGATATTTTGTACTACAATAAAAAACATACCGAAGAAAAGGGAGGTTCTCACACAAACATATTTTTTACGAGTGTCTGTTTGTCAAAAACGGTGTGATTATAGTGCAAATTCTAAACTTGCATGTTTGACCGACATTATTCCAATCCATGAAAAGTAGTAGGTAGTAGTATAACTAAATTGAGTATTCAAAAGTTTGTCAACTTCCAAGTAAGTACAGTTAACTACCCACTTTACAAAGCAACTGCTGTTTTTACTCAACGCTGTTCTGATCTGCATAAGTGCACTCCATTTGGCAGGGCAGTTGCAATATGGCGCAGCAATATTCCAAGGCGAAACACTGTGATATTAGCTTCAGTTCCAGCCAATGACGCTTCACAAACACTTTATTAAATTTCTCAATGCTCTAGTAGCTGTGAAGTTGTTTATGAAACTGCTAAGTAAGAAGACGCCTGGTTCAATTGAAGTTTCTTGTTTATGAAACAGCTTATTATTACAGAAAGATGTCAATGCCTTTGTAAGTTTTCGTCACAACAAAAGCTTGAACACGTCGGCGTTAGTTCTTATCTTACTAAATTATATTATAATTGTCAATTATGAACTGCTGCTGGATTGCAAAAAGTTGACTACCTTAGGTTGATGGTCAATTAATTGATAGATTCAGGCGTCACTTTGCGGAGGTCCGTATCAACAAACTGGAACAAATTACCTTGCTACTCCGCAAAAACAACAACAACTCCGCGTGTTGTCGCGGAGTAGCAGGGTAATTTGCTCCAGTTTGTTGATGGTCAATTAACATTTTCATATGGCATTCTTAAGCATATAAATACTTATTAAACATGAGGACAAAATATATCCCAAACATGCAAAAAAACGTACAACGCTCGTTTGTCTCAAAAACAAAAAAACTAGCTCTAGTTAGACAAGTTAATCAAACCGGGATTAGAATAGTATTGGAGAGTAACGTCAGCACACTGTCATTTCATATATATAGGAACGAAACTTGTAGCAAATCAGTGAAATGACAATGTGCTGATGGTACTCTCCGATGCTATTCTAATCGCGGTTTGATAATAGTCTTAAAGGGCCATTTCCATATTCAAGTTTTACTTGCTTAACAGCAATAGCATTTTATTAAGTCTGGGTTCTTTAATTAATGACCACTTTAAAAAATGGTAGGTACTTCATATAGAAATTTGTCAGCGTGGGTTTGAACAGAGAGCGATAATTTGTTTAGATTATGGTATAAGCGTACGTACAGAGCGACATCGCCACATAAATGACAAAGCTCTTTAAATAAAGAAAAAAAACCGGCCAAATGCGAGTCAGACTCGCGCACCGAGGGTTCCGTCATCAAAAACATCTAGTATCGCATTTTTGCTTCGTAAGACCGATTTTTTTTTGTGTTTATCAACTACAAATTTACAGTTTCCGGATTTATTATTTTATTTGTGCTGTGAGATCTTGCTTCTTGCCAAATTTCATAGTTTTAGGTCAACCCCATAGTTTTTTGACTGTATTGCGAATGAATGAAACTTGCGGAATAAACGGCCGTTTCTTTTGATTGCGTTGACTTAGAAGTTTGATTTTTTCACGGCTCTTAAGGACTGCAGACTGAGTATTTGATATTAATTTCAACTCAATACCACCACGCGTTCTTGAGAAAAATGGTCTTGACAGACAGACATCAAAGTGAGCCTTCATAAGGGTTCCGTTTTTCCTTTTAAGGTATGGAACCCTAAAAAAAATTATTAGTTCTAAAGTTTGTGGAGCTTCTCAAATAGATAGAAATACGTGAAAACCCGCACAGATGCCAGCCCTACCTGTGCCATTGTACTCGACCTTTTTATTATTTAGTACAATAATAAATAACTACGACAAAGTAGGAAATTTTTTCCAAGCGTATGTAAGATTTATTTCTTTTACGCAGGATGTAAAGCAAGTTTTATTCCAAGTAATTTCAAGAGGTACAGATTTTTTTGCTGTCTAGTCTAGTACTGTTATAGGCTGCCACGACATTTAAAATACTGAATTGCCTGAAAGGCGACAATTGTCTGCCTATCGTCTACTTCGAGCGTTAATCCCACACAAGAGTATGGATTGTAATGGATTCAGTTAATTATTTTTTTGAAAACGCAATTTTTTAAATGGTTAAGTAGATGCTTCATAAATATTAGTTTCTTAAATCATTCCAAATAGGCTGATAGGAAAAATTTATTTCACTAATTTCAACTTAAAAAGCTTTTTCTGTTAGTTTTTTTCAGAGGTAAACACCAAAGTCATGTTTGCATGACGTTTTTATCCGTCTGCGCGTTGCAAAGGAGGGTAATGTGTTTATTTCCAACTGTATTTGACTTTATAGATTGGATTCAGATGAAGGTGAGTTTTTCGTACAGAAATAAAAAAAAATAAAAACAAAAAGAAAGACTGGACTTTCAAATCAATTATGAATAGTATTTGATCCTATTAAAAAATAGTTTTGTTTCGATTGAAAGCTGACCATATATTTTTTCAAGATCTTATACTAAAACTTTCTTATTTGAAGTCGGTTTCTAATAAATAATTTTATGTAGACATTATCCAATAGTACCTACATCACGACACTACTCTTATATGGCACTATACTCTTGAACAACTGCTTCGTAATATACTTACATAATAATATTATATGAATATATGCCTACACAAACTTGTAGTGCCGTTACGGAATACAAGAACACGTTAATCACAACTTGGTCGGCAAAACAACTGAACTAGTTCGCACTTGCTTGTTAACAACTTGTTGTTAAATTAACTATTATTGAAATGGAAGTATTATGCAAATTCAGAACGTGAATAACGTCTTCTCTTCGTTTTCCGTACCTCAAAAGGGAAAAGAAACCCTTAAAAAATCACTTTCTTGTCCGTCTATCTGTTTGTCAAGACCGTTTTTCTCGAGGTTAGTTTAGTTTTACCAAATGATTCTCCATCAGATACAAAAAAATATTAACATTAAAATTTACAGCAGAATGTTCCTCCAGGCAACTTTACCTATTAGACACGGCGGCCTTAGGGTGCGTCAGATCTCCAGTGGTCGGCTTACGGCTCGGCGCCAATTTAGTAGAACCGCATCGCTGTCATTGTGGCGTCAATGTGGATCGGCTGGGTCACCACGGTCTAGCTTGCTCGAAAAGCGCCGGCAGCTTGTCCCGTCACGCCCGCCTGAACGACATAATCCGTCGATCTCTTGCAAGCGTCAATGTGCCCTCCAGCCTGGAGCCCATCGGGCTGGCACGGGACGATGGCAAGAGACCAGATGGTATGACCCTCGTACCTTGGCATATGGGACGGCCGCTGATTTGGGATGCTACATGTGTAGATACATTAGCGCCGTCCCACCTCGGCACGACTTCGTTAAGGACGGGCGCGGCGGCTACAACGGCTGAAACAGCAAAACGCCGCAAATATTCAAACGTAGCCGATAGCTGTATATTTGCGGCTTTTGCTGTTGAAACTTTAGGACCGTGGGGACCCGAAGGCCATAAACTATTTGGTTCGATAAAAAAGTTATTAATACGGTCCACCGGTGACCATAGGGCTGGCTCATTCCTCGGCCAACGTATCGGCATAGCGATACAATGAGGATGCAGCCAGCGTTATGGGCACCCTGCCCAATGACAACGACTTGGGGGATATATGTAGATTAAGGTTTTTAGGTTTAGAGTAGTTAATTTATTTTAGTGTTTATATTATCTTGTATATCCTTAATTAATTAATAGTTGAAATTAATATCAAACACTTAGGTCTGCAGTGCTGTCCCTTGCCCTTTTTTTTGATTACCACATGAATAACATGAATAGATACAAAGAAAAACATAAGGCACACAAAAGGCGTTCTTATCGCTTGAAGCAATCTCCTCCATACAACCGTTAGAACAAATATTATGAAGAAAGGAATAGATAAGAGCAGGTAGTAACAAAGCGACCTAGAAAACAGACAAATATAATAAGACACCATCGAAATACATAAATATTTTTTTTTGTGCATATGCACATACATACAAAATACACACATAAATAAATTTAGATTTACATATCTCCAACGAAGAAATGACAGTCGGAAAATAAACTGAATGCAACAAATTTGGAATCTGACTGGACTTTAACTGACGCGGGGTTTTTTTCGCAGGCCGAGAAGCGTGTCCCACATGACAAGAATTCTTTTTCAGTCAACAGATGTATAGATACATACATAATATATGACACGCAGGCTATTAAATAACGGGCACATTGGGTTCGTAAATAATCTGGTCCCGAACGTGCAAGCCCTGCCAAAAAAAGAATTGTATTATACGATACGACAAATTTGTGTTTCTAAATCCCGAAAGAAAATGAGGGATGTTCTAAGTTTCAAGTCTAATGTTATAGTAATAAAACATTATCGGTACAAAATATAAAAACTTAACCTTATTATTTGTTTAAACCAACGCCTGTGTGTTTCCCTTTGGAGTAGGCAGAGACCACAGAACGCCATTTGCCCCGGTCCTGGCATACTTCTCTCGGTTCCTCCACACATATTCCTCTCTTCATAATTTTATGCTCGGCAGTTCCAATTTGGTCTACAATTTGTGGCTTTTAAACCAGTGCACCGATACAGGAACAAACAAAGACGAACGGAAAGACGTTTTTAACTGATTATTTTTGTTTGAGTCAACAATGATATGTGATACTGTGATATGTGGTCCGCCACAACGTAGCCTTACCGGACTTTGTGATATTGATATTAGAGGCGTGTACCATGTTTGAATTTTGATATTGTTTAGCGTGCATAGTCCATAGCTTAGAAGGTCTTTACGTCATAGTTACCTTGCCGACCAAGTAGCACCTAGCACGAATCTTCTCGACACTTTTTAAGAGGAGTGTGAACCCATCGCTCTCCATACAAACGGCGATAACGTTTTCCACCCTCTAAACCTTAACCTATGGCAATGATTTTTTGGTATGTTATCATTATACCCTAGAACAAGGTTTGTATGTTTTGATTTTTTAAACATTCTTAATAGCATATTTATAAAACGGATCACTCACGTATTTTTGCGTCGGGAAATGCCCGACATGCTTCGGACCAGTCCGTGGTCCTTAATCATGAGCCCCCGCGGCGGTGGCGCGACGACGACTGCGTACCGAAGCCCTGACAGCTCGGCTACTCGGCACAGGCGGCGCGGGCGGCGGCAAACAACTACCCTCGTTTGCTTCATTATTTTTAATGTCAAATATAGGGTTGCACACTACACTAACCACATCACTCTCTAAAGGCTCGGACACACCCGTCTCCGACGTAGTACTCAACACCGTTTTCCAGCTGGATGGCACCGACCATCCACCATCACGATTAAAATTCGGATGACGACCAATTTCAATAGCCTCCCGTACTTTCCGCGGCACAAAAAACTTTTCCCTCGCCAGTACGGACACCTTATCGAAACGGATAAAATGCGTCGAATCCGAATTTAATGAATGTTTCGTCACTGCCGAAGCCTGGCTGTCCTGTTTCTTCATACTACGTATGTGCTCCGATAACCTTGTGGATATGTTCCGGCCAGTCTCACCTGTATAGTTTTTGCCACAGGGGCAGGGAATCATGTATACCCCGGGGACATTCAGAGCTTCCTTATCCTTTGGTGGTATTCTTAATAGCTTCAAAAATATTGACGCTTTTTGGTTTTGTATGAAACTCCTAAAATGCATAATATATTGTGAAATCTATGAAAAATATCAAAATAATCAAAACATACAAACTTAGTTCTAAGGTATAAAAAAATCATTGTCATGGGTAAAGGTTTAGAGGGTGGAAAACGTTATCGCCGTTTGTTGGGGACCGCTTTTTGGGGCTGGGTTCACTCCTCTTAACGCGAGTCGAGAAAGTTCGTGCTATATGCTCAGGGCCCTATTTAAGAGGAGTGTGAACGTGCCTAAACCTTAACCTATGGCAATGATATTTTTGGTAAGTTGTCATTATGCCTTAGAACTAGGTTGGTATGTTTTGATTTGTTTTAAATATTCTTCATAGATTTGATAATATTTGCCTTTTAGGAGTTTCATATGAAACAATAAACCGTGAATATTTTTGTAGTATTAAAAAAATCATGGCTATAGATTAAGATTTAGAAGGTGGAAAACGTTATCGCTGTCTGTATGGAGAGCGCTGGGTACACAATTCTTAAAGCGGAGGTGGGTGGTTTTTTGCATGAATAATACGTTGCACAGACGCAACTGTTTTGCATATGAGTGCATAACACTGCTTTCGCGGAGTGGCAAGCTAATTTGTTCCAATTTGACAAATTTGTTCGTAAAATATTCCACTCCGGGATGTAAAACAATACTCAAGTGTCTCTTAATTTATGGCCCTGGCAATTCCCATCCCAAACAATAACTTGGTCCGCTTTGTCCCCACGGATGACTTGCGATTCGTTGGAAAGAAATTAATAAGAAAAGCTCGGTTTTAATTAAAAACATTATTCAGCCGTGTACGGCATGCTTGACCTATTTAATGATTAAGATGTTTTCTCCACAGATGACGTTGTTTTTAACTGTTTTAGGAAAAAAAAGAAAGAAAGAAAAACACTTTTTCAATCGAAATTTACTTCCGATTTTTTTTTAATATTGGTAATGTAGCAAACGCAAGGCACGGTATGCTGATGTTGCAGGTTCGAGTCCTGCCATTACCCTATGTTTTTCTATGTGTTGTCATTATTTAAATTTAGAAAAACATCTACTTATTTAAAACTATTCAACACAATACACATTAGTACATACTCGTCACCCAACAAGGGCAGAGTACAGTCAGCGTCAAATATACCAGAGCGGGCAAGGTGGTCAAAAATAACTGAACACGCCCGAGCGTATTTGACAATAGAGTCGAGTTCAGATATTTTTGACACCTTGCCCGCTCTGGTATAATTGACGCTGACTGTACATACAAAAACAATAAAAAAAAACATTGTTATCCACTTGCTCTTGCTTACCTACGGCTTTGTAAGGAACCCTCGATGCGTGAGTCAGACTCGCACTTGTCCGGTTTTATATTAAGGCTTTTTAGTCACTATTACGTCTGACCATAAGTACCAGCTGTTTAGAAGCACCTAGGGTAAACATTTCTATTGTGGATGCGTCCCTCTAGCATAGGGTACGTTCAATTTAATTTCAAGGCAATTATGGTGCTAATCCCGGAAGAACTAGGTGTCAATAATAATAAATTTGTTCTTTGGGTGCCAATAGCAGGGCTGTTTAAACTGTTTACATCACAACAGTGCGTAGGTTTTCCTTGGCTTGTAGAAAAGGGCGAGAAATTACTAAATACATCCGAAGGGCACAGAATAATAACTTATAACATTTCTAAGAAAAATAATTCATGAAAGATTAACGTTACGCTGTATGACATAATATCAAAATAAATAATATTTAACTTTTATACAGTAAAATTACTTTAACTTTAAGTCTCGGCATTAGTCGACAAAGATCGTTTTTTGGGTTCCGTAGTCAACAACAAAAAATCCTTGTAGTTTCGCCATGTCCGTCTGTCCGCAGCTTAGACCAAAGACTCTTACTACTTATCGATTAAGGAATCCGTGTGCGAAATATTAAGCTTTAATATACTATTATTTGTTAGAGCCTAGTGCCCCCTCCCCTCTGCCGGCTAAATGGTAATTTTGGGATATGTAAAAAAACACTTTAGTAGTCTACACTATATATAATATAATATAATATAATATATAATCTACACTAATATAATAAAGAGGTAAACTTTGTTTGTTTGTTTTTTTGTTAGTTTGTTTGTATGTAGGGGGTAATCTCTGGAACTACTGAACCGATTTCAAAAATTCTTTCACAGATAGAAAGCTACACTATTCCTGACGGACATAGGCTACTAATATTACGTGAACGAAGTCGCGCGCGTCCGCTAGTAATATAATAAAGAGGTAAACTTTGTTTGTTTTTTTGTTAGTTTGTTTGTATGTAGGGGGTAATCTCTGGAACTACTGAACCGATTTCAAAAATTCTTTCACAGATAGAAAGCTACACTATTCCTGACGGACATAGGCTACTAATTTTAAGTGAACGAAGTCGCGCGCGTCCGCTATATAATATAAAAAGAAAACTATCACAGCTAAGTAAGCTCAGCTAAGTTACATGTTTACGAGCAATCAGACAACTACGAAACTTTACACTGCGTGAGGCCGATTCGCATTTAACCGGTTTTTGCTTTACATTGCTTCTTTAAACTGCTGCAAGATACTTGACATTCTATATAAAGGCAACAATGTACTTCGCTGACATTTTTTATGGCATTTCTAATGACAACCAAAGTCTTTTATTGGAATAATTTTACGTGAAACAAATTGTTTTGTACTTGTGTAATAAAATAAAACAATCATTGTCTGAAAAATTAACATTTTTGTTTTTGAAGCTCTGCATCTACTCTGTGAAATTTTGGATCCTTCTCTTAACTGTCCCAATCAACTAGTCAATTGACACCTACATTATTCGTACCTACACGTAGGGCGATTAAATTTCCGAAACATTATACTGACGTAATTTGCATGATTAAAATTACGCTCGCAAACTACACTATACCCGGGTCCGCTAACCGACGCCCGGCCCGGGTAACGAGCCGCGAAATAACCTGTTATAGCCGGTTATAGTCAGAACGAACGATATTAGAGCGTACGATACTTATGACAAAATCTCCTTTTGCCACTAAGGGCTTGCCGCTTGCCAACTGTTGCTATCGCACCTGATCAATTAAGCTATTAGTTTTAACATGTCCTTGACGTCGACCGTACAATGTTAAACTAAAACTGAATATAAAGCTATTAGTTTAATATGAAAATGAATAATGGGAGCCATATCTTTGGCAGGACATTTACTTATTGTAAAAAAGGTTTCATATCTAGTCACAATTCAATTCAAGGTTTATAGTACTGTGAGCTGCTATTTTTTTTTATACAACATAGGAAGGCAAACAAGCAGGTGGGTCACCTGATGGTAAGTAATCACCACCGCCTATAGACACCTGCAACAACAAAGAGAGTGCAGATGCGTTGCCAACCCAGAGGGCTAAGATGGAATACCTCTTGTGCCAGTAATTACACCGGCTGTCTTGCTCTCCACGCCGGAACACAACAGTGCAAGCACTGCTGCTTAGCGGCAGGATTAGCGTGCAAGATGGTGGTAGCGATCCAGACGGACCTTGCACAAGGTCCTACCACCCGCAAAATCAAAATCTTTATATCTTTTCTTAACATAGTGTAAAACAAAGTTGCTAGCCGTTCCTATTTATTCTTATCGCGTCTTTGGCAGCTTCTTCTAAAAACCTCGCAATGGATTTTGATACGGTTTTCACTGTCAATTAGACATTTTTTACTGCAGGTTTTTAGGTTTCTTACATCTTACTTAATTGTACGTGTGAAGCCGGGGCGGGTCGTTAGTATACAATACAAATATAAAAGTTCTATTACTACCGACTGACAGATAACGCATAACCTAAAACGTTAAAGATAGAAATGAGAAGAAAATAGGTGGTGCACTTAGAAAGAAAGGGATTAAGGGGGATTTAAGGGAATTAAAAGAGGGGTGGAAGTCAGTAAGTAATCCAAAATCTACGCAGACGAAGTCGTGGGCAAACACTAGACATACAATTATTAAAAAACCTTTAGAACGATTTGTATTTGTGAATTTGTGACAATTATAAAAAACTCCTTTTCTATGCCCTTTTTAAAACAGGTTACCGCCAGTATTTGACGCCGTTCCCGGTTTTATTGCTTCCATCAAAATCAGATTACGTTGGGAGCGCCCCGTTGCCGGAATAACCGGGTTCGTCTTAACTCGGGACATAAACCAGGACATCAACTCTCCAAAAATCGCGCAGATTTTTGTGTTTAAAGAGCCATGGCTAAAGGTCGGGCCACATCGGTATGCAATACTGCTTTAGCTAGCTTTATAAAGCCGTATACGCATCTGGTGTGACTCGGCCTTTAGGGAAGTAGATGAGTATACTGAAATTTCTGTTTGATACTGGATCATTACCAAGCTAGAACTTGATTACGATCTGTAACTACCAGCCTATAAGCTACAGTTGGAAAACCGGAAGAGCCATGCCAGAGTTGCTAATATCTATAGAAAAGGGGGGAGGGGGTCCGCTCAACCTAGAGATTATAAAAAAACAATGATTGAAATTCACTTAAAATTTTTAAAACGATGCTTTGTTGAGTTGCTCAAGATCAAAAACTACTATTTTGAGAAGATACCGATCTTCTCATAATAGTAGTTTTTGATGCAAGGGCAGAAAATATGTCATTTTACACGAGTATGTCATTTTACAAGACTCAGGACGAGTGAAAATGATCTGCAAGTGTATCATACGACGTTTTTTAATAAACTACTCAAAACAATATAGAGCCCGCTTGGCTTTTCTCTATATAATTAAAATGTGAAAATTAGTATGTTTCTGACAATGCATATTTTGAAAGTAGGGTTTTATTTCGTTGATTTGATGTGTAAACAATTTATAAGATATACTTTTCATACTTTTGTTTCATACTTTTGTTCTACTGAGAAATGTCGACTGGTAGTTGAGTAGTATACATTTGCGAAAAATGACAATGGAGAAAAAATAAAACAGCAATTAAGAGAGACCATTTTATTTAATTTAATTTATGTTTTCGTTTATATTTTGCGATTCCGTTTGGTTCAATTCGGCGAGTGTAGCCAAAGTCAACGTTAAAACTTGTAACATAGACCTTAATCTTGTTAATTTCGGTGCAGTTAAACAACAACAACACTACTCTTTATTAATTCACACAAGTAAACACAAATAAAGGAACACATACAGGGAAATTTTACATGGGATTCAACAGGCGGTCTTATCGATAAGCAGCGATCTCTTCCAGACAACCTTTGGAAAAAGATACGGTGAGAAATAGACAAAGTACAACGGGCAGTGCAACTAAAAGAACCAAACACACAATTAACGTATAGTCGACCAAGTAATTGCTTGCCCACTTTTGAACTTTATCCCTTTGTAATAAGGTCGAAAAGTGGTCAGGCACTTTCTTGGTCGACTATACATAAGAGTTAAATTAAAATTTTCCGTATATTTTCGAATGCTTTACAAATTCATGTTGTATTGCCGCCATTTACCTCATAATTATGGAACTGAATACTACAAGTTACAAATCAAAGGTCGCGTATGCCTTTGAATATTAACCGGAAGTTAATTAACTAAACTTCATGAATAGGGAGTTAATTAAATGGGACTAAAGATATATTTACGACTGAAATTTTCAATGATATTATTCAAGACTGTGTTTAGGAAGTCTATTAATATTTCATAAAATAAAAGCATTGAATTTGTAAAAGAAGGCACCTACCGAAAGCATACGATGGCCAAGCCGTAAAAATACTCATAGATAGATAGATAGATAGATAGATACGCGCTACTCGCTACGTAACGATACGTACGAGTTACGGCGAAAGACTATACAGGGTGTTTCCGGAGCAGTCCGAAATATTTCACCTGCGGCTTCTTCGACTTAACGTTTTTTCTTTCTAAGAGTCTCAGGAATACGTGGTTAAAATCTTTCGGACTGCTCCGGAAACACCCTGTATACATCAGATTCTGAAGCACTGTGTTTGATAGCACTCAAAAAATTTCCCTATGCTGTTTATCACATAAATCGATCAAGAAATGCATTTTGAATGCAAGACTAGAACACCCACGTGTCTATTTCAAATACTTTTTTTTATAAAAAATAATTTATATTTCGTGACCTTGACGTAGAAAAATGAGTAAATCAATTCTGTAAGCGTATCAGATCAAGATATATTATTTTGATGAATATAGTTTGATAAAGTACCTCTAGGCGCATATTTTCCAGTTTCTATTCTCGGAGAATCACCTCTGGTTACCGAGTTATTTACTTTTATTACGATTTTGGTTTTTATTTTTTTTCTCCAAAAAAACTCAAAAGTGCGATTTGTGACCGGCACTGAAAGATTGCTCTTAATTAGATCTATCATTGGTAGAATAATCACGTCAAACACAGTGGAAGGTGTCATTTTGAGACGTATATTAATTAGGAATGTGTGCTCATTCTAAACGTGCGAAACATTTCTTTCTGTGCCTGAATAGGCACCCTAAATAAAATGAAATGAAATGAAATGATTATTTATTCGCAGAATATAGTGAACATAAGATGTAAATACATCATATTCATATTCTTTCATATTCTACCGGAATTCCGGTGTGCAAATTGGCCTTAAATTAAGTTTATATATATTTGCCTCATTCAAATTCCTCTATAAAATTCAAAATTTAACAGTTAAACAATGATAAGGATTCAAATAAAATATTAGGCAAATAAAACATCAAATTGTAGTCAAAATAAAATAAAATAAAATAAATGAAATGAGATTATGTCAAAGTTTCTAAAACAATGTCATGCGTGAAGCTATTAATATTAAATTAGATTAAATTTGATGGCCTCCTATCCTATGGCCGTGCCGGCCAAGTTTAGTTTATCCAAGTTCATCACTATGGACATCCCTTTCTTATGACACTAGTATGACAAAGACGCAGAGAGGGATAAATTAAACCAGGGCCAGTCATGTTAGGGCCACGGTAAAGCAAATAAAACTACAAGGTAGATATAGTTGCAGGCAGACAACTTGAGCATAAATCGAGTGGATAGGGTAAGGTTGCGCGTACATATTTACTAAAAACAGCTACTGCGCAGTCAAGGTCAGTGCTCTAGATGTTTGCCGGGAACTGTACGAGTATATCCCTGTCCACTTTCATATTCATATTTGTGTTAATTTTCTAAGTATAATTTATTTAACAAAATATTTACACTTAAAATGATGAATGCCTATAAAAAAAAATTAAAGAGAAACCTAAACTAAAATACTGTGTTAATTGTTCATGCATATTTAAAGACAACTGAAATTTGTAATTTCATGTTAATTGTGCGCGCGTGTTTACTGTTCCAGATAAATGTTCCATTTAATTGAATAAATGAGCATCTAATTTAAATTAATGAGCAAATAAGCAATTTTCTAAGTCGACTGTCGCATACTCGTAATTTATAAATAAGTAAATGTTATGACGACCGAATAGCCTAGTGGTGAGTGGTCCTGACTACGAAGCTTGAGGTAGGGGGTTCGATTCCCACAATGGGCTAATTCGTGGATGTAATAATATATTATGGATGTTTAAGTAAGTATGAATTTACCTGTATGTTTATACATTGTCTAGTATCCACAGTCCAAGGTTTGCTTTTGGGTTAGGTCATTCGGAGTTAATTTTTACAAGATATTTAACGAATCAAAACATATTTAATACATACAACATAATAATACTCAATTTGTATTATACATCGTTGAGTTTCTTGTCGGTATCTTCTTACCAGAGGTTTTTTCAGTGATACATTTTCTGACATTCATAATACAGATATTTTGACTTTGCCTTTCATTTTCATTATATTTTTTTAACTGATTGTGTTTTGCTGAGATCGAAAATCGGAGAGGTACGAGCTTAGAGTTGATCTCGTGACTCTCAGCTTCAAAAATCGTTTGAGAAACCACTCAGCTTACATATTTAGTTCAAACTACTTGCCTCAATAATGGAAACATATACTTAGAAGCCATCTTAATAGGTACCTATCTTGTTTCTTGATCAAAAGACAATGTTATTCAAATTTTAATAAATACATGTTCATAATTATCTTCTCGTTGCCTTGTATCCAACTGAAATTAAGAAATTAACGTCATTTATAATACATCAAAAAGAATGCTTGATGGGAAACGCGAGGTCGAAAATGACAAGTCATTTTTGATTTATAATGTTTGAATAAACATCGCTTTGATAATGGACTTTTAACGTCCATCATGGTGACCTTCTTAAACATGGAAATGTATACATATTAATCTCAAATCTATTTCTTAAGAGAAAACGATACACGTAAATCTTATTGCCATCACTTAAATATGGTAACTGAGTCAAAAACAAAATTAACGAATGAGTCAACCAAGTAATTGCTTGACCACTTTTGATTGAACCTTATCCTTTTGTAATATTGTCGAGTAGTGGTCAGGCGATTTGTAGGTCGACTTTACTTCATCTGTATCATTTTCGTAGAAACCTTTCCCTTCTGATATACCTACTTAGGTAAGCTCCAGAACTGAATGAAATATCTTATCTTATCTTATCTTATCTTATCTTTTGATGGAGTCGGAAATGGCTCCGGATTCGCCGTATTACTCTTACCTTTCGCACATGAATTCTGACGTTGATGTGTCTTTAAAGAGCTAACGAACGCATAAACTGACAGTACACGAAAATAAGACGTATCTAACTTAACATATTAAAGGGGATTTCATTTAGTTTAGATTCCCCGTGGGTTTCTGGATCCCTCACGCCATACGTACGACCTTCTTTTGCAAAATTCGTACGAAATTGCAGGACCTTCAGGATCCATCCGGATCGCTACCACCATCTTGCTCGCTAATCCAGCAGCTAAGCAGCAGTTTTTTTTTAATGCAGTACCCTGGAAATAATACGTTCAAGTGTTACTTTGAGAAAGTCCATTTTATCAAATAAAAACAAGTAACCTTGCTACTCCGCGAAACCATTGTTGTTGATATGCACTGGCCCCCAATTCTCGCATTAACGAAATTCATCTCTCGCTCGAGATATGTTCAAGAATATCAGTTTTCACAGGGATTTGAAAGTTCTATTTGGTTCGCCTCGACTGTGACTTCATCTCTAGTGACGCGAAAATGGCCACGCTGCTTTTTGCGAGGCGTCGGCGCGGTGTTTTAACTAGACTGCTGTCAGAAGTGAGGGTTATTTTACTACGTACAGTCAGCCTCAGAAATTAACACTTAAGAACCGTGTCCTAAAAACTAATGAAATAAGAGTTGCTCGAATTTGTAGCATCATTGACAACGACAAGGTACTCAAATGTTCATTTACTTCTGAGGCTGAGCGTACCATGTTTGTGTTCAACTTGCCAATTATTTTGCAAGCAAAATGAGGGGTTTTTCCTTAACCAATTATCTTTCACCCTTGTTACCTCCTCCTTAGCTGCTCTAATATTAAACGTGTCACGTAACTTAACCTCAAAGCACGTACTATCCTTATAATTTCTGACATGGGGCTTACACTGAGGTGGATGTAGTTAGTTGTGTAGTAAGCCAGTCCGAAAGCAGTCCAAACACTTGCCATTCGTCTACCCTCGTCAATCAGGATCGAGGACGGTTAGGGCCAAGAACAATGTTCATCCATTAAGTTCTTTAAGGATATTGAGCTGGTTCGTATACGCATAATACACTCTATAAAATTACTCCTTTTTAGGGTTTCCGCCTACTCGACCGTACCATACTGGAACCGTAACCGTTTCGACACATGCAAAAAAAACTTTGTATGAATTACTATGATTTGCCGCCGCCATTTAAATTACTATGATAACACCGGCATATATCCCACTAGCGGACGCGCGCGACTTCGTTCACGTAAAATTAGTAGCCTATGTCCGTCAGGAATAGTGTAGCTTTCTATCTGTGAAAGAATTTTTGAAATCGGTATATACAAATGTACATACAAATAAACTAACAAAAAAACAAACAAAGTTTACCTCTTTATTATATTAGTGTAGATAGACAATCGCGGCGGGCTACGCGCAGGTCCGGACACAGGACGCATCCAGACCGATGTTTGCAGGTGGCGGCCCGCGTTTATAAAATTGTACACCTTACTTTGCGGGTGGTAGGGCCTTGTGTAAGGTCCGTTCGGATCGCTACCACCATCTTGCTTGCTAATCGTGCCGATAAGCAGCAGTACTTGCACTGTTGTGTTCCGACGTAGAGAGCAAGACGGCCGGTGCAATTACTGGCACAAGAGGTATTCCATCTTAGCCCTCTGGATTGGCACCGCATCTGCAATCTCTTTGGTGCTACGGGTGTCTATAGGCGGTGATAATCACTTACCATCAGGTGACCCACTTGCTTGTTTGCCTCTTATTTCATAAAAAAAACTGCAGAACATAAATGTATGCACTTACTGCGGACGTCAGAACGGGTACTGTACGATGCGTCTTCCCGTATAGTACGGGTTCGACGGTGGTACAAACGCGTGTAAGCCTATGAGTGCGTCTGTGCCAAGACGGTTACGGTCATGGTATGGTACGATCTAATAGGCGGAAACCTTTAGGGCACAGAAGGTCTCCCTTTTCATGAAATTTCCGCTAGCCCTTCTGAATAAAGTATAATCTGATATACATACGTATATTTTGGATTAAATAATTACAATTATCACTTAACAGCTGTTTTATTAACAAATTAAGCAAAAAGTAAAAAAAAAATACAAAAAATTTACTCAGTACCGAAATCCCGGGAATTTCCGGTTTTGACTCAGCACCGGAAATGTCAGTCCCGGTTCTGCAAAATGCTATTGTACCTTGCCGCTTTGATAAGTTGCCGGATACTGTACGGTGCTTAACTAAATTTTAAATAAAAAACCGCCTATAAAAATAAACCGAAAAACTAAAAAGCTAAAAACATTTACATTCGATTTTCGATCCAATCAAAATCAAATTTATTAATACAATTTCATAGAATTTATTTACCTTCTGAAGTCGGTGCCGATGTGTCGGTGTCGCTTGGCCCTTTCAAGCAAAAAAAGAATTTTCCAAATCAGTTTAGCCGTTTTCGGGTAATCGGGAAACATAGATTAAAAAAAGATCCCGATGAATTAATAACATTCTACTTTTTTGAAGTTGGTTAAAAAAGTTCAACACTCAATTCAGTTTAACAGCCTTCCTCACTCCCACGTTTTTATTTTAAAAAGTTACTAGTCGAGACTTTCAAACGGTCGCCACTTTATTCCACATTTGATTTAGAAACCAGTTAACTGTGGCCTTTCCCTCCCTCCCCCGCTATTGACGCTTCCACTGTTGATGACGTGGACAGGTGTGCAGCAGAGGTCCCTGTATATTGGTTGTCTATGAAAATAAATTTGGCGAAGAATAAAAAGAGTTATGAGATTTTTTACGTTGAAACCTAAAGCTGGGCGTCCACCGCTAGCATTCGCGTGTAATGTGACAGTTTTCACCAATTTTTTTTTTGTTTGACATGAATATTTTTATTCTTATATTCTTTTGACATTCGGAGACTATACATCTCCAAGTAATATTGTACAATTTGACCGTGGAGGCGTTTTACACCTCTGCTAAGCATAGATTAAGGTAATTAATTTGTTTTGACCCTTAGAGACTATACATCTCTAAGTTATTTAGACTAAGTATTTGATCAGGGACCACATACATCCCGATTCTAATTTCTTTGACCTGGGGACCCTATACATCTCTTGGTCAATCTGTACTAGTGCCAGTTCGTTCAATATGCTTAAAGCTTGCTGTGCTATTTATTATCTTTTTTTTTTCTCACACTTTATGTGAACTATTGTTATGATTGTGTATATTGCTCTGTAATCTTGTTTTGAAAAGAGAAGAAAAAAAAAGATAAACTGCTGAGTTTCTTGCGGCGTTTCTTCTCAGCAGATTCTTCCATTTTCCGAAGCGCTAGTAGATTCAGACATGTAAAAGAGCCTATATGGCCTACTTGCAAAATAAATTTTTCATTTTCATTTTCATTTTCAGTATAGATTTGAAAATTCCAAAGAGATTTGAGTACATTGAATATCCCCAGGCCGAATACAAAAAAAAGTTGCTATGAGGCGGTTTTTACACCGGCACCGCGCTCCGCCGCAATGCGCGGTGCGACGAACAAGTTTTCACCCCTTGCTGAGGGCCCTTCTGGTTGCTCGCCTTCTCTCCGGTAAGCTGACAAAGCCGTCTGAGGCTACCAGCGCACGTCCTTCAAAAAAACGCCCTGAGACGACGCATCGTCAGTGTATGGGACGCCGGCGCGTGGTTTCTATACAATGTTAAAGCACCGCGCGTCTGAACGCGGTGGTTATGTGAAAACCGGCTTACGTAACAAAACTTTGAAATTTAATAAATTTAAAATGCTAAATAAAGAAAAAATAGAGTAATGGCAGGATTCGACCCTGCAACATCAGCATTCCGTGCCTTGCGTATTCCAGTTTCCGCCACATTACCGCTGCCATACCCAACATAAAAAAATACAAAAAGAAAAATCTAATTAAATAATTTCGATTACAATATTTTAATAGATTATTTCCATTGTGTGTGCAATAGAGAGCATACAGGGTGATCCGAAAGACATGAGCAGGACTATTCCTACACAACTCAGTAAATTATTATATAAGATATTTTGTGCAATGCATATACAAATTAACTAAAATAAACAAATCTCGGCCGGTGTTAAGGCCACTGGTAAGACTGTGGTACATCACTAATGTACCCTTAAAATATTAGCTCAAAGCCTTTTTCATGAAAATGAAATGTCACAGTTAAATTTACACCAAACCAAACTCCACGACTCGTGTCAATATTACTCCAGAGCTAAGTTCAGCACTTACTCCCAGGTTTTATTAGTCTAACACTAACGAGCCACTCTTCCTGTCTAGCCGGACAAATGGCTCCACAAATATCTTTTTTAGGGTACCTTAAACTTAAGAAGTGATCCTTTGAGATCAGAGCTACGAAAGACCGTTTCTTAGTAATAAGCTTCTAATGCTGTCGTCTTGCAAACTTTTCAATAAAATTTATCCGTTTTTTTATAATACGATGGCAAATCGAGCTTGCTCTCCACATTGGAACACAAAGCGCAAGCACTGCTGCTTAGCGGCTGAATTAGCAAGCAAGATGATGGTAGCAATCCAGAAGGACCTTGCACAAGGTCCTAACACCAGTAACCATAAAAATATTGGCTATTTTGTATCTAATCTCTGTAGGCAAGTAGATACTTTATTGCATATTTTTTTATATGGAAGGGCGGGGTGGCTTAGTGGCTAGGGGGTTGGTATGACCGTGGGGCACAGAGTTCCATCCCCAGCGGTGGCCATGTACCAATGAGTTTTTGTTACTTAAGTACATTACCTAAGTATTGTACTTAGTAACCAAAGCTCTTACGGCGAGAGAAAACATCGCGCCGTGAGGAAACCTGTACATTCATGGAAATGAATGTGTAACCATGATCCTGTCGGTCTGGTTTCCCTGTAGCAAAGGTTACGGAGTTCAGATGGGAGTCGCTCCAATGTACCTGACCTGCCAAATTTAGGATCATAGTCAAAGCGTACACCGAATAAAGCAACGGGAAAAAGTGCTAAGAGGATGATGGTCCACGAAATTAAATAAAAAAACAACTAAAAATGCCTATTTTTTATGGAATGGAGAGGTAAATGAGCATACGGGACACCTGATGGGAAGTATTCCTCGCCGCTTATGGGAAACGTCACTTACAGTACGAAAAGCAGGAGCAAGGTACTAAGCTACTACTTCACTAAACAGGTACTACCCCAGTTGAGCCGTCCCATTGGTACTGCAGCCAGCAACAGGCTACCCTTGGCTCTACCACTACGGAGCTTACCTCTTTTAAACCCTTTTTAAACCATTGGTTGTATAGTTTAATAATTCAAATAACATCAGCTACGCAAAGGTATTCAAATCCCTGCACAAAGCGAAATTGTTCGTGGAGTTCTAAAACAACAATGATTACGGGGGTTCCGTGAAGTTGAATAATGTTCGCAACTTTGTTAGGGGCCGTTCATAATGGCTTATTTAGACATCAGTCGGTAAAGCCATGCGCAATCTTCTTTTTTTTTGGTTTAACGGCGGGCCACACCGGATGTGTATCCCATATGCCATACAACCAAATCTGGTCGCGGCGACTAAAATTTCGGTAACGAAATAATCTGCACCCAAATTCTGGTCGCAGATTAGTGATCATTACTTAATACTTTTTACGGCCGTGTGTGATTATATCCCCAAAATATAGTATTTATGTTTCGGAAATTCCCTACTTCTTGTCGACGTGAAGAACTAAGCGATAACAGCGACTAGATTTGTTACTAGTGTTTTAACATAGGGATGTTCAAGTTACTATATGGCGACCAAAATGGTTATATAGGTGCAGCATGGCGGACACGCACATCCGCAGGCCGGTTGTAATGTATGGAATTATATGCTGAGATGCCACATCGCTTGCGTTGCGTGCATGTAACAGCTCTATGAAGCGAGCTGGAGCCGTGCTGCACACGCATCCGATATGGCACGGCCTTTAGGCCGATTCGAGTGAAGATGATGTTTAAATTGTTTTAAAATTTCGCGATTTTCACACATATTTATAACATCAAGCATCGTCGCGTTGAAGTCCCGATTGATGCTATAAATGAGACGATTTTGAATAATAAAATAAACGAATCACTTACGTATATTTAAAGCAGACTTATTGCTCATGAGTAAGGACCACGGACTGGCCCCCAATTCTGGCGCTCATCGAGATTCATCTGACGTTCGAGATGTGTCAAAATATGACAGATTTTGAAGGGATTCGACAGCTTTTTTTGGCGTATCTTGAGTGTAACTTCATCTTTACTGACGCGAGAATTGCCCCGCTGGTCCGAAACATGCCGAGCAACAACTCTGCTCCTAATACACGAGTGATTCATTTATTTCAATACTAGCTACTCGCCCCGGCTTCGTATGTGAACAATTAGGAGGTAATCAATGATGTACTTAAAAACCTGCCTTAAAGAACTCTAAAGACAGTGAAGGCCGTAACAAAATCCGTTGCTTGGTTTAGAAGGAGTAAGCGACCGAAAATATGAGAACAGACTGGAACGGATAGCGAATTTGTTATAGACTTTTGTTATAGACTTTTGTTATAGACTTTTGTTATAGACTTTGTAAAGATGTCTGAATCTCACGGTAGCTTTACCCAATAGTACAAGCTTTGCTTAGTTTGGGACTAGGTCAATTGGCGTTAATTGTCCCAAGATATTTATTTATTTATTCAACTCTAGACTACATAAACATGATGGCACGGTACAAACCCAACTTCGTCGTTTCCAAGTTGGCTTTGTGTAAAATTCATTATTTAATTTAAGCAAGTCGCGCTTGTCTCGTATTCCGGTATCCATTATGAATAAGCCCTTGCCTTAGTTATAATGTTCTGGAAACAAATGTAGATTAGGTATTAGGGTGAAACTGTAAAGAATATTCATAGGGACCTTTGTCGGGGAACGTCCGGGGAAATAAATAAGGAACAAACAAAAGGGCTAAGATTTATAAAGTTTGCGAAGTAACCAAATCTCCTAAAATTTAGGGATCTCTTCAACTATTCTATGCATAATTGATTTTTTGAGATTGAATGAAGGGTCCACGGAAACAAGTTCATTGCGAACTCTACATTTTGAGATTAAAATCTCATTTTAAAAAAAGTGACTAGATATATTCTTTCTGTGGACCCTTGAGATAATGTTCTTCTAATATTATAAAAGTGAAAGTAATGATCTTTAGATTATTGTTCTTCAGTCACGAATTAACGGCTGAACGGATATCGATAAAATTTACGGACATTTAATGTGCGGGCGATTCAGCAGATAAAGTCCCTTTTCTATAATGGTATGGATAATAAATTCTCAATAGTGTAGTACGAAACTCATTGCAATTTAGTTTTAGGTTTACTATTATAATTTTTGCACTAATTACTTAAATTATCATCATTACATTATTTTATGTTTATGGTCTTAAGTAATATGATTTGTTTTATGATTTTAAACAAAAATTCACTGGCATCGCATCCTCGTAAATGGTAATGATATCTTGATCTGCATGCGTGTCGTGTTGTCTCGAGCTGAAATACATTATTAACAGGCTGTCAGTAATTAATGGAGTCATGTATGTTTGCATTGTACTCGGGTTGACGAGGTGTAAGGACTGGGACACATTGAACCAAGATATAATCTAACTTTTCATATCGGAAGTTCTTAACGAAATCAGTCTTGTAATAGAACATTATTCATCATCATCATCTAGCCCACAGCAGTCCACTGCTGGACATAGGCAGTGAGGTTCCACTGCGCACTATAGGCCGCCTTGCCTATAGAGTAGGCAAAATGCAGTAGATTGTCGGCATGCCACGCGCCCGCTCGCTCGCTCTCGCTGTGTCAGTGTAATTGAAAACGAATGCAACGCAACCCTAACATGTCACCGGGAGTTGCGAGGGGAAGGTGGGCGCGGACGGCTCCTTAATGTTGATCTGCCTGGCGAGTGTGTATGAACTTTTTAGGTGTGTCAATAAAGTTGGTATTCGTTTAATCGCGGTCATAAAAGCGAAGTTTCTGTACGTTATAATTATTATTTATTCTATGACATAGGCCTCTTGCATAGCGGGCCACAAAGCCCTGCCCTCTGCGTTTCGCATCCTTCGCTTCCTGCCTGTCGGTATTGGTCGTCTCGCCATCTTACGTTTGACAAGACATGGTCTTCACTCCAGTACAGCTACCATGAGTTGCTATCAAAAACTCATATTACGTTACTTACGTCCAGCGTTTCTTAACCTTTTTGTCCACGGACCCCTTAGGAAATCAAGCACAATTTTATGGACCCCCTGAATAAAAAAGCAGCAGTTAATTTCGAACCATTTATTTTAGTACTACAAATTACAAAAAATACATGCGTGCGTAGCGATTACAAGACGTTTGGTGTCATTTTCTTATGATTGTTAAATGATCCGTAGATAAGACTGCGGATCCCCATACATACAATATGCTCGCGGACCCCCCGCAGACCACAGGTTAAGAAACACTGGTATTGTCGATAGTGAGTAAACACACTACAATTTTCTTGCGTGTGATGCGTGCACGTCGCACACTTAATTAGTTTTTTAGGGTTAGGGTCGTCTAGACACCGTTATAGTTTGTCTTTATTCATGTGTCTTTATCATTTGTTGTAAGCGCTACGGCCCGAAAAACTCTTGTCCGGTTAATTTTTTAAACTTTCGCGACTTTCACACATATTTATAACATTATCGGGACTTTAGCGCGATAAAAATATATTGTTGATTTACCTCGACGGTTCGGCCATGTTTCAATGGCCGTGGTCGCGAGTAGACTGAAGTGGAGGGTATTACTTCTGTTTAGCCGCGCGAGTTTTACGAACTACCCGCACTTTGTCTTGTTTATTTTCCACCGGCATATCACTACACCGACACACAATGCTCACAATGTCCGACGATTTATCCGAAGATATATCTCGACGCTTACACTTGCTGATTACAGGATTCCATGATGAAGAGAGTTTATATTAGACTGGTCCAGTTTTCGGCGTTTTGCACTTCTAGCGGCATTTTGGGAAACATTTGGCCAATTGTGTTTTTTTTACTAATTCGGACCTGCTGAACACGAATATCGAGGTTGGCATTCCCGAATTTTGACCGGAAGCTCAGAATTCAAGATGGCGGCCAAGATGGCGGACGCTTTCTTACTAGTGCGATTTTTTTTCGTGTAAATGCTGTTTTCAGTTTTATTTTTATCGTAGAATGCGAAAACAATTGTTTTAGAATGTTCAACCAATTATTTAGCCCTGGCAGAAGCTCAGAATTCAAGATGGCGCCCACGATAGTGAACGTTTTCTCAATTTTTCGATTCCGGACCGACCTTACATTTTAGCACTGTTAATCGGGTTATATTTGTCGAATAATACGATTATGATAGTTACACAGTGTTTAAGCAACTACTTAAACGTTAGAGAATAAAAAACTACCCCCAAAACATGGAATTATTTTCAGTGGAATGCCCTTACATTTGACAAAGTTCATGTTTTGATATGATGTTGCATGGATAATCTTTGTCTTTTTATTGTATATATTTGCCGATATTTCTGGTTTGGCCCTTAGTTTGACGTTTGATGAGTGAAAATAGGTTGTTGAAGCTATTTATCACTTTTAGGTAAATGCAATAATATACAATATGTGCCGCGAGAACAGGTAAACTACGCTGCCCGAAGGTAATGACGAATGAAATATCTATTATAATACCAGACTTTTATAAATTATATTAATCATCATCCTCATCATCCTCATCATCATCATCTTTTCACGAATTTGTACAGAGTCCGGAACAGAAACACATTGAGGTACACTTAACATAGCCTTTCGGAATTTGCAAAACTTTATTGAAAAATCTTTTTTTGCAACCGCAAAGAACAATATTTATTGGTAGCAGCCTTTAGAATGGGTTCCAGCGTGATAAAAATGGGGATGTAGCCGTCTATTTCTTTCTTCCATTTGTCCTTAAAGACCAGCAAACAACACCGATTTCCTCCTTCGAAAGTTTTCACGATAAAGGAGACACACGAATTGTTCTGAACGCAGTGGCAAGTACTGCAAAGCAAACTGTTGTGTCTGCTACACACAATGTCTTTCTATTGCTCCATTATCAGTTGGATAAAATACATGCAAATGAAGTATGGTTAATGAGTGGAAATGAAAGAAAGAGAGATTTTGTACCTGTTCATGACATACATAGCCAATGGAGAGTTTCTTACCAGTTGACTTACCAGTGAAGAGTTTACCGGCTTTTCAAGCGATCACCGGGAGTGATGTCACATCATGTTTACATAGTTTCTATTACAAGACAACAGCTTTTCAAGTGTTTCAAAAGCAATTCTCTGCGCTCGCTTAGCACCGTGCTTTTCAATCTGAGAAGCACGGTGCGATTATATCTTATACGACAATATTGTGCAAGGTTTGTATTACTTGTAAGTTCAACTTACTTTGTTATTGTTACCGACGTCGACTTGGCTCGTACAATTTAATTTGGTTTCTATCTTCTTTAGGTAGCTGACTCAATAGTTTCAACTAACGTTGCGCTTATTTGGTCAAGTAAAAAACCCAGAGTCTGTTTCGCTGATCATAGAACATATTAAATGAAATTACTACCAAACTTCCGAAAGGGAGAACGCTCACCTGCCAGGCCCCTTTCTGTCACCAATTACAGACTGCAGATATAAGAAAGAAATAGACGGCTACATCCCCATTTTCACCACACTGGAACCTATTTCAAAGACTGCTACCAATATTGTTCTTTGCTGTTGCAAAAAAGATTTTTCAACAAAGTTTGCAAATGCCGAAAGGCTATGTTAATGTGTGCGAAAATGAAAAGATTGTTCAAGACAATAATGAACAGAAGCTTTTTAACTCTATATTGTCTATTTTATATAAAAACTGTCATTTACGTTCAATAAACGTGTGAACATCTTAAAACTATATTTTCTTTTATATTTTCGATTCATCTTACTTCTATAATATTAAGTGCGTCGTTAACATAAAAAGTGGTCCTTCGTTCATCATACAAAAGAATCAGCGCCGTGGAGATTCAAATTCAACGATTAAATTTGAAGAAAATTGCCGTTGCCGATTGCCGACTGGTACATTTTTGAAGCTGAATTAATCCAGTCAAGGTATCTATATATGCCTATGATATAAGCATCTATATGCTATATGTATAAAAGAAGAAAATGATTTCTATATAAATCATTCTATGTAAATATTTTCCGAAAGACATTTTTCATCGCCATTTTAATTTGCTGTGTCACTGTTATATTGCCATCATCACCGATCGATAGTGCAAAAGAAGAAGAGAGAGCGATATACTATTAGAAGAGGACGGTGAAGAAATTTTCAAAATTACAAAGACGTTTTCCAGACGTATTTTTCCGAAGAAAAATTCTGCGTTTCGTGAGGAGTTCCGAGGTGGTTTAGCTGCGGGCTGTTAGCGGTTAAGTCGTGGCTGGCTTATTTCGGAACGGAACGTAGCTGTCAAGAAAACTTCGTTGAACAAAACGTCAAATCAAAACTTTATTTTATGTTTTCTTAATTCGTAAAGTAGTTGTTTTGTGTATAGCATTATTCTATATAACAAAAATGGAGCTCAAGGATCTTGTAGCTAGTAGGGGATATGTTAAAGGAGCTATCACCCGTATTGTTAAGTTTTGTAACTCCGAAGAGTTTCTGTCTGCTTCGCCAGAGTTGCTCGTCGAAAAAAGGCTTCGTCTTGAAACTTCGTTTGCCGACTATGTTGAATATAACAAGAGCATATTATCAGCAAACCCAACGGATGCGGAGGATTATGGCTCCGTGGAGGACAGTTATGATAATTGTATAGGGTGTATAAATGTCCATTTAAAAAGCCTGACGGATGTCCCTGATGGTGAACCTTCTGCACCAGCATCGATGACAGCTCCCAGTAAGTTTAAACAGCTGCCCGCTATTAATATTAAGCCTTTCAATGGCACCAGCATAGTGGATTATTATCCATTTGTAAATATGTTCGAATCTGTAGTTGGCTCAGACAAGAATTTAAGTCTATGTACAAAGCTATATTATTTGCGCTCCTTGCTATCAGGGGAAGCTTTAGATCTGGTCAAAAATTTAATGTTTACTGATGCCAATTACAACGTCGCACTTGAGCTGCTGGATAAGCGATACAATAATATCCCAAAGATTGTAAATTTTCATGTAAATAGCATACTCGACTTGCCAGTTTATTCCAAATGCACTGCCCAAGGTCTACGACACATCATGTCAAATGTAAATATGCATATGGCCGCATTAAAAAATTTAGGAGAAAGTGTTGACCAATGGGACACACTTCTAGTAAATATCTTATCTAAAAAGATTGATGCCTATACATACAGGGGGTTTCACATGGAACAGGATATGAAGCAGGTACCCAAGTTAAGAGCATTTCTTGATTACCTAGAAAAGCGAGCAGTGGTTTTAGAGACTACTGCAGAAGAAAGGCCTATAAAGTCTCATTCTTTCTTTCTTGTGGCATCTCAGGTCTCATGTAAGTTTTGTCAGAAACCTCATAAGCTCTATCAATGTGCTCAATTTAAAATGGTCTCAAGTGACGATAGGGTAGCCTTTGTAAATAAAAATAAACTGTGCAAGTTGTGTTTAAATGCTCATCAGGGCAATTGTCTGATGAAATTTAAATGTGCGACATGTCGCAAACAACACAATACTCTTTTGCATGTGTCTGCCAAAGGTATAGTAACCAATGTTACTATAAATGATCTTTCGGATCAAAATGTAAATAAGCGTTCAAATGTAAATAATAAAACTAGAAGTATTATTTCTTCTAATCATACGGCAACTTTGCCAAGCACCTCGCAATCTCAAGGTGTTTTGTTGCCAACGGCTGTTGTGCGAATAATTAATAAAAATGGTACTTACACCTATGTTAAGGCCTTACTAGACTCCGGTAGTCAAGTATCTTTTATTTCAGAAAAATTACTGAATAAAATTGGCTGCAATGTATATAAAACTAATGAATTGGTAGCAGGAGTAGGTGAAAGCACTAATTGTGTTTCAAAGAAGGCAGATATTCTTATTTGTTCTTCTGTCAATGATTTTTCATTAAAGGTTGCATGCTGTGTAACTAAAAGCATAACCTGCCGCCTTCCTCAGCAAACTTTCGATCAGCTGCAATTTAAGATTCCGTCTAATGTTAAATTGGCCGACAAACATTTCAACCAAAAGGATGAAATATCTTTGTTATTAGGATGTGATGTATTCTTCCAGGTGCTGCAGCGTGAATCGTTGCCGCTAGCGCCCTCTGGTCCGTTTTTGGTGAATACGAGATTCGGTTATATTGTTGCCGGGACTCTGCCAGTTTCTACTAGCAAAGTTTCTTCATGTAATCATTGTTGTATCAAAAATATAAAAAGTTAATAGGGACATGTAAATTATTCGAATATTGCTAACTATAAAGTCTTTGTATTGTCAAGTGATGGGATATAAATATTGTTTGTTACAAACATATATTTTAGCAATATTTTAGTCAAATAAAAGGTGTATACTGTATGTAAAACTTACCCGAGTAAAATCTAGTACTATGGTTTGCAATATAATAATACTGTACTGAAATAAATACAGTCAATAAAATAATACTTATGTTTATTTTAAAGAATTTATAAAATGACTAGAATAAAGGTATAATATGTAAAATTTATACAGAAATGATGCTTATCAAATTTGTTTATCGATTTGGGATTTAGCTAACTAAATGTTGATGCCATCAACTTTTGTAATGTAATTACTTGTAAAATGTTCTATCTTATACATTAGTTTGGTAGGTATAGCTGTTTCAAATTTTGTAAAAGCAATTGGTTAAAACTGCTTATGTTTTTGTTTATAATTTAATAGGTTCAAGTTAAATTACATTGTTAATGCAATACAAGGCTCAAGACATATTATACCACTGGCTTGGGCCCCCAATATGTTCAAGACAATAATGAACAGAAGCTTTTTAACTCTATATTGTCTATTTTATATAAAAACTGTCATTTACGTTCAATAAACGTGTGAACATCTTAAAACTATATTTTCTTTTATATTTTCGATTCATCTTACTTCTATAATATTAAGTGCGTCGTTAACAAAGATGATGATGATTAAATGATTAATATAATTTTTGAATAGTCTACTACAATAATAGATATTTCATTCGTCATTACCTTCGGGCAGCGTAGTTTACCTGTTCTCGCGGCATATATTGTATATTATTGCATTTACCTAAAAGTAGTAAATAGCTTCAACAACCTAGTTTCACTCATCAAACGTCAAATTAAGGGCCAAACCAGAAATATCGGCAAATGTATACAATAAAAACACAAAGATTATCCATGCAACATCATATCAAAACATGAACTTTGTCAAATGTAAGGGCATTCCACTGAAAATAATTCCATGTTTTGGGGGTAGTTTTTTATTCTCTAACGTTTAAGTAGTTGCTTAAACACTGTGTAACTATCATAATCGTATTATTCGACAAATATAACCCGATTAACAGTCCTAAAACGAAAGGTCGGTCCAGAATCGAAAAATTGAGAAAATGTTCACTATCATGGACGCCATCTTGAATTCTGAGCTTCTGCCAGGGCTAAATAATTAGTTGAACATTCTAAAACAATTGTTTTCGCATTCTATGATAAAAATAACCCCGAAAACGGCATTTACACGAAAAAAATCGTACTAGTAAGAAAGCGGCCGCCATCTTGGCCGCCATCTTGAATTCTGAGCTTCCGGTCAAAATTCAGGAATGCCAACCTCGATATTCGTGTTCAGCAGGTCCTAATTAGTAAAAAAAACACAATTGGCCAAATGTTTCCCAAAATGCCGCTAGAAGTGAAAAAATGGCCACTTTTGAGAAAAGTGAACCAGTCTATATCCGTCTTCCCGGTTGAAATCTTTGTACTTTTTAATTTGAACCGCTTCACGTACTATTCTAGGATAATAATGTCGTTCTGTAGAGAGAATTTTAGGGTTATGAAGCTCAATCCAATGGTTTGGTCCCGATTCCAGCAAATGCTCGGCAATAGCGGATTTGTTCACCTGGCGATTTTTCTTGTCCGGTTTTTTCCCAAAAGCAAAAAAAAACGTAAGCAAAGCCTCCAAACAGAAAGGCAGTAATATATTTCTGATGTTATTAAAGCAAACACAATATCGTAACAAATCGATAACCATTCTCAATTCAGTTGTTTGAGTGGAACAAATGTATTGTATGCTTCAATCAAATACACTATATTACTCCATTATAGAATGATGGAAAATATTTTATAATTTTTCATAATATAAAGTCGCTGTTTTTTCCTGTCTGTCCTAAATTCTTACAGTGTGTTCGACCGACTTCTACTTCTATGCCACGCAATGGATTTTGATGCGGTTTTCACAGTTACTTAGCTAATTTATTGCGGAAGGTTTTCGTGTACATTAGATATATCCTAATTGTACCCAAGCGGAACCAGGGCGGGTTGCTAGTAAAGAATAATATTGGCGTACGCCGCGAAAGAGTAGAGCGTTAATAAACGTCGAGCTTTAATTTTTTTGGGTTCTTACCTTAAAAGGAAAAACGGAACCCTTAGTAGTAGGGATTCGCCGGTTCTGGATCACTTTTTTTTCGCTCAAAATGGCGGATTTGGGGGCAAAGAAATCTTAAAAAAAAAAAAAAAAAAAAAAAAAAAAAAAAAAAAAAAAAAAAAAAAAAAGGTCAACACCCCATTTAAAGCGATTGCACGGGGTCTCATCACGCTCCGCCCACTCCTTCACGTATATATGTACTTCCATTGCAACATAATACCAACACTTAATCACATACTCATAAAAGGATAGAGACCCTTTCCTTTGTTTCCTACTCACCCTTTGTTACGTTCAACTTCTTACCTGCGCCCACTTGGGGGTTCGGTGCCGACCTTTTTTTTTCCTGGGTACCTGATCGCCCGCCACGCTCCGTACAAATAAAATACCATGTCTTTTCGTAAGTCCACTTTCAATTCATTATTCTATCAGCACATAAATATCCTATCGCATTATTCGCAGTACACTTTTATTCGTAGCCTATAACTTTTAGGACTATCATAAATCTAACCTAACCTAACCTACATTTTGGAGAAATTCAAACCTAACCTAACCTAACCTAACCTACATTTTGGAGAAATTCAAACCTAACTTAACCTAACCTACATTTTGGAGACATTCAAACCTAACCTAACCTACATTTTGGACAAATTCAAACCTAACATAACCTAACCTAGGTTTTGGAGAAATTCGCAAGCCATAACTTTCAGGACTATTTTAAATCTAACTTAACCTAACCTACGTTTTGGAGAAATTCGTAAGCCATAACTTTCAGGCCTATCTTAAATCTAACCTAACCTACGTTTTGGAGAATATTGTCACGCTATACTTGGTTTGTACTTTTGATTCGCAACTCGATGTTTCGTGGACATATCTTTTGACAAATTCTTATTTTGCAAACTACTTATTTTATTCTGAATCCATAACTTTCAGGACTATCATAAATCTAACCTAACCTAACCGACGTTTTGGAGAATATTGTTACGCTAAATAGTAAATGGTTTCAGTTAAAAACAAGAATTTTGTTGCTTTATTGCTTTTTACTTCTAACCTTATTAAGTACTCCTTAGAAATACTAGTTTTAACGTGTTTGTTACGCAATTCGATTATTTAAATACTAGTCAAAACTTGTAGGATTGCACTATGTACAAAGGATATTAAGAACGCAGCCTTGTGTTTCGCTTACACAGTAGGTACTATCCTACATTTTGTGGAAATATTATATAGCTAAAGTTTATTTTATGAATATACATATAGACAGAGAGTTTACATAATACAGTAAACGGTTTCAGTAGCTTTATTGTTTTCTTTGTATCAAACGCACCACGATCTTTTATTATTTAATTACTTAACATCAATACACTATGCAAAGAGAGCTTTTTGAAAAAATTGCTAGTTTGAACGTGTTCACTAGGCGAACCGTTTACCTGACCATCGTCAATAAGAGGAGCGTTATGTTTTTTTGAGTGTATGTCTTTGAAGATACTGGTTTAAACCTGCTAAATTGCACTACGCATAAAGGACCTCAAGAACGCGGACGGCATTGTATAATTGCTTTATTGTTGTCTTTGTATCAAAAGAACCGCCGCTGTCTTTTGTTATTCAACAAACCGCGTCTGGGGAATACGAGTTTATACCTGTTCAATAAGCGAAGCCCTTCTTTAAAAAAATACCTGTCCCGACTCGTAGGGATTGCGCTGGGTATAAAAGCCCGCCATCACATCTCGGCTTCATTGCGCCCCAAACAATTCTCCGAGCAAGATCTTCCAGTAAGAGAGTCGTGAGTCGTGAAGTTTAGTGCAAGGTTGCTGAAAGCAGTGTTTCGTTGCTGAAATGGATGTAAGTATGTAGTCATAATTTTATGTGTGCCCACTTATTTCAGATTTTGATTGATTGTAACATAACCTTCATCTATGTTTTATGTGTGCCCACTTATTTCAGATTTTGATTGATTGTAATATAACCTTCATCCATTTTTGTGTTTACCATGTAAATCTACTTTGAAGGACCGTTTGAATAACGTTTTTATTTTGTTACAGGAAAACACATTTAAAAATTATTACTATCCCGACGACGAAGCAAGTGATGAAGAAGGAACGTTGGCCTATAAAGTCAAAAAAGCTATTGCTAACACTAACAAGAGGCCTAATAACAGCATAGATGGCTTCTTTGAAAAACGGAAGAAAAGGAAAGTTGCTGTAAAGTCGTCGAGCGTCAGCCAAGCTACTGCGGAAGGCGTGGCTTTTATAAAGTCCAATAAAGACGATGCATCATACGCCTCACATCTTATAAAAATTGAGGTGTATGATGCGCGGAAAATAAAAAATGTTCCGCCAACGGAGCATTGGAAACATGCGGAAGTGCGTGTTAAATACTACGCGCACTCCGAAGAGGATGCTCACGTGGAATCCACAAGAGATGTGATTTACCAAATCACCAAACAGTTAGCGGAAAAAAGTGATTGTGTCAATTACGTTATAGACAATACAAAATAAGTGTAAAAGTAGTTTTAAGATCTTCATTTGTTCCTTTTATCTTTTTTTACTCGATTGTTTGCGTTTTGTTTGTTAATTGCTTTATAACTCGTACCGAACATTTTTCTTTGTATAGCGAACACCTTTTGTATTCTAAGCTTCCTTTCTAGTTATTATTTTTCCGACAAAGAGTCATTGTCTTTCATATTAGATAAGTAACACAAGTTCCAAGCGCCGATGTTCATTGTATAAATAGACCATAGCCCGCTTTAAAAAAAAAACACATTCTAACGAAGACGTAATAATGGACGGACAGAGCTGCAACTTCTTCGACCAACAACTTGAACAGCTTACTGAAGACCAAAGGCTATACGAACTCTGCGAAAAAGTGGAACAAGAATATTTTAAAACGTAGGTTACTTACCTTTGTTATAATTCTGCTTTTGTTATAATTGTGCTATTGTCATAGATATCCATCCTACTGAATCATGCTTCAACTCATTTGATGCTAATAGTTACCTTTGTTATATTGTGTCATTGTAATGGATACCCATCCTACCGAAACATGTTTCAACTCGTTTTTTGCTAGTTGTAGCTGGTAGGGGTGGATTTTAAGGTATTTAAACCGAATGCCAGTTGCTTCAAATCATTTGTTACTTTTCTCGCGACGGCATAAGACTAGTTCTATTTAAGATGTATTTCAATTTGGATCTATCTCAAAGTGAAATTGCAAGCCTAGATAAATCTTTGATCTTGTCCAAATTCCATAATTTGATACGATTATGGTATTTAAAAAAAGTTTTACCACTTTCGTGGTTAGTGGATACGGAGATTATGCCATATTTCACACCATGCAGTGGACACATCATACACGCTCATCAATCTGACACATCCGATGAAATTGATGGTGTACTGCCAATGCAGGCATATTGTTTAAATTGTAGACGAGAAATGAGTTAGTATTAAACTTTTAGGTGTTTTTGTTTATGTTATAATTGTCAATAATTTGTAATATTAATAATTGTTTTATTTTTGCAGATCTTTACAAGTTGGCCGAGGAGGTGTAAATAAAAAAAGATCAGCAATGTCTACCGTGACTGCCGAACCACCAACAAAGAAAAATAAACCTTTGAACAATTCAGCTAGCTACGTTGCTGTGGCAACGTCAACAGTATCAGTTGGACACCAAAACGTGAGTACAGAAAGTAATCACAAAATTGAATGTCCTGTGTGTCACGTGTCAGTATCTAGAAAATATTATTCCAACCACTTGAAAAGTAATACTCATAAAAACAACGTGATAAGTTCTGACAAGGAATTTACAAACGTTCAGTTAATTGAAAGCGCGTTCGGGAATAGAATAGTTACTTACAGAATTTTACCTGATTCCGTTACTACCAATGCATTTGAAACACCAGAATTATTTTTGCATAATATCAAGGGAAAAGTGTTTAAGTTACTAGAACGATCCATAGCAGAACAAACTGTCGTAAAAGTAAATTTCATTCTTAATGCAGACTTTACACAACAAACTAAGCAACTTAATAATGTTTTTGACTTTCAATCGTTAAATTACGTCGTTTGCAAGGGGGACGCCACAGATGGTATTTATGCATCACTTGTAACTGAAATTGTTAACAAAGTAACCAATTTTGAAAAAAAAGACAGCGGATGGAGTTTAGTTAAAATAAAATATTTAGACATGAATATCAATAAATTCAATCCTTTGCGTGGTTCATCTTACATAAACTTACCATTGGATATAAAAAACAAAAAAGCAGTTATCAACGTTAAAAACAAAGACCATGAATGCTTCCGTTGGGCTATACTGTCAGGTTTATATGAGCCAAATAACAACTCTAACAGGGTCTCGTCGTACAAATTGCACAGAAATAAATTGAAATTTGAAAATCTTTCCTTCCCAATAAAAATAAACGATATTCATAAATTCGAGAAAATGAATGATCTAAGCATTAATGTTTTTGGCTTGGAGTACGATTCGAAAAGCAAGCAAAATAAAGTTATTGGTCCGTTACACTTAACGAAAAGTAGGAAAACTATCCATTTAAACTTGCTGTATTTAAATCACGGTACTAAGGGCCATTATTGTTACATAAAAAGTCTATCGCGATTAGTATCAAAACAAATGACGACGTCAGAGCATGCAATCCACTTATGTGATGGTTGTTTAATTTATTTCACTTCACATGAAAAATTGCAGAAACATCAAAAACATGACTGTTTTCATGTATGTACAAACTTACCCTCTGAAAACGATAGTAAAAGAAACTGGTTTAATGAATTAGTTCCCTCTAACCAAATATCATTCAATAACTACGATCGTAAATTGAGGGTCCCATTTGTTATATATGCCGATTTCGAAGCATTTTTAAAACCCATTGAAACTTGTATCAACGATCCGAATAAATCCTCAACAACCAATGTTCAGGAACATGTAATGTACAGTTTTGGATACTATATTAAATGTTCATATGATGACAGTTTATCTGTATATAGAACATACACAGGTCAAAATTGTGCCGAATCATTTATGAAATTATTAAAAAAAGATTTAGAGAACATTTGCAAAAAGAACACTTTTGTAAAATGTCCTTTGCCCTTAACGGAACAAGATAAAGTAACCATAGCACAAAGTGATACCTGTTTCATTTGTGAAAAAAAATTAAATGAAGAATTCATTGTGTCTCATAACCAACATACCGGTGCTTTTGAAGGAGTCGCTCATCCATCCTGTTCTGAGAAATATCGAACCCCTAATTTCTTACCTGTGTTTTTACACAATTTGAGTAGCTATGATGCTCATTTTATTGTACACGGGCTTGGATTTGAAGAGGGGGACATAGAAGTTATCCCACAAAACAAAGAAAAATATATTTCTTTCTCCAAGCAATTTCACATCAATAACCATGTAATGAAATTAAGATTTCTTGATTCCTTAAAATTTATGAGTAGCAGTCTTGATAAGTTAGCCAAAAATTTACTGCCCGATCAGTTTCATGAACTTCGGTTAAATTTTCCATCTGAAGAAGACTTCAAACGCTTAATACGAAAAGGAATATATCCATATGAACATATGACATCTTTTGAATCATTAGAATTGGTTAGTCTTCCCAATCACGATGATTTTTACAGCTCATTAAATGATAACCACATTTCAGAAAATGATTATAAACATGCACGTGACGTATGGAATCACTTTAAATGTAAAAACATGGGGGATTATTCAAATCTTTACTTAAAAACTGATGTTTTGTTGTTAGCAGATGTGTTTGAAAATTTTAGAAATGTTTGTAAAGAAACATATGGATTGGATCCTGCACAATATTACACGGCACCTGGATTAAGTTGGGATGCTATGTTAATGTCTACTAAAATTAATCTAGAACTTCTAACGGACATTGACAAAATTTCTTTTATTGCAAATAACATAAGAGGTGGTATTTCTCAATGTAGTAACAGACATGGGAAAGCTAATAATATATTTATGTCTGAATATGATCCTACGTTACCATCTTCATTTTTGATGTATCTAGATGCAAATAACCTTTACGGTTGGGCAATGTCACAATGCCTTCCCATTGGCAAGTTTGAATGGGTGGATAATAATACCGATTTTAATGTTTCTGATGATGCTGAACACGGATACATTCTAGAAGTTGATTTGGAATACCCAAATAACTTACACGATTTTCATTCTGATTTACCATTCTGCCCAGAAAACGTTTGTTTAGGTGATACCAAAGAAAAAAAGCTGATTCCTAATTTAAATAACAAAGCGAACTATGTGATTCACTATCGAAATCTAAAACAATGTTTAAAATCTGGTTTACGTTTGCTAAAAATTCACAGAATTTTAAAGTTTGAACAAAAGGCATGGTTAAAGACTTACATCGATTTAAATACACACATGCGTTCGTTGGCCAGATCAGAATTTGAAAAAGACTTCTTCAAACTCATGAACAATTCTGTTTTCGGTAAAACTATGGAAAATATAAATAAAAGAGTGAATGTTAAATTACTTAACCACTGGCAAAACCACGGAAAAACTCAAGGAGTTCAATCTTTAATAGCAAGACCTGAATTTCACAGCCTTTCTATATTTTCGGAGAATTTGGTTGCAGTACAGTTGAAAAAAACAAAAGTCTTGTACAACAAACCTATTTATTTAGGATTTTGTATATTAGATTTGTCAAAAACTTTAATGTATGAATTTCACTATGACTTCATGAAAACCAAATATCCAGATAAACTGAAATTGCTTTACACGGACACGGACAGTTTGGTATATCAAATATTTACGGATAACTTTTACGCTGATATACTAATAGATCTAGAATCTTACTTTGATACTTCTGATTATCCTCCTGACAATCAATACGGTTTGCCATTAGTAAATAAAAAGCAATTGGGTTTTTTTAAAGATGAAAATAATGGTAAAATTTTTAAAGAGTTTATTGGCCTTCGATCAAAAATGTATGCAATGGATGTACAAAACGAATTTATAGCAAAAGCAAAAGGAGTTAATAAATGTATTACTAAAAAATTTAACATTGACAATTACAAAACATGTTTGTTCAAAAAAGATAATCTGTTGTGTGAAATGATGCGGTTCAGGTCTATAAAACATGTTATATTTACACAAAAAATAAACAAAATATCTTTATCACACAGTGATACAAAACGATATTTACTAGAAAATTCCACTGACACGCTTGCTTGGGGCCACTACAGAATAAAGGACATTCAGTGTTAATATTACTTTTCTGTACTTGCGATTGTTCCTAAATTCGTAACAAATTTTTTTGTAATTATTGAGTATGGACTGGTAATAAGATAATAGAAAGTTGTAATTTATGTATAATTTAAAAATTTCAGAATGTTTTTAGACATTTTTTTTTTATAAATTTAAGTTTTTTCTTTGTAGTATTATGCATGGACTAGTAATAAGATTACAGAAAGATGTAATTTACTCTTTTTTTTTTAAATTAAATAAAGTGTTTAGATAAATTTCATGTGTTTTTATTTAAAAATTATTCAGGTGTGACAAAACTATATAACCTTGTTTGGACTTAAAAAAAAATCATTAGTGTTTTAGTACTTTTAGATTCAACACGTATAACAGATTTATATAATGATTCACTTTTGTCACCCTTTTACGGCCATTGTTGCTGGTCCCAGTGGGTGTGGAAAATCAAAATTTGTCACAAACTTTTTAAATGATTGCAAAGTACTATGCGATGTAAATTTTTCGGAAGTTATTTGGTGTTATGATGAAATGCAACCTTTGTACAATCTGGAAAATGTTAATTATAGTCAAGGAATACCTGATATTAACATGTTTGATGGGAAGCAACCTAAACTTCTTATTATCGATGATTTGATGAGGGAGTCAGATGGACGGATCGTTGATATTTTCACGAAGGGTAGTCATCACAGAAACTTAAGCGTGTTTTATATTACACAAAATATATTTCACCAGGGACGAGGTCAACGTGACATCTCGCTAAACACAAGTTACATTGTATATTTTAAAAATCCTAGAGATAAAACTCAAATACGATACTTGTCGCGACAAGTTTATCCTGAAAATTCAAAATTCGTGGATGAAGCCTATAAAGATGCTACTAAGGATGCCCATGGATATCTCATGATTGATCTGAAACAAAATACAGATGACTTATGTCGTTTCAAAACTAAAATATTTCCGTTCGATAAAAATTGCACAGTTTACATTCCTAAAAAAGGATTTAAATATAACAGGAATCAACAAGTTTTAGTCAGTTCTAAATGATGCACTCGAGTGTGAGCACATATAAACACTTACTTGAAGCGTTGCAAGTACTTAAACCAAAATATCGCACGGCTTTACTCAAAGCTTGTGATGATGATGAAATCAATATTATTTGCGAGTGTATTTATAACGTGCTAAAAGGAAAAATTCCATTAGAAAAAAAAGAAAAATCTAAATTAAATAAACACAAGAACATATTACGCAAGCTAGTTTCAAAGGGAAAACAAAAACTAAGAAAAACTATCATCATTCAAAAGGGTGGTGCATTTCTACCTGTTATTTTAGGTGCAGTTTTAAGTGCTTTAATAAACTCTTTATAACCAAAATGGAGAACACAAAAAAAATGCTTTTGGTAGAACAAGATTTTATTGAAAGACTTAAAAATAATGAGCTATCAGAGAACTCATCGTCTCGTCTGGATGGAGAGATGAAAAAAATATTGAAAAGTAAAATGGATGATCGTGAAAAATGGGCATTATATTCCCAAGCACTGCAGCGATTTTTACATTTTGCCGAAGCAGATCGAAAGCCTTTCAAAATACCAATAGTAATGGATGGAGTTGATCACTTAAACAACCTCAACAGTGACTTAGATTCAAAGGTAAAAAAGCAGGAAAATGCAAATAATGACTCAGTCGCAAGCCCAACTTTGCTGGAAGATGATGTTCCTGCTACACCACCACTTAATAAAACGAATCAATACTATCCTGTGGAATTAACTCCATCTCATATCGTACAAGGAATACCGAAATCTTATCGATCGAAAACCCAAACTTTAATGGACATTATTATCCTTAATAAAAAAAAAATTTGGTGGAAGACAGGAGGGGAAGTTGTGTTAAACAATCGAGTGATCCCAAATAGCAATATTGTCGATCTGATAAACGATGTAACAAGACCTCTAAAACGCGCAAAACCAATAGGTTGGGAAGAATTTGCATTGGTTTTAAAAGATATAGGAGTTCCTACATTTTGTATTGGTAATCCTGCTAACTTGGAGTATATGAAGAGAGATTACACCAACGAGTTTCGCGCATCATCATCATCTTCTAAAAATACAAGGGATTCATCATTTAAAGTAAAAAACGCATCTACACCTATTTCTGCTAAAACAATTGAGTCGACCAAAAAGAAATTAGATTGGGAAAAATGGACCCCCTATTAGATATAAATAAGATTTACTACGATGTGTCCAACCCAGCTGGTTACAGTAGTATAGATAAGTTAGCGAAGGAAATGAAAGGTAATATGAGCAAGGAGGAAGTAAAAAAATGGTTACAGTCTCAGGAAACGTATACTTTACATAAACCTGTCCACCGACGATTTACTAGGAATCGATACATCCTATCTAATTATAATGAACTCTGGCAGGCTGATCTCAGTGATATGCGTACTTATAGTCAATATAATGATGGATATAAATATATTCTTTGTGTTATTGATGTTTTTAGTAAATATGCTTTTGCAAGAGCCATGAAAAAGAAGGATTCAGAAACAGTTAAACAATGTTTTGAAAGCATATTTGCAGAAGCCAAATCTACCCCTCGTCACATCCAATCCGATAAAGGCACAGAATTTGTTTCAAAGGTGGTAAGAGACTACTTTAAAAGCAAAAACATTAATTATTACACCACTAATAATCCAGACATTAAAGCAAGTATAGTTGAAAGGTTTCAAAGAACTCTTAAAATGAAAATGTGGCGTTATTTTACTCATAGAAATACTTACAACTACACTAATATATTAAAAGATCTTCTTCACTCTTATAACCATAGTTATCATTCTAGTATCAAAATGCGACCAATTGATGTTAATTTTAATAATATCATGACTGTTTGGTGTAACTTATATGATAGAAAAAAAGACAAACAAATTTCATTAGAAACCACACAACTGAATGTAGGTGATCATGTTCGAATAACTAAATATAAACACATATTTCAAAAGGGTTATGAAACTAATTGGAGTGATGAAATTTTTATAATTGATGCAATCATTAGACGATCTCCGAGACTTGTTTATACCTTAAAGGACTTGGATGGTGAACCAATCGTAGGTACATTTTATTCTAAAGAATTACAAAAAACAACTTATCACCCCTCCATGAAGTATAAAATTGATAAAATAATACGCTCTCGGCGTGTTGGTGGCAGAAAGGAAGTGTTAGTGAAGTGGCAAGGTTATCCGAGTAAATTTAATTCTTGGATTCTTGCATCAAACTTAGAAAAAATATGAGTGAAGGAAGTTTTTATATAACTTTGTTAAGCAATAGCTCGACGGCTTATTATACTGATAATACAACAGCACATTTTATGACCAAACTACCTAAGACCGTTAAATTAGAAGGAGAATGGGTTGTTGGTTTAGTGGAATTTCAATACCCACGTTCCATGTACAATGTTCAAGATCAAGAAAATATCATCTATATAAAAAAGAAAGTACGATTACCTAATGACAAGTTTGACAAAATCATAGATATAAAAACTCACATACCTGCTACTACATATGATAGCGTTGACACTTTCCTTGACGCGTTCAATGAAAACCCGCAATTAAAAAATAAGGTGAAATTTAGGTGTGATAAAATATCAAAAATGGTGGCTATAACTGCAACTGAAGATATAACATCTATCATAACATCACCGATACTGAGTTTGCAGTTAGGTTTCAAACCACGATCTAATTTAAAACAAATTTCAATTGGGAAAAATCCAGTAAATTTGTATTTAGGGTTACCATCACAAATATTTGTGTATACCGATATCATTGAACCGCAAGTAGTGGGGGATGTTATAACATCATTGTTGAGAATAATTCCATTGGATCCAACTCAGTTCGTTTATGGAGCTTACAAAATGCATGTCTTCTCACCTGCTCATTATGTACCTGTTTTACGTAGAGAGTTCGATACGATTGAAATAGATATAAGAACGACTACCGGTGCCAGAGTACCATTTCAATTTGGATCTTCTTGTGTGAAGCTACATTTTCAACGAATAAAATGACTCACAAACGATCGTCTGCCTCTTGTCCATATGAACATTATTATTTACATCAAGCTGGCTCTGGTGTAGGAATTGTCTATAAAGGTGTTCCATTTCAACGAGGTCATGGGATTGGAAGCTTTTTGGGTGGGCTATTTAGGTCTGTGATTCCTTTGTTATCCAGTGGTTTTAGGGCTGTAGGGAAAGAAACATTAGATGCGGGGATCGGCCTGCTGTCTGATATGGTAAATTCACGTCCTATGGAGAGTTCGATCAAGTCTCGATTCAAAGATGCAAGTGCTAACTTAAAAAGAAAAGCTGATGAAAAAATTGATTCTCTAATGTCAGGATCTGGGTATAAAATGTCAACTAAAAGACGAGAACGACTCATTCCGTTAAAAGCATCACGACGAAGAGGAAGTAAAAAAATTAAAAAGTATAACGTCGAAGATATATTTTCATATTAAATAATGTCATTCTTACATAATCATTCATGTGAATGTGCAAAATCTGAGTTAGATATATTTGCCCTGCCGTCAACTCAAACCAGTATTGAAAGTGGACAATGGGTTCATTACAAACCGATTTCATCTTTAAACGACGACGGCCCTATAGAATTTCAAGTTCCCGGATCAGGTGATGACTATATTGACTTGTCACATACGTTACTGCATGTCAATGCAAAAGTATTGAATCAGGATGGTACAAATTTAAAAGCAGATGTCCAAGTTTCGCCTGTTAACAATTGGTTGCATTCCCTTTTCAATCAACTAGACATATATTTAAATCAAAAACTCATATCACCTCCGAACAACACATATGCCTATCGTGCTTATTTGGAGAATCTTCTTAACTATGGTCCAGCAGCCAAAGAATCTCATCTAACTTGTGGATTGTGGTACGAAGATACTGCACATCATATGGATGCCGTTGACGCAACGAACAAAGGGTTTCACAAAAGAATGGAATTTGTGAAAGAGAGTAGACAAGTTGAAATGATTGGTCACTTGCATGGTGACATGTTTAACCAAGAGAAATTTTTAATAAATGGCGTAGAAATGCGTGTTAAGTTAGTGCGCTCAAAAGAAACATTTAATCTTATTTGTCATCAAGATAAAAAATTTAAAGTACAAATAATGGATGCTAGTCTTATTATAAGAAGAGCAAGAGTCAACCCTAGCGTTTTGTTAGCCCATCAAAAAGTACTAGCGTCAACAACTGCAAAGTATCCTATAACAAGAGCGGAAGTTAAGGTTCTGACAATACCGGCAGGTGTGCAAGGTAAAACATTAGATAATATATTCCTTGGACAAGTTCCTAAAAGATGTATTGTCGGTTTTGTCTTAAATTCAGCGTTTAACGGTAATTTAGCATTGAATCCTTTCAACTTTCAACATTTTAATATGAATTCATTCAGTTTGTATGTAGACGGTCATGAAATACCTTCTAGAACATTACAACCATCATTTAGCTCTGGTTTAATAGCATCACCATATCACACTTTATTTTCTGGGACTGGCATTCATTTTCACAACGAAGGTAACGCAATAAGTAGAACAAACTACGGAGACGGATATTGTTTGCTATGTTTTGATTTGACTCCTGATTTATCTGCTAGTTCAACGTCACATTGGAATCTCGTCAGACATGGAAGTGTTCGGTTAGAAGTTCGCTTTGATTCGTCTCTAAGTCAAACTGTTAACTGTATTGTATACGCAGAATTTGATAATGTAATTGAAATAAACAAGAATCGTGACGTAACTGTGGATTATAACAGTTAATAAATACTTTGTTTTTAATAAGGATACATCATTTGTTCTTAAACGTTGTTAACAGAATCATTTATAAGCTGCTAAATTTATATTTATCATGGATACAAATGAAATACAGCTCTGTATGAATAAAATAAGTTCCAGTTTTAAATCAAATGTTTTTGCTGCAAACCGATTGCCTATTTGGGTAAATTTACCTGCTTTTATTATAAGCAATTTAGATCCCGACTCAAAACCGGGGTCTCACTGGATAGCTATACACATTGATATTAATGGCATTGGTGAATATTTTGACTCATTTGGTCGAAAACCTACAGGTAGTCATAAGCTATTTTTGAAAAGAAATTCCAGGAGATGGGTTTATAACCACAACTCATTTCAAAATCCTTTTACCTCGGTCTGCGGGGAATATTGTTTAGTCTATCTGTATTTTAAGATTAAAGGAAAAACTATGTGTGACTTGGTAAATGTGTTTACTGAGAGTTCTCTATGTAACGATCTAATTGTAAGAAATATGTTTAAGTCTATTTTTTTGAAATAAACAATTAAATATAAAACAAACTCTTTTATTGTTCTAAGTTAAGTCTACATTTTCGTCAAGGGAAGTGTATTTGTGAATAAAACATAAAAAATGTAACATGGTATTCATTAAAACTTTATTCAAAGTCATGGCTATGGTCTATTTATACAATGAACATCGGCGCTTGGAACTTGTGTTACTTATCTAATATGAAAGACAATGACTCTTTGTCGGAAAAATAATAACTAGAAAGGAAGCTTAGAATACAAAAGGTGTTCGCTATACAAAGAAAAATGTTCGGTACGAGTTATAAAGCAATTAACAAACAAAACGCAAACAATCGAGTAAAAAAAGATAAAAGGAACAAATGAAGATCTTAAAACTACTTTTACACTTATTTTGTATTGTCTATAACGTAATTGACACAATCACTTTTTTCCGCTAACTGTTTGGTGATTTGGTAAATCACATCTCTTGTGGATTCCACGTGAGCATCCTCTTCGGAGTGCGCGTAGTATTTAACACGCACTTCCGCATGTTTCCAATGCTCCGTTGGCGGAACATTTTTTATTTTCCGCGCATCATACACCTCAATTTTTATAAGATGTGAGGCGTATGATGCATCGTCTTTATTGGACTTTATAAAAGCCACGCCTTCCGCAGTAGCTTGGCTGACGCTCGACGACTTTACAGCAACTTTCCTTTTCTTCCGTTTTTCAAAGAAGCCATCTATGCTGTTATTAGGCCTCTTGTTAGTGTTAGCAATAGCTTTTTTGACTTTATAGGCCAACGTTCCTTCTTCATCACTTGCTTCGTCGTCGGGATAGTAATAATTTTTAAATGTGTTTTCCTGTAACAAAATAAAAACGTTATTCAAACGGTCCTTCAAAGTAGATTTACATGGTAAACACAAAAATGGATGAAGGTTATATTACAATCAATCAAAATCTGAAATAAGTGGGCACACATAAAACATAGATGAAGGTTATGTTACAATCAATCAAAATCTGAAATAAGTGGGCACACATAAAATTATGACTACATACTTACATCCATTTCAGCAACGAAACACTGCTTTCAGCAACCTTGCACTAAACTTCACGACTCACGACTCTCTTACTGGAAGATCTTGCTCGGAGAATTGTTTGGGGCGCAATGAAGCCGAGATGTGATGGCGGGCTTTTATACCCAGCGCAATCCCTACGAGTCGGGACAGGTATTTTTTTAAAGAAGGGCTTCGCTTATTGAACAGGTATAAACTCGTATTCCCCAGACGCGGTTTGTTGAATAACAAAAGACAGCGGCGGTTCTTTTGATACAAAGACAACAATAAAGCAATTATACAATGCCGTCCGCGTTCTTGAGGTCCTTTATGCGTAGTGCAATTTAGCAGGTTTAAACCAGTATCTTCAAAGACATACACTCAAAAAAACATAACGCTCCTCTTATTGACGATGGTCAGGTAAACGGTTCGCCTAGTGAACACGTTCAAACTAGCAATTTTTTCAAAAAGCTCTCTTTGCATAGTGTATTGATGTTAAGTAATTAAATAATAAAAGATCGTGGTGCGTTTGATACAAAGAAAACAATAAAGCTACTGAAACCGTTTACTGTATTATGTAAACTCTCTGTCTATATGTATATTCATAAAATAAACTTTAGCTATATAATATTTCCACAAAATGTAGGATAGTACCTACTGTGTAAGCGAAACACAAGGCTGCGTTCTTAATATCCTTTGTACATAGTGCAATCCTACAAGTTTTGACTAGTATTTAAATAATCGAATTGCGTAACAAACACGTTAAAACTAGTATTTCTAAGGAGTACTTAATAAGGTTAGAAGTAAAAAGCAATAAAGCAACAAAATTCTTGTTTTTAACTGAAACCATTTACTATTTAGCGTAACAATATTCTCCAAAACGTCGGTTAGGTTAGGTTAGATTTATGATAGTCCTGAAAGTTATGGATTCAGAATAAAATAAGTAGTTTGCAAAATAAGAATTTGTCAAAAGATATGTCCACGAAACATCGAGTTGCGAATCAAAAGTACAAACCAAGTATAGCGTGACAATATTCTCCAAAACGTAGGTTAGGTTAGATTTAAGATAGGCCTGAAAGTTATGGCTTACGAATTTCTCCAAAACGTAGGTTAGGTTAAGTTAGATTTAAAATAGTCCTGAAAGTTATGGCTTGCGAATTTCTCCAAAACCTAGGTTAGGTTATGTTAGGTTTGAATTTGTCCAAAATGTAGGTTAGGTTAGGTTTGAATGTCTCCAAAATGTAGGTTAGGTTAAGTTAGGTTTGAATTTCTCCAAAATGTAGGTTAGGTTAGGTTAGGTTAGGTTAGGTTAGGTTAGGTTAGGTTAAGGCCCCGTGTCGGCGTCTGTTCGCAGGCGTCGTACGTAGCATGGCCTTATATGGGGCTCCAATCTGGGCTGACAGGCTGTCGGCCCGGAATAAAGCCCTTCTCCGCAGGCCACAACGAGTGGTGGCCCAACGTATCATACGGGCATATATGACGGTGGCACATGCTGCGGCGTGCCTTCTGGCCTGTACTCCGCCCTGGGAACTTGACGCCCAGATACATGCGGAGTCCCATAAAATGAGGGAGGAGGCACGGGCGCGAGGAGAGCGACCGGCCCCGGAAGAAGTTGCCCACGCCCGCCGGATGGTAGAGCGCCGCATGAGGGACCGGTGGAAGAGCGACCTGGAGGACGCCCCCTATGGAACTCGCACTATAGGGGCACTCCTCCCGTCGCTCGACCTCTGGTTGGAGAGGGCTCATGGCGAGCTAACGTACAGGATGGTGCAGGTGGTGACTGGACATGGGTGTTTTGGTCACTACCTGCACAACATCGGGAGGGAGCCAAGCCCGATATGTCATGAGTGTGGCGACTCGGACGACACGGCCCAGCACACGCTAGAGGAATGCGTACGCTGGGCTCCCGAGCGTCGCGACATGACGGGGGCAACAGGACGGACAGACCTCTCGCTGCACAGCGTGCTAGCGGCCGCGCTGGGCAGCGACAGGTCCTGGGAGGCAGTGGCTTCCTTTTGCGAGATTGTGATCTCCCAAAAGGAAGCCGCGGAGCGGGAGCGAGAGGACTCAGTCAATGCGCACCCGCTCCGGCGTAGACGACGAGGAACTAGGAGAGCTAATTTCGCTCGCCTGGTTCCCCGGTGAGGCTTGCGGGTAGGGGATGGGTGCTCCCCTACTCGCCGCAGGCGAAGCCTCACCTGTCTGGGGGGAAGGCTCGGCGTTACCGGCCTTCCCCTCCTTTGGCGCGAGGGAGCCCCGGAGAACTAACCGGGGCGCTCCCGGTGGGCGTCGTAGTGGATAGAATCTCCGGATCCCACGACGCCCCGTAATACCGGTTGAGCGGGTAACGCCGAGGAGGTTTTTAGTTCGGGTATGCCCCCCTATTTGGGGGGAGAGTCCCACATAACCCCTGGTCGCCCCAGGCCAGGGGTAGCGATAAAGCTTTTCCTTCTCGATTAAAAAAAAAAAAAAAAAAAAGGTTAGGTTAGGTTAGGTTAGGTTAGGTTAGGTTAGGTTAGGTTAGGTTTGAATTTCTCCAAAATGTAGGTTAGGTTAGGTTAGATTTATGATAGTCCTAAAAGTTATAGGCTACGAATAAAAGTGTACTGCGAATAATGCGATAGGATATTTATGTGCTGATAGAATAATGAATTGAAAGTGGACTTACGAAAAGACATGGTATTTTATTTGTACGGAGCGTGGCGGGCGATCAGGTACCCAGGAAAAAAAAAGGTCGGCACCGAACCCCCAAGTGGGCGCAGGTAAGAAGTTGAACGTAACAAAGGGTGAGTAGGAAACAAAGGAAAGGGTCTCTATCCTTTTATGAGTATGTGATTAAGTGTTGGTATTATGTTGCAATGGAAGTACATATATACGTGAAGGAGTGGGCGGAGCGTGATGAGACCCCGTGCAATCGCTTTAAATGGGGTGTTGACCTTTTTTTTTTTTTTTTTTTTTTTTTTTTTTAAGATTTCTTTGCCCCCAAATCCGCCATTTTGAGCGAAAAAAAAGTGATCCAGAACCGGCGAATCCCTACTACTACCCTTATAGGATCACTTCGTTGTGCGGCTGTCTGTCCGTCTGTCGATCTGTCAAGACCCTTTTTCTCAGGAACGCGCCGAGATATTGAGTTGAAATTAATACCAAATACACAAATCTGTAGTCCCTTGGAGCCGTGAAAAAATCAAACTTCTTAGTTAACGCAATCAAAAGATACGGCCGTTTATGCTGCATGTCTCATACATTCCCCAGGCACTTAAAAACCTATAGGGTACTTCACGTTGACCTAGAACTATGAAATTTGGCAAGAAGCAAGGTCTCACAGCACAAATAAAACAATAAATCCGAAAATCGTAAATTTGTAATTACGTTGATACGGAACCCTCGGTGCGCGAGTCCGACTCTCACTTGACCGGTTTTTATATGTGTATGTTACTGCCCTAAATAGTGATCTTCACAGCCAGTCTTATTAATGTATAGGGCTGGACAATCTAAATAAATGATTATTTTTTTATTAATTGGTATGTTTTTGTGTCCCAGTCTTAACAGAAACAAGTTGGATGGCGACGAATATTTGCACTTCGGCTTAGCGAGAGCTGTCAAGCGAGTAAAGTTGGGATGACGTCACTGTCTAAATGTTATTCAGCCAATCAGCTCGTCCTGAAATTCAATTATTTAACCCTATACATGCAATATTCAGACATTTGTTTGCTAATTTGTTTTTATTAGCGTTCTCGAAAACTCTTCTAAAGTCGGTTTAGCCATAATTTTATCATATAAACAAAATTCTAACCTAAAATTTCACTTTTTGTCACCTAAACATCATTTACTGTCTAATGGAAACAAAGCGAGACAGTAAATAGAAGGGGTGATTTATAGTTGGACGTTTTACAACGTTTTATTTGAAAAATAAACAATATTTTGATAGCATAAACTTAAAATTTTAGGTAAGAATGTTGTTTAGGTAAAGACAAGTAAGTACCTAACAATGAACATGGTTTCACGTGAAATATACAATGTATCTAGGTCTAATTTTTGGGAAAATTTGTTTTTTCCGTGTTGTTTGGGTTCCGTACCTCAAAAAAGGAATAGGTCCATTTTTCTGAGGAACGCGTCTATTATCGAAATGAAATTAATTTCAAAATCTTTGCGTTAGAGCAATATTAGGTGCTTATTAAGTTTGCACGGAACCCGTATTAGATTTTAATTGTTTTTGAACACTTTATGTGCCATACGAATAATGGAACGAGACCCTCAGTGCGCGAGTCCGTCTCGCACTTGGCCGGTTTTTTAATTGGTATGTAGACGAAAAAACTTTACCAACCGCGCTCCTACACAATTCCAATATCCCTACAAACCCATCGGTGTGCGGTTTCACTCAAAATGATATTTGAAACTTCATGCGCTGTGCCGCATCAAACAAATGAAATATCACAAACCCACTCGACATTTTATTTGATAATACCTCCCCGCAGCACTTATTCTCTAAGCACATCAGCGTCGAAGTCGTCGCCAAGGCATCATCCTGTCTCGTTCACTTGAACTAGCGCTAGAGCAAGACAGGGCGCTGCCCCAGCGTTGAGCTCATCGCTGTTGTGAGTAAAGAATCACTCTCCCATACGTGTACCGTGTACCTACAAATGCGAAGGCGAAGGGATGGCGACGGGGGACTATTCCGATCCACAATGGGAAATATGAAACGATAATGCTGCTAATCTCGAAGGAGAGGGGGGTAACGATTGAGAAGGAAGACGGAGGGTTCCGAATGGTAAATGCTGATATAATGAAAAACTCCTGGCAAGTGCATGCCGAGCTGTCCTCAACGTAGGGTTCCGGGACAAAAGAAAAAATATTTTTGGTTCTTGTACCTGGTGCGTGGATACCTGTGTGTATAGTCGAACAGGAAATTGCTTTAACTACTTTGCGACCGTTGTACTAAGTGATAAGGTTCAAAACGGTTTAAGCAATTACTTGGTCGACTGAACTTTCAGGTTTGTAACTTTGATAACTTACAAGTGACGGTGACATTCAAAACAGACAGACGGATAGACGGACATGGCGAAAGTATAAAAGTTCCAATTTCGAATGTGAAATCCAAAATTAGGCGTCCTAATTTGATTCACGTTTTGGAAGAACCGTATTATACCCGACTGCCGCCAGGAGGGAGGGTTATAATTTTGCTTATTTACTGCTATTTCTTACTTACGTAATTTGGCAATAAAGTATAAAAATATCAGAGTTTCCATTTATTGCAAGTTTATCAAAATACATTTAGACAATCGCGGTTAAGAGTTATATGGAAAAAGCATGACTGTACTCCTATAAAAGTATAAAGAAGCTTTAATACCGACACCTTACCGACACAATATAGATTAGTAGTTCAGTTCACCTTCAACTCGGCCCAATTACTTGCTTGTCTATTGCTTACTTTCTCGCCTTTACTGCAATGTACTATTACAGCATTGGCAATAGAGTTCTATATATCTATGCTATTATATATCTAGGTTTCCATTTGTTTTAAGAAAATAATTTAATTTTACAAGCTTTTATTTAACTTCACGTGATTCTGTGTACCACTATTGTTCGGAATTCGGTGTGTATAATAGATTCGATGACAATGCCATAATAAATTACTTATCGTCAGCAAAAAACTTGTATTTTTTTTTATGAAATAGGAAGGCAAACAAGCAAGTGGGTCACCTGAGGCTAAGTGATCACCACCTATAGACACCTGCAACAACAAAGAGAGTGCAGATGCGTTGCCAACCCAGACGGCTAAGATGGAATATCTCTTGTGCCAGTAATTACACCGGCAGTCTTGCTCTCCACGCCGGAACACAACAGTGCAAGCACTGCTGCTTAAAGGCAGGATTAGCGAGCAAGATGTTTTTTTTGACACTAAAATCTTATACGGACCCCTAGAAGTAAATCCCTTATATTGAATCTGGAACACGACAACATGGAAATCTGCTGGGAACTCATAAACCTTGTGAGACGTATTATGACAAAACTGATTAGGATTTGAATCCTTCCCTTTTACCTAGTTGACCCAATTGCTATACTGTGTGACCAACTCGGATATATTAAAAAAAAAGTGAACGTGTGCTTGTAATCAGGTAGACGTTATAGAAATATTTTATGTTCACGATCATACGAGGATATATGTATGTATATCCTCGTATGATTGTGGGATATATGTATATATATCCTAATATGATTGTGAAAGCCGTTAGTTTATGATCTATAGCGACCTGTTTTGGCTTCGCTCGGGCGCATTTCGGGTGTAATGTAGAAAGAAAGAAAGAAAAAAAAACATTTGTTTAAGACTATTTAACACAATATACCCACACATACACACATCACACAGAGTACAATTATAACACGAGGTGACTGCAAACACGGATCATACTTACTCTGAGCAATTAAAACTACTTTTGCCTAAATAATCTAATAGTTTCTTTAAGCCTTTTGCATTTATATTATATATCATACATTGTATATATGTACATAATGTCTGTCTGTGTGTCTGGGCCTTCCTCTTAAAGACGCAAGGGATAGACTAATTCTTGTAAATAAACGATGACAACCAAGTCATTTGAAATTAAATAACACAGGAAATTCGTATTCTTTACACACTGGCTACTTTATTTATAATAGCGGAAGCGCGCGACTTCGTTCACTTAAAATTAGTAGCCTACGTCCGTCAGGAATAGTGTAGCTTTCTATCTGTGAAAGAATTTTTAAAATCGGTTCAGTAGTTCCAGAGATTACCCCCTACATACAAACAAACTAACAAACCAACAAACAAAGTTTACCTCTTTATTATATTAGTGTAGATACATTCAAAGTTGTGTTGAGTAAACCGAGACGCTGATTTTCAGTGGGACCCTTGAGTTTTTTAATACTAAACTAACCTTTAACAATAAATGACAGTGGAAACCTTATCAAAATCCGTTGCGTGGTTATGAAGGAGAAAGCGGACGAAGATATGAGGTCAGGCAGGAATGGATAGCAACTTTGTTTTATACTACGAAAACAAGATCTAGCGAGTTATTACCACACATTCATATTCTATAGTTTAAACGTGGGAAGTTACGATAGGTTTATTAGTCACTTTTTATTCCTCAGACGAAAAATAGAAGTGGTATGGTACAGAATAAAGCGGGTGGTAGGGCCTTGTTGTGTGTCACGCAACGAGCTATGGAGAGGGCTATGCTTGGAGTTTCTCTGCGTGATCGAATCAGAAATAAGGAGATCCGCAGACGAACGAAAGTAACCGACTTAGCCCAGCGGATTAGCAAGTTGAAGTGGCAGTGGGCAGGGCACATAAACTGATGGCCGATGGGGTTGAAAAGTTCTCGAATGGCGGCCGCGTATTGGCAAGCGCAGCGTAGGACGACCAGCCACAAGATGGTCCGATGACCTCATACAGATGGCAGGAAGGCGCTGGTTGCATGCTGCTTCCAACCGGTCACTTTAGAAATCCATGGAGGAGGCCTATGTCCAACAGTGGACTTCTTGTGGCTGAGATGATGATGATGATGAGGGCCTTGTGCAAGGTCCGTACGGATCGCTACCACCATCTTGTTCGCTAATGCTGTTGCTAAGCAGCAGTGCTTGCACTGTTGTGCAATTACTGGCACAAGAGGTGTCCCATCTTAGCCCTCTGGGTTTGCAACGCATCTGAAATCTTCTTGGTGTTGCGGGTGTCTATAGGCGGTGGTGATCACTTACCATCAGGTGACCCACTTGCTTATTTTAATTGCTATTTCATAAAAAAAGGTAAATTATGTAGAAAAATCAAACACAATCGTCACTAAACCCTACAATCATCCGACAATTTCATTGTAGTTTTATTTCAGTTACGAGTACACAAACTTAATTTCGGTGGCGGATAACGTTTTTTTTAGATATTTGATCTTCTCAACGCTTTTTTACGGGAAAAACGTTTTGCGGACGGAAATGGAGTTATATTATTTATGAAACGTGTAAAAAAGCGATTCCATCGGTTTGCCAGGCATTTTCATAGTTGGGCAGGTTTCAATAAAAATGTGGGTCAGAACGATTACCCCTGGCTGTGGTTTAAATGGTCCGAATAATTGGACCATAAAAGCTTACAGGCTCGCGCCAAAATAAAGATATATGAGCACTTATGAGGCAGTGTTTATATTCGCATAAGTCTTCTGAGGGAAATGATACGCATGTTATGAAAGCTGGATTCAGAAATGAACCTGTTTAAGGGTTGCTTTATCTTGAATACGGAAGATAGTTAAAAACTTAATCCATTATTTAAATCCATTTTGGTTAAAGTCAGAGTCAAGATATTCTTATTTAATTAGGCTTACAGAAAGCATTTAGTCAAATTTCATTGTTTGGAAAGCACCTATGAATGTTAGAAAATAATTACCACCGATACGGAAAAAACATTGATGAGAAGGTAACGAAAGGCAAGAAACTCGACGAAGTATATATTTTTTTGCATACTTCTTGGAGCCAGGGATCGCCAACGCAAGTCGGGATTATCTCTGTCCAAGATATAATCATAAATTCTATAATATGCTCAAGGAATTAATGACTTCTTCACGATACATTTTAATTGAGTATCACATTGTTTAGTAATGCTTTTTGGAATTTAGTTGTAAAAGCCTTTAGCTTATCAACGTTAAATAGAAAAGTTGCGTATGACTTTCCTTACATACATGTTTCACTTTCATCTTTATCAATAATATAACATTAGCCCTGCAAAGAAACGAACATAACAGATGTTAGTTAATAGTATTTTATGCAACTGCTATATAATGAGAGGCCTTAAAACACGAGTGTGGTTTTATGAAACGAGCGTCAGCGAGTTTCATAATAGGATCACACGAGTGTTTTAAGGCCTAATTATATACAGTTGCATACATTACTTTATCTACACACAATCATAACCGCAAAAAACCAACAAACAAGTATGGCGGCAATTCGATCTATCTGTCAAGACGAACGTTTTTTTAAATCATAGACAAAAGATTGAAGTCCTTATTGTCATGTCACTCAAGATCAAATGTCGTGCGTTTAAATAAAAAAATCATACTGAGTTGACGTTTCGTATCGATAACTGTTTTAATATCTGTGGATACTAGAATAGAGGCCAACTTGAATTTTGACAGCTGTTCCAAATTTAAATTCATAACGTCACGAGATATCGGTAATGTGATCACCAATAAACACAGACTACTAAGAGATACTACCCAATAAAGAACAGATTTACCTACTACCACAGACAAGAAAATTCTTATAATAACATTGGTTGTAATAATGCAGGTCATTTTCTACGGTTTTTGAACGCGTTATTTAACAATTATGATATGTGTGTAGATAAAAGAAGTTTGTTAGATAAGACCTACCGCTACCTTGTTTAACTCTCCACCTCGTACTTTTATGATACACTTTTTGTTTTCAGCGACCTTTTAACTAATTCGTTCGTCTTTCTATACATGTAAACTCTGAACAGCTTTTACGAAACTTAAACAATGTAAAACTGCCGAACACTTGCTCAAAAAGCGAAGTTTTCAGTTCTCTTTGTTATTAACATTATCCAGTACGTGGCTTTCAGTGTAATTTGACGTTGCTCCTTTGATCTGAATAATGCCAGGTATCATTTGAATCACAAAGACTTGTCCCGGTCTAGGTTTAAACCTTTGTTTCAGTCAGTGTCTGAAATTAGGCCCTTTTGTGTCGCTACTTCTGCATGCGCGAGGTTTACTGTTTATGTAGATTTAGCATTTGTGCGAGTTGCTGGCCTAACAGACGACAGCCAATTTAACGACAACTTGCATGACAGTAGCTCGGCTTGCCTGTAGGCTGGTTACACGATTCGAGCGGCAAGTAGCGGCCATGACGCAGGCGTGTAGCGGATGCCTGCAGTCACTTGATTGTCACTAACTCGCTTCTGTATATATTGACGTCACATAAAAAGTCCAGAAGTGAAGATGCAGTGATCGTCAGTGATATGTTACATATAATAGACATGTTATAACCAATAGATTCAGGCGTTACTTTGCGGAGGTCCATATCAACAAACTGGAACAAATTACCTTGCTACTCCGCGAAACCAGTGCTGGGCTCGTGCAAAATAGCAGCGTCTATGCGACTGCGATTAGTGTTTAGTGGTGGTGTTGTGTATTTGAGTCTGTGTGATATATGTTGTTTCGTGTGGAAGCGGAGGAGGGTGGGTTTTTGCATGAACATATATGTGTCGCACAGACACAGCTATTTTGCACGAGCCCGGCACTGGTTTCGCAGAGTAGCAACATAATTTGTTCCAGTTTGATGTTATAACCATACAAGTTTTGTTTTTACCTACGTGTTGTGTTAACTGTGTAAAAGGGATAACGTGCTTAAAACCGTACAAACAAAGAAGACATCCGTCCTCAGCTTTACGCATCCAGTCGCTTCCCGTTTGCCTGTACACGTTTAGGTCGTCTCGCCATCTGGCTGGAGGGAAGCCCACGCTACGTTTGCCGAGACGTGGTATACACTCCAAAAAGGCTTGTACCAGCGGTTATCCGTTCTAGAAAAAATGTGGCCAGCCCACTGCCACTTCAATCTGCTAACTTTAAGGGTCTCCCCACACCAATCTACGCGGAATCGGCTTTAGCCGATCAAAAAACGCTTTGTCTACGCAATAAGACCGAAGTAGATGTCGATCGGCTCGACCGACGCGCGACGACAATGCCGAGCAGATTGACATCTACTTCGTTCTTATTGCGTAGACATAAAGCGTTTTGTGATCGGCTAAAGCCGATTCCGCGTCAATTGGTTTGGGGAAACCCTAAGAGTTATATCGGTCACCTTGGTTCGTTGCGGATTTTATCCCTGACAGAAACTCCAAGCTCTTTCCGTAGCCTGATCAGCGAATCTGAATTTGGGAACTAATGTCACTGTCAGAGTACATATTTAATCCTAGTATTTTCTTGTGTTTTCGCGACTTGTAGGCATTGAAATAAAACGGGGGTCATGTTCACGGGGTCCGCCCATGAGTAAACATGAGACCTGTAAAGGGCTCGAAACGTCGAGAATTAGATTCGTTACAATACACGCGACATAAACCGTTTAAATTGTCTCATTACAAAATTTAATCCTGTCATACGAATATTATCCAATAGTAAACATGTGCGTGGTGAAATTATCATCATCGGCAGCATTATTATTTTAAGTTTTGTCGTGAAAAAAATATTTTCACCTCTACCGAAGTATTTACTAAGTATGCATAAACTTAAAAGCAGTTTACAAGTTTTCGAGATTATACGTCGCTTCGTAAGACCTACTGAGTCCTTTCAACAACCCTGTTAACAAGAAATCCCTCGACAGAATACTTAGGTACTGAATAAATCGTAAATTGGTTAACTTTAAAGGACGTTTTTTTGACACGAATGCTTTCACGCGGCGGCACGAATCTTCTCGACTCGTGTTAACTCGCTACGTAACTCAGCGCGTCTCATTCTAAACAACCCAGTAAGAGAGAGACGCATTCAGTTACGTAGTGTATTAACACAGTGTACATATAAGCAGTAAGGAATCTACGTACAAACGCTCGAAACCGGCGCACTCACACAGACGCACGCTCAACACGGCCTGTAGGTCGCGGCTGCCGCGTCGAGACCAGTGGACGCGCTTTGCGTTTATCGTTATTGCGCGCTCCCGAGACAGTGCGCGATCTTTTTAAAGATGCCACACAATTATTGCGCCGTTTTATAGCTGCTTGAACTTGAGTTCTTCAAAACAGGAGCTTAAATTTTTTATTACCTCTTAAAATGTTGAAGTTTTTTAATTGCCCAATTTTATTTGTAAACTCGTTAATTAATTTCCTTATTTAATCACTATAGAACCTAAATAAACTTTTTAATTTTACTAAAATTAAGAGGACAACCCTAACGCTCCACCGGAGCGTAGCTATCTATCTCAACAAATACTTAGGTCTCATTTCGGTACTGCTGTATTTATCTACTGTGGTATTAATGCGTATCGACAAAGATTCTTGCACAGCTTACGCATCCTAACTATTGAACTTCAGAATGAAAGAGCTATTTCTGTCAGCTTCTTATGAAAGCTTAAAGGCAATTTATTTTTATCTTCAAAGGCCTTTTAAAGACCCTCAAAGTTGTTTCTTCCAAAACAATACTTATCAAAATAATTGACTGTTCCTTCAGTAAATCTTACGAGACCTTTCATGGCTTCTTAGGCCGATGCCGCTACCCGTACACACTATCTGCTAGAATATTTGTCTTCCTTATCTTTACACAGTATTAAACAAAGCCGCTATTTGTTCTGGTCTGTCCTTATATCTTCGACCGCCTACTTCTTCTAAACCACTGTGTAGTATTTATTTATAGTGAAAGAAGGGCATGAGACCGCGGGTTTTGCGGGTGGTAGGACCTAGTGCAAGGTTCATCCGGATCGCTACCACCATCTTGCTCGATAATCCTGCCGCTAAGCAGCAGTGTTTGCACAGTTGTGTTCCGGCGTGGAGAGCAAGACAGCCGGTGCAATTACTGACACAAGAGGTATTCCATCTTAGCGCTTTGGGTTGGCAACGCATCTGCAATGTCTTTGGTGTTGCGGCTGTCTATAGGCGGTGGTGAGCACTAACCATCAGGTAACGCACTTGCTCGTTTGCCTTTCTATTTTATAAAAAAAATGAGAAGCATGAAAGAATAGTATAAGTAAGTACTTATCTAAATTCAGTCAATGAAAGGCTCAAGAAGAAGAAATAGTAGGATGGGTGGTAAAATGAGCACCCATAGGATACAGGGCAGTGTAAAATATGGGAAAGACATAGACACAATTTAATAAAGATCAAATTTTATTAACCTATAAATTAAACCAACAGAATAATATGTGTAACGTCAGACTGCAATCTTACTATGCTAACTAACACATCTGCGAAAGAATCAATCTGAAAATCGTTACTCTACGTAATATTGTCTGCAAATCGATAATCTGCGTATCGTTTGTTAGGAGGTTCTCACGTGTGCGGAACCACAGGTTTAACATTCTGTGCAAGTATCTCAGCTTGCAAAGAAATGAATTGCGTTACCACACAACGACGACGTGTCTCCGCGCGGGGGAAATGTTCGTCGATACGCATACCGCGGCAGGACGCAGTACCCGTGTAAATCGCCAAGCTGTATATAAGCTGTATAACAATAGTATAAAGGCGACCGCTTCTAAGCAGCTACTACACCTTTTATAGAGTTAGTGTTCTACTTGGGATGGTTTTTATAACGGTTTTTTGTATGGCAGCCGGCTTAGCTCCTCCCTTGTACGGGTTCCACGCAATTTGCCGCTCTTATTGCCCGAGAACAAAGCCTTTGATCCAGGAACTATTCCCACTGCACTGGGCTTTGTTACACGCGAGCTTCGGAAAGCTGCGAGCTTCGAGCTTACACGGGTAGCGAATGGAAGGTAAGCAAAAAAAACCGCCTGCGTAAAAAAATTATAACTTAGAAGAGAAATATAAGACTCCTGATACAAAAAAGTTTGGGCAATGTAGAAACACTGTAATAACACACACTTGCAGGCACTAGAGCTCACTTGGTAATACGTTGTATAAATGAATAGTCCATGAAATTTATTAATGCAAAACTTTATTCAGTACGGTAATGTGCACTGTCGACCAAGTAATTGCTTAACCACTTTTGAACCTTACCCCTTTGTAATACGGCCGAAAAGTGGTCAAGCAACTTCTTGGTCGACTATACAGTGCTTAGTTACTACAAACACTTTCAAAGCCTTGTCTTAAATGTTATAACTGTCATTAGGTATTGCCGCCGATGACAAAAAAGAATTACAAAAAACATTTATATCCAAGCATACTTTGTATACATACACATTTACATTACATTATAGTTTAGGTTTATTTATTTTTAATTTTTCTATATCCATCCATTTTAACTGTAAATATTTTGTTCATTTGTAAATTAATTTACTCGATACGTAACTCAGTGCGTCTCTCTCATACTGGGCTTGTTAGAAAGAGACGCGATGAGTTAGCGCGTATCGAGAAGATTCGTGCTAGGTGCACTAGTGAGGTGAGGTGCCGGAACTGCAGTTGTGTGGAACATAATATAATACTCAATGTAGTAAGTACATAGATATCGTTAAATACTTGAAACTTAAGTTTTGTAGTTTGACAACAGTCGGGCATACTCCTTTAAGAACATGCAAGCAAGCATCAAAATTATATTGAAATTCCTTTCAATTTCTGGGAAGAAATTAGCTTAAATTATAAAATTGTTTCAGTAATAAAACGCTTACTTAGTTATACTACTTGAATAATCAAGCAGCATAACTTTTAACTTCGCTAAAAGGGTTGTGTAATTATAATAATTCTAAGTTAAGTATTGTTCATTAAACCTTTCTTATCTAAAGTTTTAAACAAAGGGCCTATTTGAGCATAATAGTACATTATTTCACCACTGTGTAAAGAACTCCATTTCACCCTTTCACGTATATTGAGATTCTGAACGTCTCTCTCCAGAAATTCAGGACCGTACTAACATAGTTTTTAAGCTTATTGTATAGACTGAACGTGCCCTTAGCCTCAGAAGTATAGTCGACCAGTCGCCCTCTGAGTTACCAACACATCTGCAATCTCTTCGATGTTGCGGGTGTCTATAGGCGGTAATGTACACTACCATCAGGTGACCCATTTGCTTGTTTGCCTTCCCATTTCATAAAAAAAATTGACTATGGGTCTATGGTCATTTAATGTTTTCAATGTAATTTAAGCAACGTAAGTGGTGGTCAACAGGGGCGGGCTGGCAGTGATTTGTTCTAAAAAAACATTGAAAAACACCTCCGAAACAAGCAAATGAAATTTAAATACTCAAACGGAATTTGAAAACGGGGAAAATTGGTTTGTCACTCTGCCGGAGGGAACAATGAATTTCCGAATGCAAGTAACGTAGAATCGAATGTCCATTTGGACACTGCAATTCCATGCTACAAAGTGATTAATTTACCACTTTGGAAGCTTTAGTGTTTCAGAAATTAAACGGGAAATCTGTAAAAAAATGTATTAAAATGTTTAAAGACATTCAAGTGTAAAAGTGTAGGCGCTGGTTGCATGCCGCTTCCAACCGGTCACTTTGGAAGTCCATGGAGGAGGCTTATGTTCAACAGTGGACTTCTTGTGGCTGAGATGATGATGATGAAATGTAAAATAAAATAAAATAAATAAGTAATTATGTTCATTTATTTATACTTAAGACTTGTGTACCCAGCGCTCTCCACCATCTAAACCTTGTACTGTTGCCGCGATTTCTTAATTATGCTGCTGTTATGCCTTAGAACTTAGTTACTCACTTACTAGCTGGACGGAAGGATCCGAAGTTGATCTTGGCCTCCGACGTTAAACCTCGCCATGCATTCTAATCTTGGGTCAGCTCTCGCCAGCCATCCTCCTCGAGATCCGAGAGATCTTTTTGGATCGAATGGAAGTAAGCCAAGTTGGTCGTCCTAGGTACCGCTGGGGGGATGAACTAAGTGTGTATATTTCTTGTGTAGTGTAGCAATAAAGAACTGTTTAGTAATTGGCTTGTTAACTAAAAAAATGTGCTATCGAAATTTAAAGAGAACGGTAAAAGAAGAAAAACTGTTTTTATCAATTTTATTTGATTTTATTCTATTTAATTCATGAATTATCGCAAGTAGAAAAAGGAAGCAAGCACCAAGCCACCAAAACGCAAGCCCCTTGAAAACGCTCCTTACAAAATGGCCCGAAAATATGACGTCACAATTTATACTTTGGCTTATAAAAGTACGGAGCGTGAAACAAAAATCAAGTTTTTTATGATAAAAGGAGTGTTTATAAATATGGTTACTCCCTTAACAAAACTAGTTTTATTTTTATCAGGGTTCTAATGAGTATAATTTGTTTAAACTTTATTTTATTTAATAAGTTTTTCACCTTTAAATCGCTATAACTCCCTTAATATAAGTAGTATGTGTATTTTTAAAATTATTTTTAACCCATATTATTTTTAAATGACGCTCTACAACTATTTTACACGTTCAAGCCATTTGGTTTAAGGTGTCAAGTACCCAATTTCATGACTTGGTTGGCTTCAGAAAACTTTCACTTTCTTACCCAACCACCAGAAAAAGTGTGCGATCCGAAAGCTTTGTAGTTTACGATGTCTAGCCCCGCACGTTACTAATTCTCCCGACTGGGTCTATCCACCCCTAGGTTCTGCGACTAAGTGGGTACTTGCCTAGATTTAACGACTAGCAGACATACGCAAAGTCATAGTTTTTAACCGACTTCAAAAAACAAGCACAAAAAAAAAACAAAAATTAACCGTTAAGTGCATCTGAGTCCGATTACCTAGATCACAAGGTATATACCTAGATGCAATTATAAAATCAAATTGATTCATATTAAATATTATGTGAGTTTCGTTGTAATTTTATATCAGCTATGGTGTTTTAGCGTTTTTTAATTGGCGTATATTTTTTATAATTACATTATAATTTTGACAATCTCAGTTATAAATTGTAATCAGACATGTTATGCAATTTAGAATGTAGCTAAACTTTCTTATGACAGTTAGTTGTACTGGAATGCGATTTTTGAATCTCACCGGGTGACTAAAGCTCACCAAAATTGCCATTTTTCATAGAGATTCGGCCATATTTGTGAGCTTTAGTCACCTGGTGAGATTCAAAAATTGATCCCCTGGAACGTAACACACGTTAGGTATAACATTTACACTAAACCATGGACATAAAAGACATAATTAAACTTGGGCCGATCATGTCAGTTAGGCCACAAGTTAGGCTGAAAACCACGAGTGCACGTCAAAGGTAATAAAACCTTTAAATTACTATGGAGAACGTAGATTGTATGTATGTATGTAAATTCTTTATAGTACAAAAAAAACGTAAATGCCACAAAGATTGTCCTACAATGTACACCAAATTTTGTCAATTCAAGTCTAGACAAGGTGCCCATTAAAGAGGAGGTTTAGTTAGAGTAAGTAGTCGTCTCTTTTCGAAAATAGATTGCCCTTGAAAGTAACGAGATTTAAGCTTTTATAATTTAGCTTTCAATTTATGAACTCCTTCTTTGCTACACTATTTCTTTGACTATTTCTATGAGCAAGATTCCGATAACAACTAACATTCTGTCATTATTTGACGTATCTCTAACGTGAGATTAATCTCACATCAACCGAAAATTGGGGTCCATGCCATTATTGTAATTCCCTAGATTTAACGACGAACAGACGTATAAATTATACTGTTTGTTATACAGAGTTTCGATGGTAAGGGTCGGTAGTATACTAAGTTTACGTTTACTAATTTATCTAGGTATTGTGTATTTTCATATGTACAAAGGGACCCAAAACTTGTTCCGAATATTATTAGATGCTACTCAGTATTTAATGATCGTTATTTTGCCTCTAAAGGGCTTAAGTAACTGCAGTAAACATTTCCAATTATTTTATGTTATTTTGTCCATAAGCAACTTTTTAATGTTCCCTGTAAATACTAATGCTTACTACGACACGTGTCCGAAACTTTATCACCCTTTTACAATAACTGAAAACTCAAATTGACTATAAATATTTATATAGTAATGGCTTGGTATGTACAGTCAAGGAAATGCAAACAAGTACCACCGTAGAACCTAGTCGACGTTCTCCACGCCGGAACACAAAAGTGCAAGCTCTGCTGCTTAGCGGCAGGATTAGCGAGCAAGATGGTGGTACCTAGCTATCCGGACGGCCACCACCCGCAGGTATAAGTTCACCTTTGTACCACTACTGTATTTTCTGTGTATTTGTAAGTGCTTAAATAGGTACAATAAAGAAAGAGTTTACACAGCACATACTTACATACATACATGCACGGATGATTTTTATTTTAGTGACATCTATCTGTAGAGTAATAAACTACAAAGTATCAGCAAAATGGTTTGACCATGACTGAACGCTGTGAGCAAAGTAAATTTTCAGTTTTTCCATAGATGGCACTTAACACAGTACTTAAACTATTCCACAAAATAAAACTATAACAAGGGTTTTAAATATTCCGAAAGTCTTTAAAAGAAAACTCATTCATAAATAATAATACAGACGTGATAAACTCATTTAATAGTTAATTCTTATGAAATAGATGGTATCGATTTTTTTAATGCAGCAAAAGGCTAGCAACTCTGAAAGTTGTCTGTGGAATTGAAGAAAAAAAAACAACTTTGACATGATGGTATGATATTTGTGTCGGACAGAAATACGTCGGGAGCTAGGCCGGTGAAGAATTTATTTCAATTATCATGAGCGAGCACACTAGACACGCTCCGCGCTACCGCTAGTCGTAGACACGTTACCTATCCTTATTATTCGAGCGAGCGAACATTTCTCTCGAGTGCCGTGCACGAATAATGGTTTCCAATGTTTTAGTGACGTCTCGGTCCGCAACCTTGGATATTATGGTTACAAGAAAAGGTGTATTTTGAAAATATATCTAGTGTTTTCGTGTTGAAAACTCTTTTGTGATATAATTCAACTGTGTTGTGGTTCTGTTAACGTTCTGGTGTTGATAAACCGCTGTTATGTCGGGTGGCAGAAGCTTGGAAAAAGAGCGGAAGTCGCCTCGCGAAAGCGGTGAAGACTCTGAAGATGAGAGTGAAATCTTGGAGGAGAGTCCGTGTGGAAGATGGCTGAAGCGAAGAGAAGAGGTGAGTGGCGGTTATCTTTCCTGTCCCCCTCTTTTTGGATTTATGAGAATAAAAAAAGGAGTTATTGCGCTAGTCAGCTGATCTGCAAGGTCGGTGCTGTATTTCGGTGTTTAACGCGCAATAAGTTCTAGTTATTGCAATAATAAACATCAAAGCAACTGCCCTGGTGTTGTCATCATTAAATAATAAATATTGCTGTCATTCTTGTGTCTAAAACTTGTCTAAATGCTTTAGTGAATCATTGAAAACATTAATTTTCTTTGTCAATACTACTCTGTTTACATAAACATTTCTGACTGTGATGAAATATCTAAATAAACAAATATGTTAATGTGTATTATGGGTAAATATCACTGGAATGGTATGTATGTAGTGAAATAGTCCCGGTATGTCGGCCGACTCAGCCAGCGCTGAGGGATGTGGTAATAATTAGAGAGAGCTCCATAATGTGGTCATAAACTTAGTACATACTAGAGTATAGACACACAAAGACGTTGGTGTTAATGATGTAATGGTAACCTATTACGTTGAAACCCCACTGTGATACATGCTCTGCATGATGCATACTAACAGGCCCACACCCAGAGGCGTATTTAAAGATTTGGCGCCCCAGGCCATTTAGCTTTGGCGCCCCATTAAAGGATGATAAAGTATTTCATTTTAGAGGCGGCTGCCGCCCCTCGCACCCAGGTTTTCGGGGCCATGGCCTGGATGGCCCTAGGGTAAATACGCCCCTGCCCACACCAGTTGTTTCTGTATGAAGTGTGCATAGCATGTGCCAGAAAAGGGTTTCAGCCTTATTTACCTTTCAAATTGTGCTATAATTATGATTCAAAATAATACAAAAGTTCATACTACAGTGTCCAGGCTTGCGCTTACCTGTTTTCAATGACAGACATGTAAACTCGCTATTTACCCCATTTGACAGAACCACCCTCAATGGAAGCAAAGTTTAATTTATCCCTATTGTATGTGCATTTCTTTTTTTATGACACTATTAAGACATAGAGGGAGAGAGATATACAGACTATGGCAATCATATTAGGGTGTGAAAATCGTTTTATCGTTCGGAAAATAATACAGTTCTTAAACAAAAGTGACACCAGGCAGTATGAAGGTATCTATTTCTGATACAGAATATAAAAACAGATTACCTTTCTTTGCATTGCACAGTTGGTTTAAATGTACCGTCACCCACTCCACATATATTTAAAAATAAATTTGTGAGCAGGTCTCTGTTAAGTGCAATTTTTTTAAGCTTCTTTGATTAGATGTATGTAGACAGCTGGCCAGACCCTGAGGATTAGCAGTCCTACATACCTCTAGAAACAGTCATGCTCACTCCTACAACCATTATTGTTCCGCAAGTAACTTACCTATATTTATAGCTCCATTTTAACAGGAATGCAGTGATTATGAAACAATGCATAGTTAACCAGCAGTTATAGTGATTTTTAACAATTATTTGCTGTTTTCTTTTTCATAAACGGATCCCACTCAAAAAAAATAGACCAAAACTCATCTACCTCTCATCATATGTGAAAAAATGTATCTCAAAATTGGTGTATCCAGTTTCAATGAAATCTCAATCAGTTCGCTCGTACTGCCTAGAGTTCTGGTTTGGAGCAAAAGTGTTTGAATTTTTTTCTTTTAAGTCTCCCCATGAGGCTGGCATAGTCAAAACTAGGAAATGCAAACCAAGTCATTTTCTCCAAGAAAAAACCAGTTTTAACTGGTCATTCCTTATAGAACATAACCAGGTTTGCATTCAGTAGTCATAACAGGTGTACTTAAGCCTCGTAAAAGTATAAGAAGACACAAGACAGTATAAGGACAGAGTTTCATTGGCTTTAGTTCAAAAGTGTCTATGATTGCTGTTGATTCCTTGTTAGTTAGTTAGCTAGGAATACTAATGCGCCACTTAATTAACTAGACTATATCGTCACTTGGATGGTAAAACTACTAAAGCGACATTGAGTAATGTCGCTTCAGTAGTTTTACCATCCAAGTGACGATATGAAGGAAAACCTTGTTTTCTCTTTGCATCAAGCTATTCTGACTGTTTAACCTGATGTTCTACAGGTTGAGCTGAAGGCTATAACTCCTCCATTTTTACATTTGTTTATTGTGTTTTGCGATGAAGTCAATATAGGCATACAATATTATAAGCTATTTATAGTAATATTATAAGTAAATAAATTATGATGTGCACAATGTGGAAACATGTAATTAATCATAATTGATAAACGTAAAAGACTATTAATAACTTGTTATTGGTTCCCTTTATAAATTGGAACACTAAGTTTATATTTAAATTTATATATACTAATATTGAACATTAGACTGCGTCATTTGATGCTTCTTTAATTACACTAACTAAGCAATATTTAAATTTAGAATCTGTGTCACGTTTTTTTTGCACATAGGCATGTCCTAATACGACAGTCATATCTTGTCGAGTCGTATTTAAAATCATTCATTGGAAATTACAAATAAATGCAACTATTTCAATAAAAATCATTGACATAATTGAAGACCGTGACGGGGAGATAGTAGACCCCCACCATGCGTCATTTTCTACAGGTGTTTGTTTACAAAAGATGACCTTTTTGTCAACAAGCAGTTGTACTATTTTATTAAATTAAAGTCGGGTCACACCGGGACGTATGCAGCACGGCTCCAGAGATACGCGCATGCTCACGCCGGTTGGTATGGAATTATATGTAAAGGTGCAACATCGCTTGCGTTGCGTACACGCAGCTCTACGAAGCTAACTGAAGCCATATTGCATACGCAACTAGTTGCGAGAGAGTTCGTAGCGGCGCAATGCTGTACTGGGCGTTCAACAACCGATGCTGCCAAACCAAACTCGGTTTTTTCTGTTTTATTGTCGGGGAGCAAACGCGTTATGTCTGTCTACCCACGATCCGTTGCGACTTGAGGACTATGTAGCACACATCGTGGGGGCCATACCATATCCAAAAACAGCGTGCAGCGTTGCCCTCTTTACTGGTTTCGTTGGGCGCCGTTAATCTAAGCACGACTCTAAGCACTCTGCCAAATCTGCCAATATGACAATTACGTCGGCACTATAATTGGTTGTCACTGCGGTCCCATGAAACACAAAACCAAATTGCTTACTCCTGCGCTTAGGACGGTCGTAAGCAAATTAAAAAACTAACTTTCCCCGCGCCGGTCAACGACCGCGTTTGGCGCTCGCGCACCGGACTACTGTCGCTTTCTAGCTTAGGGTCGAGATCTGTCAATGTGTCAATGATCTTGTATGGCTGCGAAGCTGAGAAAGCAGAAAAGAAGTAGGACAGGACGTCCTGGCTGTAGCTTCTAGTACCGATACTGTAACTGGAACAGGATGGTTCTATGAGCATCTCTGGAAGTATAGCTTTCTATCCTGAACCTGAAAGAAGTGGGTCCGATTTGCAGCGTAAATCTCAGAAATAGGATATAAGTATTTGTAGTGAGTTAACGTTTTGTAAGCATACTTTTTTTTCCTGAAAATGTTCTGTTATTTCCTAAAGATATATATACTTAAGTATTAAACCAAAGAGTTGTACACATAGAAGTCTTAGTATTAAACTTTGAAATGTGGCCTTCAAAATGAAGTTTAAAATTTCACAATTCATTAGGGAAATATATAGTTGGCAATGTATTTATAAACTGTGTTGGTCCATGTGAGGACGGGCAGCACGTATGCCCAAGGTCGTTGGGGACTCTAGGGGCCTTAAGACACAGGAACATCAAGTAAGAAAAGGGAAAGAGTAAGGGTTCGTGGTTTTGTTCAGACTATATAAGCTTAAACAGCGGAGAAGTTGATCGGATTCGCCAACAGAATTTTAAACTGGTGTCTTGTTTAGTGGTACAGGGTTCAGAAGATCTTATGGTACTGGGCAGGGTGAAGATCTTCTCTGGGCTAAAGGTCCATGCACTCGATTTTTCTTCAAATTGTATATTACGCAGTATGCATACTTATCACAAATAGTCAATAGCTCCTTTGGTCCATCTATAGATTTCATTATGTGCAACTTATGAACAAATATAGCCTCTATACTGGACTTGATTATAAAGATGTTTACTTACTATATCGTCTGCCGAGGTATGCTAATTCAATTTACAACCACATCCCATAAAAATACTATAGTATAAATGTTATATAACCTTATAGCAATAAAGAACTGCGAGAAACTGATAACATGATTAGAACCGGCTATTTAATATACCTTGCCATCAGAAATGTAGAGTTAAAGAATTAAATTTTTGGAACCTAACGTCGTAAAGAAATTCATTTGCCAGATTTGAAATTGCGAGAAAATGTGCCAAACTATAAATAAATGTTCACCTCGCTTGTGATTAGACCTAGACTGAAACTTAAATTGGTTTCCAAACGTTTTTTTAGTAGCAAAATAACAGTAATTGAAATTTTCGCCGTCTCTTAGCGGATGTTTTTTTTTCGGAAATGATGGAAGTTTTTCTGACAATTATAGCAAGTGGGTACGGTATCATGCCGGTACAATATTTATTTTGTAATCTCCGACATGTAAGAGGGGTGTTTTAAATTTTTAAGTCAATGTGTGTCAGTGTGCGGCTGCTTAAAGTATACGTTGACGATATTTTAAACTTTTAAAATATTTCTGATAAATTGAAAGTTTTACTGTAGTTGGCTAGGCAAGCCATTTATCAATAATAGTCGTTTGTTTTTAATTAAAATAATCTTATTAATGTCTTTGCCAAACTAGATGGCGACATATCGTTGCGTTGCCGCGGCCGGCAAAAAACTTTTAGCGAATTACTGAAGGAAAACATGGCACCCTAATCTTAGAATTATTGATGCACCGTGACAGAATTACTTTTGGCATGCTCGGAACCAGATACCATTTGCTACCCTGCTACCCTACTTTCTTGGTCTAAATAATGGACGTAGCTACCGCTGCCTTTTCATTCGCTATTCCTTACTTCAGGGCCTTACCAATCTAGTGTTAAAAACTTCAAAGTGTTTTTCCATTTTGCGTACTAGACCTACTAATTTGACAATAAAACTATACGAGGGAGAGTTTTCCAAAATTTGTTGGACAGCGGCTGTGGGTGGTAGGACCTTGTGCAAGATCTGGCCGGATAGCTACCACCATATTGCTCGCTAATCCTGCTGCTAAACAGCAGCAATGCTTGCACTGGTGTAATCCGGCGTGGAAAGCTCAAGACAGCCGGTGCAATTACTGGCATGAGAGGTATTCCATCTTAGCCCTCTAGGTTGGCAACGCATCTGCAATCTCCTTGGAGTTGCGGGTGTCTATAGACGGTGGTGATCACTTACCATCAGGTGACCCACTTGCTTGTTTGCCTTCCTATAGTTGCCGACAACATTATGTTCCTTGTTTATCAGCGACTACACTGACCAGTTATTACTATAATAATCTGCACTGGGCCCCGCTCATACAAGCTCGTATGCGAATCTATTATATCTTCCACTTTCACTCAAACCAGAATTCGTACGCAAAAAAGCCAATGTAAATCCGCATACTTTCTTCTCGTCACATAGCCGCCATTATTATAGATTTTGGAGTAATTCAGCTTTCGCGAGATGATGACAATGGTATAATGGGTGAAATTACCTAACGCTACCTAGATTGAGGCTGAAAAATCAAGAGAAAGGTGGCCTTTAACAATGAACTTTGATATTCGTGGGGCTACTGTTAGAGTTGAAATTGCTGAGACGCGTGGAAGGAAACGAACGATTGCACACATGAAAGACTTGGCCGGATGGGACGGGGAAGCCAAAACGACTAGCGTGAAACAAAACGCGAATCCCTGACAGGAAAACCACTGTTCAGTTTCTTTCGAGTGTATAAGTCCTTGATATAAAATGCTCGGAAAATATACAACGTATCAGCTTGTGGCATGAACCTCTAGAGTTTTCCAAAGATGATAGTTTTGTTTTCAGAAGAACCATAGCATATTGTCTTGTTAGTGAACATTCTGTCGATTTCGTAGTAGCTAACTGGCTACTTTTTAACGAGACAGATTGACCCAGTCAACGTAATGTTAACCACACCGCACCAACACAGTTTTCCACAGTCCACAGTTTTCGCCAAGCCATCTAAGAAAGCATGGTCTGGTGAAAACGCAGTATAAAGTAACTAGAGCTCTCAAATGAAACCAACGCTCGTTAGAACTTGAGCACCTACTAATTGCCTCATCATAAATATATTCTATTCTTAACCAACTAATGGTTGGTTTTCATTGTGCGCCTAGAATATTGGACTCTGACGACCTCTAGCGGAGGTCAGTCGGGAATAGAACATCAGTATAACATCACACGACGAAGATTTATTGACTGCGCGCAGATTTCTCTCATTATTATTGTTTAGTCTTAACGACAGATTGTTTGGGTTGTACGCCGACGCAGTAGAGTCCAATTTTGCGCTAAGTGTCTGTTTATGTGTGTATGGCATGTACAGATTGAGAATTGTGCCGCGTCGATTACTTGATTTGTAAAGAGTAAAAGTGAACGCTATTATTAACTTTTTTGTACTTAAAGTGTATCGTTCCAAAAAACATAAATGTTAAAAAAGCAGCCAAGTTCTCATTTAAAAATACGTGAGTCGTGAGATCCATAGAATTGCCAAGGTCTCTAGACACGCACAATTAAAACATAGTTGAGACAATTTGTCCCAACCCTAATTTATAATTCAAATTCAGTAGATGTGTTAGATTTTTTTATAGAAGAAGAGCCATGCTGTAAGCCAGTTGCTGGTATGGAATATATCAGCTCGAACGGGGTAGTACTTATCACACCCACAGAATACCAGCGTGAATACCTTGTATGTCGTTCGTATCGTTTTATACGATGATTGAGAGATCCGAACGCCCATGAGAAGGGGGACCTAACCAGGGGATCGACGATTCTTAGGGTCCTACTTTCCATGCGCGGAGGTGATCACCTCCAATCAGGTGGCCCACATGCCCGTTTTTCTCTCTTTTAGATAAAAAGGAAACGGCACTTTATACGATTTTTTTCGCCCACATCGAATCTTACTTCAAAGAGTCTAATCCTCAGACTTAGTGCGCCGTTTAGATATTTTATTATAAGTGGAATATTCCAGAGATAACTCCCGACAGTAAGCTCGTAAGTGGCTTTGGTACTCTGGTGCTCATCATCGTGGAAAGGATTTACACGATGTATCATAAATCCGAGAAAGAACTTATCCCCTCACTCATGAAATTCAACCAACCAATTTTAACTAAAATATGTTTTGTTCCTAGCCTGAAGGTAAACGTAACGACAGATAGAGACGACACTTATATCAACGCATGTAGGTTTACTGAGCGTTTATGCAAAGATGGTAAGTCGGCGGTTTGCGAAGAGTTTCAGTTGAGATCTGTTGTCTAGGACTTTAAATATGCAATGTGCTGCTACAATATTTTTGGTTCATGCTATTGCGAGCACAGTTTTAATTTGGGTTGTGACCCGAAAGCGATCGCCATTTGGGCCGAGTTCTATTATTGTTGTCTTCGAAATTTTGTCCACCCGGATCACTCAATTAAGCTACATTATGTCAATAATATCCCACGGGACGCAAGTCAAGTAATCTTATTAAACAAGTTGTGCTCTTGATAAACATAACTCACCAAAGTACTGAAGTTGTTAGCTCTTCTCTGTGGAGCTTTTTACAATTTATTCGTCGCATAAAGAGTTCTGTAACTGACTGATTGTCTGATAACGCACAGGCTAACCCAAAGAAGATAGAAACATGAACTTTGGAGCATGTGTTCTTTAAGAGATGTAAAGGTATACTAATTTTTTTTTTGTAAATTCCACTTTAGGTAAGGGCGTTAAAAGACGGATGAAAGTCACTATGTAATCCAAAAACTACGCAGGAAGTCGCTGGCAAAAGCTGGTCGGGACATATCTAGCTTTTAGCGTCACATACGTACATTGGTAACCGAACAAGTCATCCACATAATTTCCAGTTTTATAGTCTCACAAGCTGGCTGGTTGGTCGTTCGCGTCTAGCGTTTGTATTCAATTCACTTTTGATGCTTCTACCAACCGGTACGGCCCGGCCTGGTGCCGCCATTAAGCCGTGCTCATTATACCGTCTAGGAACCAGTTGTACTTTATGTTTATTAAACGGTTTATTATAGCCGTAGATGGGTATCTATAAAGCGACTGCTTAATTGAACCGACGCCCGCGCGGTCGGACCGGGGGCGGTGGTATATGAGACTGATTGGAGGGTATGACTCGAGATCGCACGCCAAGGAAATAACTAGACTGTCGTCAACGTATGTGTAAGACACCGGTTGCCCCGAGACGTCCTAGCAACTAAGCGGTCATTCCGTAGTCTGCTATTGGAAGTTGCCTCGTGGATGTAGAACACGCTTTATGTTTATGACCTCAGGTCAAACAGCAAGCGCACAAGCTAATTGGTTGTCGCGGACATGTCGAATTTGTCCAAGTCTTGCTATTTGTTTGGGATGAAAACGAAAGATGTTTTTTCACGTATAAACAACAGGACACTTCTATGGCGTTTTAAATAAAGATAATAAATTGGCTTAGAACTCGTTATTTTTTATTAAGTCTCAATTTTGAAGTTGGATTGAAACCGAAGACAAACACGAGTAACCTAAACCTTGCCTAGTTAGGAGAAAATATTAAGTATGGGTCTACTACTAAGTCTAGTAATTGCTCTGTACAATGAAGATATTATGAAACTTATAACCAGAATAAGCCATGCAGGATCCCTTAAACCTCAGAATCATCTCTTTGAACATCTGCACGGATTGAAATCTATAGGACTGACAGACAGACAACGCACAACGTAAATCGCTGGAAATAGAAGTAGAGTTAGGAACTTTGGCTCCTCAAGGGTTTAGTATAGAGGGACGCTAAGAAGAGATATCAGGAAATTCCACCATTAAGGCAAATTCTACCACTTCAAATCTCAGATAAAACCCTGAAGTCAGAAGCGATGCGTACAAAACTAATAAGTAAATACTCTCCCAAATTCAGTATGGGCTGACTTAAATACGACCTCTATTCGTTTCGGGGTCAACGAGGAATTATCAGCTTGGCTATACGATACCTGTCTGGCATTTCGGCGTGCAGCTGTTACTGGTGACGTAGTAACCCCATTGTCTCGTGTGACGTGGGAGCTTTGTTGCTATGGTTACGCTATAACATGACATGAGGTTGTATGTAGTCCGTTGTCGTCCGTTGTAGTCCGTTGTTTTAGTGGCAAGGTTGGCAACGCATGGCTCTAGGTTGGCAACGCATCTGCAATCTCTTCGATCTTTCGGGTGTCTATATGCGGTGGTGTAGGTACACTTAACATCAGGTGATCCACTTGCTTGTTTGCCTTCCTATTTCATAAAAAAGTGCACCCGTTATTTAAATCTGATTCAATATGGTCATGGCCGTGATTACTTAATTTTTTTACTCGTTTTTTTCCCAATTCATTTAAACATGGAACAAAAGTTAAGATAAGTTTTAAAATTTAATAAGTAAGTAAGTAAGCACTTTATTTTATATAGTATAGTATATTATAGTAGGTAGATACAACATACTACATACATTACAATTAAAATAAGATAATATTTACGTAAACATATAAATTTTGAATGACAAGTGAAAATTTTGCCATTGGCTGAAAATTCAGCCGGTGTATAAAAAAAAACCTTACTGTAACGCGACAAATCAACCACCAATACAAATAAGGAAATAAGCCGAACTTTACGTAATCGTCGAATTGGTATTGGTCGGTGGCGGCTGCCGGCAGGCCAGACGGCCTCTAGACAGAGAAAGGCCGAGTCAACGGTGCAACGCACTCTGTGTCGTTACGTGACCAAGTTAAGGTGCGCTCTAGCTAAGAGAGAACGCTTTTAGTTGGGGTTCCGTAGTCAAACCAAGAACCTTTATAAAAATAGAAAAAAAAGAGTGGAACTCGGAACTCCTTTTTTTTTAAGTTGGTAAAATATATTTCTGGCTGCATAGACCCTATTTCGCGAATAAAATTCCAAAAAACCATTCGTGTAAGGGAAGAGGAAAACATTTTTTGTTTTTCCTTAGAACATCGAGTAAGGTATGATTCGATAGCATTATTCATTTTAAGATTTGTGCTACCGTTTTGAAATTTTTGAGCTCTAAATAGAAATTTTGATGGTGCCCAAAGAGCCAAAACGACAACTGCTCAAATATCGATACTAGAAATCTCAAATGTCGTAAGGGACATGTACCTTAATGTCCCTTACGACATTGAGATTTCTAGTATCGATATGGATGGAAAGTATCTTAATTGATAGCTAAAAGCCCTCATGGTGTGATTTAAAGGACAAGTATGAAGGAGAAGAAGGCTTGGACTTTTTGAGATATGGCACACTTTCGGTTACACGCTATTGTGAGTTAAGCGAGTGCAGAAATAACTTTGTTCCTCATAATTTCTTTAAGAAACACAATCGAATACAAACTTATTTTTGCTGTCGGCAATAAAGTTAATTTTGAATGTTTTTATTCATTAATATGCATTTTATGATGACTACGGAACCTTACACTAAGCACGGCCCGACATGCTCTTGCCCGCTTTTCTGAGTTCGGTTATTTAATGTAATCAATTAAAATAATCTAGATAAAAACTAAATATAAACTAAACATTTATACTAAAATTAGCATTAACACATTTTAAAAAAGCTATGCCAAGGGGAGGAACATACTTGGCATTCTTTAGTTACTTAAAAATACCTATAGATACACAACCTTGTTAAATTTTAATCATGATCACTTACGTTAATTGCTACGTCAGCATGACGAATGACGATATTCTGACCTTGTCATTTGTAGGCAATGATATTATAATCCATGGATGTACAGTGTCATATTAAATGACAGCAGAAAAACGGCCCGGCATAAGAATATAGGTTGGCGCCACTTTTCTGACTTTTATTCTACTATTGATGCGGCCATTTTTTAAACGCTGACTAGAAGTCCATTGCTTATAGGTCAGTGTTTGTATGTGTTTTTCAGAGCGAGTGAACAGTTTTCCCAAGCTTTTATATTTAAGAATTTACGTATGTTTAGTTTAAATCTTGCAAGTCAATGTTGACTTGCTTCTGCTTCCAAAAGTCGGAATATTCTCAATTCGCTATTTGTATGTAGATCCAATGACAATACAATAATAAAGGGTCTGCCGTCAACAGAAAAGCTCGTATTCAAAGTTAAGCACTTATGAATTTCTGATGAGAAGATACCAACAAGAAATTAAAGAAGTTTTTAACAAAATAGAGCTTATTTAAATTGTAATAACCTGCTCTTATCTGTTCTATTCTTCATCTCTTTTTTTTAACAGTTGTCTGGTAGATATCGCCTTGTAAACTACTTTCTCTTAATTGTACTTTAACAAGTTGTTTCGTTATGATCATTAAAGATTGTATTGTGAATCGAGTGATGTGATAATTCAGTGATTAAACAGGACTTATTTTCCCAGATCATTCGCCATTCGCTCAATCTACTAGCATGCATATAACGTTATCATCGGCTTTGAATGCAGCCAATGGCTCGTGACTGTAATGGAATCACTCAGCGGAACTAAACAGTGACATTCCTGCCGTTTTAATGCCCTGAGAATCCAGAGTTCTAAGTATAGACAATAACTTGTTTCACCGCCGGTACTGGTAACTGCGGCGATTAGCCTGCAGGACGTTTCTTGTGGGGTGTCTGGTATCTATCGCTTTTACTTGCGCGAATTTTGAGAGAATTCTTAAAAGAAATCGAATTGCTGAATAGTGTATTCTGCGGTCTAAACCTCATCGAATAAGGCATTTTAAGGGATTGATAATCGTATTACAGGGGAAGCCACAGTTCTATTATTTTGTTCTTTTCATCTGGAATATCTGGATACTATATGAATTTATTAATTGATAATTTTATCGGGACCAATTATAAGAAGAAGCGTAACGCTACACAGTGTTTTGCGTCCTGTTTTTCTTAAGAGATGTTACCGAGTCTATTTATACTGCCTCAACCACAGTAGAACTTGTTCTTAACAACTTATATTATTACTCTAAACAACAGAGTTAGCGTAAAGGCAAGTAAAAACGACGGAATGTAGCTTTGGCATTGACGAATGAAACATTTTGACGTTGGCTTTCGGTACCTTACGTCAAACCCATACATTTTGTCGTTTCTGTTAGCGTTGACGCTAAAACAATATCACTTTGTCTAGACAGTAGACACCCAGGTCGTTCGAAATATAAACGTGATAAACCTCCGTTCTAACATCCATGTAATCGGACCCCCTCACTAACGCGACTCTGTGTACCTAACATGTTCGGCCAAGTTAAGATTAACTTAACTTGGCAGTTCATCTCTATGTGCGTCACTTTCTAATGACACCAGTTTGACAGAGACGCAAGGAGGTATAAATTAAACCTGGGCCGGCCATGTTAGGACCACTATAGATAGCAGTCGTTAACAAAATCATTGCTACGTTGTTGCTGGCAATTTTATCACACCACAGTCCACACTGGTGCATTAAGGTGGATTCACAATACGAAGTTGCAAGCGATAAAAACGCACGATCTTTTCGTTTCGACCAATCAGCAGCGGCGTTGCTATAGAAACGAGTGCTTATCGCAACGTTACGGCTGTCGCTTTGCATTGTGATTCCAGCTTTACTCGCGCGGCCCACGCGATAATTTACGCTGCGTTGTAGCCTGTAATAAATTTTGTAGCCCTCAACTGGATCTGCGTCCCGGCGCGAGCGCACATGTTGCTCATTCTCTTTTTGGAAGGAGTTGGCATTGCAGCTGATAGAATTCTTTCTTGAGAGCTCAATAAGCTTGTGCTTTTGAAGAAAAAAAAACAAGCACAACTGCTTTTTAATTTGGAAACAAGTTCCATACTATGCTAGTATAGAACTCGAACTTGAGTTCTGTTTAAAACTACGAGTGTTGTTATCCAAAATTAGATCCGCCATTACACTCATGTTATTAAACGTATTACAGCTTTGAAGTTCCCAGAACTGTAACAAATCTGAAACTTCTCCTTTATAAACTACGTAACTGCTTAAATATTTGCCGACTTCGCTTTGATTTATCGGGAAGTCGAAGTTCCCATCTATTCTGCGCCCACGCCCATGACCGTCCACCGTTTAATATCTTTCCTATCTCGGTATTTATGGTCCTGCTTGGTTGTCTGTGGATTGTACTTCAAAAAGAGATTTATGTGCTGTTGAAATTGTCTGTTAACCTAACATTCAACATGGTATCCTTCATTGGATGACACGTCGTAAATGGTTAATACCGCTTCTTTACCCAAACCAAATATTACTTACTTTCTCTCAAAGGATTTTCCTCTCGAATTCCCAAGATTTTATTAAGGTTTTGCAGCGTCACGATTGGTTTTCGGTTGCTCCTTAGAAGTAATAAAAATCCAAGTCGTTCTTTGAAAATCTAACCAAAACAACAACATAAAATGGCGAATCTAATTTACTTCTCTATACTAAATATACAGTTGTTCCATCCTGCCCAATCTTGCGAAGTACTTATTCGAAAATGCCAACGACGTGTAAAAAAGGCTTACGTTAGTTCAATACGTGATTATTTACAGGTGAATGACTAATTGAGTAGGTACTAAGATCGAAGGAACAAAACGGTTCGGTAAATTATTCATTGATATGCGAAATTCTTATCAGTTCAACTCGGAGAACATCACTTCATCACTTTTTTTTATGAAATAGGAAGGCAAACAAGCAAGTGGATCACCTGATGGTAAGTAATCACCACCGCTTATATAGACACCCGCAACACCAGAGATTGCAGATGCGTTGCCAACCCAGAGAGCTAAGATAGAATACCTCTTGTGCCAGTAATTACGCCGGCTGTCTTGCTCTCCACGCCGGAACACAACAGTGCAACACTGCTGCTTAGCGGCAGGATTAGCAAGCAAGATGGTGGTAGCGATCCGGACGGACCTTTCACAAGGTCATACCACCCGCAAAACTTAGATTATTTCTTTACTGGCTTCAAAATGTATATACATCACAAATTCTCATACTTATTTCCTGCAACAATGAAGATGACTTCTTAATTCGGATTTGTGTTTAATTTTTCTGCCAGTACAAACTATGCATTTCAAAATAAGTCGATGACTGATAAAAATCGATGCAGTATTTGCAGCAAATAAATAAATACGAAATTTCGAAGGGAGTTAAGCAAGAAGGTTAGAAGTTAAAATGTTATGTAAAGAGAGATCAATTTTACTAAACTCTCGTGTTGGTTTGTTTACTTTTTTTAGGTATCTAAAATATTGTAAGCCCTTAGATCACGTCCCTCGAAGTTTGCCCTCTTGTAGATTCTTAGGGCACGCGACGGGCCCGGAAGGGCGAGGTCACGCTAAGACGAGCTATAAATAACTCACTTTGAATAAATTGCGACTGCAAATCGTGTTGTCGGCTACTAGGCAGCTTTATCCCACAAGCGGTTAGCTCATTAACTTGATTTTTAAAATATAAAATAGGAAGGCAAGAAGCAAGTAGGTCACCTGATGGTAAGTGATCACCACCGCCCATAGACACCTGCAATACCAAGGACATTGCAGCTACGTTGCTTAACCAGTAATCTCAGCGGCTTTTGTACTCTCCATGCCGGAACACAACAGTGCAGGCACTGCTGCTTAGGGGCTGTATTAGCGAGCAACATGGTGGTAGCGTTCCGGACGGACCTTGCACAAGGTCCTACCACCCGCCTAAATTGTAAGAAAGTTTGGAATTGGCGTGTGACGCGATATTTAGTCGCGTATTTTTTGCGTGTAGTCGTATGATTTGAATTTTAATATGCCAAATCCTTACGACCTTACCACGCAAGTATATTTTAAGGGACGAGAAGGGCGCGATAAAACAAAACCTTGAAAGGTTGTTTTTAAAGGTCAAATTATCGAAAGATGCCCAAAATTAACATAAAACAGTGACACTGTAAAGCAATAAGCAACAGAGAACCTAGCACTTTAGCATTTGTCGCGTGCATAAAGCATATATATACGATATCCCTATCTATTAATCAGTTAGCTTGTGCAAAAAGGACGGACGCTTTATGACCACGACAAACGTAAGTATTTAAACTAGCTACTTAGATACATAAATATTTTAAGATGCAAAATCCTACCTAGGTACTCAAATAAATTTAAATGATAATGACAACACAAAGAAAAATTAGGGTAATGGTAGGACTCGAAACTGCAACATCAGCATTCCGTGCCTTGCGTTTGCTAGTTTCGCCACATTACCAACTACCATAACCTGCGAATTTTTCAATGTTTCGTTTTTACGGTCATTACATTATTGATTTTTTTTAGGATATAACTACCCGCGGTGTCATCTATGAAAAACTTAATCAAGTAATCTAATTCAATTTGGTCATTTTATGAATGCCCCTTAGCTGACGAGAGATGATGTCATTTGTTTATTTGAATGTTAAAAAAAAATCAAAAGCAAATTTTGATTACAAACATCCTACTCCTCCTAAACCTACCTAGAGTTTTAGGAGGCAACTCTACCGGTTTGCATTATGACTTTGAAGACAGCTGTTCATCGATCTCTTACTGAGGAAATTGTGTAATATTTTAATAAAATTCGGTAGGCACTTGTTCCCTCTTTTACCTGCTGCCGCCTGTTGCTTATAATAAGATATAACATTATACTAAAAAAAGAAAACCCGCCTTCAAAACGCCTTCGAAAAGCATAAATTAATTATCAACGTGCTATTCTATACATAAGTTGATAAAAACATCAAACATAGTTAACTGAGTGATGAAATCGAAATCAGTTCCGTCATTTTGCTCTGAGTATATACAGAATAATTAGACTCGTCGAATTGAGAATCTACTGGCATTAAGTCCGCCAATTATATTTGTTTTTGTAACCTGTACAATAAAGCTGAGAAGACTATATTTTGGAGTCAGATAAAATAGAAAAGATCATCCTTAGCGTCATGTAGATAAACCTATCGATTGTCAATACAATTAGGGACAACATCATTAGTTAAATGACTCACGATTGACGGCGACAATGACTATTTACCACTGTATACTTAGTCACGATCAGCCTCGCCTTGGTCTGGCCTAGAATATTTGATGCCATGTTAGACACTAACTTATTGCTAAGTAACATGAACAGGGAGTTCTGCCAGCTTAACCAGTGTTAGGTGAATCTAGACTTGAATGTAAAGCCAAAACTCAGAGAAGATACGGAAGAACTCTTGCGAGTTTATGCATAAAGGAAAGAGCTATAAAATTATTGCGGTTCATATGTGATTAATGACAATGGGTATAGATGTTCTAAAATCATAAATGGTAGTATTTTCTTATGTTTTCGCGACTTGTAGACATTGAAATAAAACAATTTAAACGGTTTATATGAACACGAGACACGAGACCTGAACATGACGTGAACATGAGACCTGTAAAGGGCTCGAAACATCGGGAATTAGATTCGTTACAATACACGCGATTGACCGCTTGAATTGTTTGAATTGTTTTATTTCCATGTCATAAATGTTAGTTCATTTTGAAATTATCCTTTCTCAAATCATTAAACTTTATTCCTTTATTTATCCTGTTTAATTAAAGGACTAATTAGTAAATGCTCCAAACAAGTATCCACAACTCCATGAAACATTGAAGTGTCCTAAAGATTTTTGGGGTCATGTTTCATAAAAGCAGTGGCTTTACAGTATAAAGAGGCCGTGGCCATGAAAACGATTCTGAAACTCATCGTAAGTTTAATGCGAAATCGTATTGTGGAATTTTTACGCCTATCATCAGGATCCCGACGTTATTGACCAGTACTAGAAAATTTATGTCGCTTCTGTCGATAAAACTTAGATGACTTTGCTGCGTTACCTTTTTAATAATACGTGTGACAACCTACCAACTTGGATTTACCGATGACTGACAATTTGTACATTACTCGCTTAAATAAGCTGCTTATGCCTTTTATTTTTTTAGTTTTGACATTGTAGACGCTTTGGTTGCATCCTATAAGCTTATGGTTATAATTTTGAGTTCTAATAACTAGCAAACTAGATATGTAACTTTAGACTCTAAATTTGCCCTAGTGATACCGAAAGCCTGTTAGACTAGACGTCTGGTTGGTCGACCTTGGGTAGCATCAAACCGCGTTTATGATCAGCAGAAAACTAAGCAGTGTCACAGAATAAATAATGGTACTAGTACAGAAGTTTAGGTATAAGAAGCATCCTACTTTATGCCTCACTGTTTATCGTATAGCTCGTATTCACTCACACGCGGCATCTCAATTGCGGCGGCCGCAGCCCTGAGCTGCGTCGATGTGCCGATAGCTTAGCGAAGTTGGCCCCGCCTGGCAGACCTGGCAGTGTAGTAAAAGATAGCGTGTCAAAGGATAATCTCATTTTGGTCTGGTGACTCGCGTTTGTTGAAGAAACCGATAGGATCTCTTAAGAAATTTCTAGAGAGGTCATTTACATCTGACAATTAATAATAGTTAGTTAAATTATCGTGAGGTGAGGTGACGCGGGCGACTGTTGATAGTTACGCGATTGCTTGATGGGTTCGTGAATCATGCGTGATTCATGCTTAACTGTGTGTACCTACTTAATGCGCATGTCAAACTCGTGGGCGGGAAAAAAAATTGTAAATGATCCGTCAAGTATCAATCCTAACTATCCTAAGCTATTTTTAAGTCGGACTTGTTATGCCGTCGAGTGTCGTTACGCTTTGATAAACTAGTGAGCGGAATTAATGGTATTTTGTTTAATATGGATGTGGTATGGACATGCTTTAAAGAGAGCGAGAGAAGATAAATATCTAGTCCTAATCAAATTGGTCTTATTTTTACCAGCTTTTGTTAAACACACACATGTATGTTAAGTTCAAATCTTGTACGTTACTCTTGACTCGCTCCCGATAGTCTTATTGTTCCAAATTTGATATGTATAGTCGACCAAGTAATTGCTTGACCACTTTTGATCCTTATCCCTTTGTAACACCATCGAAAAGTGGTCAAGCAATTTCTTGATCGACTATACTTATTGTAGCATACATTAGGTAAGGCCAACTCCGAAGTAGCTGAACATTTTAGTGCCTTGTCGCAGTCAGTAATGTGACAATAAACTCTCATTTCATACGTTATTACGACAAGGTTCTTAAGTGTTTAGCTACTTCTGTGGCTAACTGTAGCTACCGTCAAAAAACAGCGCGCATTTTTTTAATTTGTTAGCTTCACAGCTAACAAATTAAAAATATGTTTTTCAAAAATAAAATTTATTCGGACGTATATTTGCTGCCAATTCTCATAATCACCTAGCTAGAGCCTTCACCAGGGCTTCGACTCTTGAAATGGGGTTGACAAGTGGGGAGTCAAATTTTTCGGAAGAATAGACAAGTAATTGGGCACTTGAGGTTATTTTCAATCTGACATGGCATAAGTTCTGAGACATTCCTTTCTTTTTAACGGTTTTCCTTTTTTCTATTTTTAGATTTATTCAAAGCAAATTCTGGTGGTTTATTTTTATATCATAATGTGTTAACAAGCAAATATTTACTCTCAAGATGTATCGGGTGTTTTTAGTCGATATCGAGGATATTTCTGTTTGATGGTGTGGCCGGGTCAATGTTTATTTTGACCGTAAATCGAAGCTGTGTTTATATTTGCGGTTTGTTTAATTAGGAAAGCTTTTAAGTTTTTCATTAAAAACGATTATAGAAAACCTGAATTGATAAAACCCTGAATATGCATATACTAATCGCATTATCCTATTGTGGATAAGTCAGATTCAAAAGTTTTCATTTGGGAAATACTGTATTTATTCTTGTCATTTATGTTATTTTGTACAATAAAGAATTTACATACATATACATACATACGAGAATCGATTGTAATAGTCGATAGATTTATATTTATTCGTAGGTAATTTGCTATCCATTCACCCTCACTGTAATTAAACGAGACACTTGATGATACTAATTACCCTAACTGCTGATGACCCATCATCATCATCATCACTCAATTCACTTCAAGCACAATAAATTTCTTTTCGGCTAAATTTACATCCCAAAAAATAATTACCAATTCATTTCACATGACACCCATCTCATTAAAAGTGTCGATCGTAATCGTTGACTTTTTGCACGCAAAAACGCGCAAGCGCACGGCGCCCGCGCACGAGTTCGAGGACCATTAGCTGTCATGAGTCATTCATCGCGGAGCTTGAATCATTGATACTTCCGTTGCGGGCTTTCTAATTAGAAAGTTTGTTTAATCAGGGGTGGGTAAAAGCTCGGCTTTAAAAATTCGATACTGTTTTCGTCGATTATTCAATCCTTAGATAGGCTGTTATTCAATAGATAACACCTTATTACGTGTGAGTTATTCAGCAGATAAGCATTACCTATCGATAAAAAAAATCAGCTCTATCTATAGATATTTAGATTTGTGAGAGCTATTGCTCTCACAAAGCTTCAAACTAGTGATGATAACTAAACTACTTAAAGAATCTTAGCAAATCATCCAAACTTTTGTAAAGTTTGCAGTCGAAATGAAATTCAATAAATGGGTAGTTGGTTGCAAACAACCTATCCCCAAAACTATTCTTGTCTTTGATAGATAAGGCGTGAATTGTACTGCCAAACTTTTTCAATTTGTAACTTCGCCTCGCCTTTTCTCAACCACCAAACAAGCTGTCCTACTAAAACAATCATTTGAGTACGAACGAGAATCATTCAAAATATCTCTCTATTAATAGACACTTTGGAAACCGCTTTCGTCCAATCCGTGTACTATTTGTTCTTATTAAATATCAAAGCAAAAAGTCGCCCATCGGCGTGTCCCAGTTGTATCATGATTAATGATCCTTATAGTTTGACAATAACGGTTTTTTGTACGGGATGCTTGGATTCGTGGCTGCTGACAGGCTGTCCCTCGTATAGCCGCTTATGTGGGGCATTTGTTTAAAAGATTTCAACTACCGTCCCTGGCAATTCAAATTTACTTAAAAGTTTAGTATACGGTTGCCAACTTGCTAGTCAGTAGTAAAATAAACGCTGTAGACTCTCATCTTTCGTCTGAAAATTTACGACATGCATTCTACACTAATACGAACGACGTCGGAATGGCAGAAGTTGACGATTGACCTTTCGGAGTAATAGATGTCACACACTGACTAATGAACAACGGGCCTATGATATTTTTAGTGCCACAGACAGTTTATCAGAAATCGAAACTTATCTGCAAGCAGGCCACGTTCACAAGTCTAATTATACCAGCACTTAAGAAAATTTACTGTTCATCTGTTTTTTCTCCAAGCTCAGAGACTTCGTTAGAAAATAAACCCATGCCCTTGTCAACATTGCAAATATCTCAATGCCAATGCCTTGTTATTTGTGAACAGACAGTAAACGTGTAGGCTAATAACGAAATTCGTTTTCCTGTTTGTTTCCTTGGAGATCCTATTATTGATTTAGCGGTTCGTGAAAATACAGTCAATGTACCGCTATGCATAATAAACGCTGTCAAATTGAGATTACATACAGATAGTAAAGGCATTAATGTGGTTGATTTGATTAATGTGAGTTGTTGGGGCTGTTGCCAATGATTCCAGTATCAACAATGCTGAGACGCAATACAAGCAATATGGCATTTCAAGTTACAAAGTTAACATTATGGCCATCATCAACTGCCTGTTTCCCGTCAGCTACGTGACTCGGCACGCGTCGCAAAGTGTGTTGTACTTACTTTGTTTTTATTCCAACTTCTTGTGCACTCGTAATGTGGTCAAACACTTCTATTCATTCTCAGCGTTTATTTTCCCATCGTTCGCTCATGCGATGCTATATTTTGTAATGTTACGTGGTCTGTCGGACCTATTTCAGTGTCTGGTGATGCTTTGCAGTAACAACTAAGATTATTATTGTTTTTTGGTTTATAATGTACTTATTACGTACTCTTTGCAATAATAAACTCTCTTTGCCAGGATTTGACGCTTGTTGTCATTATTTTCACCATCATCTACAATCCAAGTTTTTGTGTCCAAATCATGTTTGCATTCCGACTACCGTTTACCTATGTTTTGCAAAGTTCTTCATAACTTGCAATCATTTTAGTATTTCCTCATTTACTTTGACTCACTGCACTGCACCGAACGTTGAATCATTTCTCCGAAATGTTCCGAGTTTGTTTGTAAGCCTTATTTTAATTTGTTATGACTATTAACAGTCCAATGACACTGTCATTATTACTACATTTAAATGTATTTACCTTATCTTTTTGGTTTTGTTGTCTGCTACTAGCGATAAACCTTAGTTGGGTGGAAGTCGTTATAAAAACTAAGAAATTGCTTACAGTTTTACCAACCATTCCTACGTAGCGAGAATCTTAGTCAGACCGATTGTCACGTTGTATGATGTGCAGCTGACCTTGAACAATACAGTTATTTACTTCAACTTGAACTTCTTCATCAGCATTTTGTTGTTAGATGGACGTATTTTGGTTGCATTTAGTTGTTTACGCGTTATGAAAAGCCTTGTACAGTCAAGGAATTTAATTCCCTACCCATTTCGTTGAAATGTCATCTGACATTCGCAATTTATTAAGGTCGATATGTCAAACTAACGTCTTGCTCTATAGCTCTTATGGTGACAGTTTGCTATATGATATTGAACCTTAAGTGGGTTGGAAATTAAATTCCTTGACTGTATTATTTTATGCTCCATCCGTATCATCATTAACTTCTCTTTACTATTAATTCAACTTTTTATCTACCCTGGCTTCAGTAGCCTATCCTTATCATAGTAATATGTTAACATGATAGCATATCATAATCGGCTTATAGACCAGCCGCTGTCAGATTATCCGGATTGGATGCCCGCCTGATGGATTAAAACTGGATTCCCGACAATTTTGAGGAAGTTTTTAATTAAAAGTTAATATGTGTAGGTACGTGGACAATTTATTTGTACTATTATTGTTTTTATTGTAAGTCAGAGATAGACACGGCAAAGCGTTAAAAGAGCCATAAAAAAAATCAATACTTAAAGAAATATTAATGAGTAATAATGAGGGAGCGTTGTTGTAGGGTATTATCGGCCTTAATTTGCTTTTTGCAATCAAAGTTTTATCGTTAATAATATTGATCGATGCATCGTTAAGTTTTCGATCTAGTGAGATTAAACTTGGTGATTTTGTACTGACGTATTTAAAAACGTGAAGTATCTTGTATACTTCGCGGAGCTACAAGAACATGGCGCACTACTGTAATACGAGCTATAAGATAGACAGAGAGACATATAGTAGGACTCCTTTTATACCAAAGCGACGTTTTTATTGGAAGTAAAACTTCTGTATTTGTATACTATTATTTTATTCTGTGATTTGGGAGCGAATGACACTTGACACATTGCGAATCACAAGCAGCAAAATGTTCAGCTATTGCTCAAACTATTGCTAAGAACTATAATGAATAATGACTTTCAGATGTGCAAATTAATAGTATTTTATGCAACTGCTATATAAAGAGAGGCCTTAAAATACGAGTGTGGTTTTATGAAACGAGCGTCAGCGAGTTTCATAATAGGATCACACGAGTGTTTTAAGGCCTAATTATATACAGTTGCATACATTACTTTATCTACACACATATCATAACTGCAAAAAACCGTAACAGCAAAAAACCAATAAACGTATGACAGCTAATGGCGGCCATGTATATTAAAAAGGTACTCAGTGATTCAATCTATCCGTCAAGACGAACGATTTTTTTAAACCATAGACGAACGAATGAAGTCCCTATTGTCATGTCACTCGAGATCAAATGTCGTGCGTTTAAATTAAAAAAACATACTGAGTTGACGTTTCGTATCGATAACTGTTTTAAAATCTGTGGAACTAGAATAGAGGCAACTTGAATTTTGACAGCTGTTCCAAATTTAAATTCATAACGTCACGAGCAGTCACGAGATATCGGTAATGTGATGACCAATAAAGAACAGATTTACCTACTACCACAGACAAAAAAAATCTTATAATAAGATTGGTTGTAATAATGCTGGTCATTTCCTAGGGTTTTTGAACGCGTTATTTAGCCTTTATGATATGTGTGTAGATAAATAATCTTAACCGCATTATAGTTACAAGTTATTTGCTGCTGTTAGCACAGCGTATTACGACATGGATTTTTTGTCTGTTATTCAAGAAGAATTAGCCGTGATGAAATTCACATTGTCTAGGCATTGTTTAAAACACACCTCTGAAGGTTTTTACTATTTGCACAATTTGGAAATTCACTTGACTTATCCTATAGTCTAGAAAAATATGTATTATATTATGTATCCAAAGATCAATATCATGGAATGCACTGAGCATTATTTGATTCGGACATTCGATACTGTGGCTCGCCGCACCCGATGTTATTTGCATGCTCTTGCATACTATTTATTGTATGTTGTATTGAATATTAACCACTAGCGACTCGCTCGGGCTTCGCACTGATGTTATTTACTATCAAAAACTTAACTAGAATGTATTGTACTAAAACCTTCCATAAAAAATAAACTAAAAATGACAGCTCGTTGAGTTTCTTGCCGGTACCTTCTCATCAGAGGTTTTTCCGAACCGGTGGTAATTTTATGACATTTATGTGTGCTTCCTGTGAGCCTAATCTGAATAAAAGTCAGCCTAGACTAGCCGTATCAAAATCCGTTGCGTGGTTTAGAAAGAGTATGCGGCTGAAGATACGATAAGGACCAACGGCCTTCTAAACTAAGGACTATGCACGCTATACAAAATCAAAACTCAAACATGGCACACGCCTCTAATGTCACAAAGTTCGCCATGGCTACGTTTGGACAGAGATTTAGATGTGCAACGAATGTCATGTATATTATCTACTGGTGTAGTTGATCGAAGATGACGACAGGCAGGAACGGAGTACCACAATCTCATGGAGTGCTGTACCTACTGTGCGAAAACTCTGGAAACCCACTTCGGTGACCTACACTCCGGCAGCGGATCAGCGATTCTCTTGGGAACGCTGGTTCTCATGAGGAGCCGTGAATCAGTTTGCGTAGTTATTCTGTCTGTATGGATCGTTCTGATATTCTATTGTTTCTTACATATCTGCTCAAACTGATCTGCACATATTATCGCAAAACCTAACAAATAATCGTTGGGTTGTGTTGTAGCGGATTTCATCGACTTAAATCATCATCAATCAGTGCAGTTTCAATAAACATGAAAGCAAAATATTTGCGATACGATTAGGCGAGCCTAGCAGACGCCATGCCAGGCTTTATTTAAGTGAACGTTTTGACAATTTGGTTAGTCAAAGATGCTTAAATTGTGGTAAAATTTTATACCAACTCGAGGAACGGAAATGTGTAATGATTTTATCCCAAAAGAAATATATACGTACATTGTTAGAAATAATCTAAAAGAGAAAGAAATTCTATTCAATTCATCAAGTGGAAAACTGTGTAAGTACCTACTACTGTTATCAAACTTTTACAAATATTGAAGTGAAGAAGGCAGCTGTGCACCTAGCACGAATCTTCTCGACACGCGTATACTCGCTAAGTAACTCAGTGCGTCTCTTTCTAACCTGCCTAGTAGGAGAGAGACGCACTGAGTTACGTAGCGAGTAAACGCCTGTCGAGAAGATTCGTGCTAGGTGCACTGATGCCAATTCAGCACTGCTGATAAATCTGATAAATATATAGATATGACCCGTGCCGTGTTTCAAATTGTGACACTTGGCAGCATCCATACTAAATTTGTAATTGTGATAGAGCGTAGATAGGACATCACCTGCCGTTTCTGGCAGCAAAACAGAGATGCAATCGAGCTTTGAAGAAAAAGTGATACGTATCAGTTTAAAAAATATGTGTTTAACATTTGATGTTAATGTTTAATTTATTCAGAAGCGGAAGGAAGGATGAGAAAAATAAACCCACGATCAGACATAGTGAATAATTAAAATTTTGCAATGTTTTGTTTTGCCTACTAATATTAAATAGTAACCAAGTAACTACGATCAAATAAACACAGAGAAAATGTTCCTTTTCTCTTGTTGAAAGTGATAATTGTGTGGAATTGTCGCGCCATTGTCGCGCGTCGTATGGCATTTAATAAACAGAAGCCTAGAAACTTCACATACGTCTTTGAACTAACGCAGACATAATGTAGACATAAAAGACCTAGGTTACTATAAAAAGCACTTGCAAACAAAGCCTTTTTGAGAAAATACATCATTTGTTATTGTGTTCTAAACAATACAGGGCAATGTTGAATGATTTGTTCGTGTATCCTAAACAACACAAGCGAATGCTAACTTACAATCATCAAATCTCTCCGCTTCACATATGTAGCGGTTAATTTCCTATGGGAATGAACCAATGCTCCGCTTCAGCTTTATTCCACGTTGCGATCGCAAATCGCGTTAATGTATGACCATCAGAATTGAAGACTTATTGTTATTCCAGTTTCGTGTCCTGGGAACCTCATCCGATTATAACTTACTGTTCTTTTCAACATGACTTTAATATTGGCGTCATCAGCATTGGCCTATTTTATTTTATAAACAGTCAAAGAAGACAGCAAGTTTGTCATGACTGTGCAGTGTAATCAATGCGGAACGGCATACACGACCGCGACCTAGATGGTATGGCTATCTCCCATAAACTCATCTCCTGTTAATTTGACTGGTAACCTAACATCATCGAATGTTCTTATTTTGTTAGTAAGTCCAAAAATGTACTGGCAACTACTACAGATAAGTGGCAGAAAAATATCCTCGCTACGTAACATTCGTGAAAGCACAGCTGCTGCCCCAGAAAGTAGCTTCTCGAATAAACTCGAATTCATGTTAATCGTTGAAAATATTAACTACTGCAGTAATGTAAACAATAACTGTGAACTCCTTCAATAAACGGTTAATGGTGACGTTATGATTTTCTTTAACAAAACAACACCTGCTGATCAAACATGTTCTTCTAATAAAAAGAAATATCATCAGATATCAAATACTCCATTTTTTCATTGGGGAAAAATAGTTCTTGATTAGTAGAATCATATTTTGGTTCGATTCGAACAGACGTAAAAAATATTGGACGGTTTGTCGACACAGATGAAAATATAAGAGAGAGAGAAAAATAAGTAGGAAAGTTTGTTGGAAGTAATTTCGAACCTATTTCAATAGAATTGTGGAACTTTAGAAAATACTTTGTCTTTGTCCTCAGACGGACGACTATATTTTACCGAGAAAATAAAAATGTGTATTACATTAGAACAGAATAGAAATCATTTTTTTTAAAACAATAAATACATTACCGGTTTACTAACACAAATAATCGTTAAATCTAGAGATAAATTAATGTTGACGGTTATCCCAAATAATGGATCTTCAGTTGATCCGTAAATCCAATATGTAAAACTAAAATGTATTTAAAATAAAACAGATGGGGCAACCAAAAAGACATACATATAACAAAAATATGCATTATACAGGGCAAAACGAATAAAACCATTAGGTAATTTAAGAAGAGAGAGATTACAAAGAAAGGAAGATTCGTTCACAGGTTATTCACAAATTACCTACACCGTTATTCAGCCTGTGTATTGATCCTCCTTGTGAGCAGAAACAGATTGATGAGAAATTATACCTTTGAGATCGAATAAGGCATTACCATATCAGTTACAAAAGTACAAAAGTCAAGCTTAACTCCTTTCAATACCTTTATGTATAATGTCCAAATGTCATTGATGTCCAAATGTTTGACCATAAAACAACGAACGTTAATTTTCCGCTTGTCACATGCTTTCGCTTTTCAATGTTGATCTAATCGGAATACTTTTGTTTCAGGTAAGTCACGGAATAAAATAATAATCGACCAGCTTTGCAGTTGACCTACATACGCGATAACGGCAGGTAATGCGTTGGGTCCGTGATAATTCCGCCATCGACTTGATGCGCCCTGTTATGACTTTATGACTCTAGTCCTGAGAACTCGCTACGTAACTCAGTGCGTCTCTAGCTAACTAATCTAACTAGCTCAGTAGGAGAGGGACGTACTGTACTGACAAAAGAACTATCATTCTCCCTAAAATCATCAATAATTTCTTACTAGATATAATTGACTTTTCTGACATTGGTATTTGATCTCAAATGTTCTCCTACTCAACTTAGTATGGACCAATTACTCTACTGGGTTATTCAAACAAATTTTACTTATAGCACCATACAAATTACGCGTAGTTACTGCTACATGACCAAGATGACATTTGTATATAAGTACGCGTCGTGCAGGCCATTGTAAATGTCGTCATTTAGCCGTAAATCTAGGGGATGGGATCTACCAGATCTGCTATAGGTATATGCATGGTCTTGCTGTGGGTATAAAATACTATCATGCAGAACAAACACATTCTATGCTTCTCCCGATTTTAGCTGGCTATCTTCAGCTAAGTTATACGATTGGATAGTCTATTAGTCAATTAATTGAACGCCATACATTGTAATACGTGCTATATCTGCGCAATATCCTGGATGACATACTTCATAGAAAATATCTGTTGAGGTATATCTAACTCGCATTTTTTCCAGCATTCGGTAGCTTTATGTCACGTACCTTTTATTTATTGGATTCGAGGAATTCTACTCATTTTAATATTTCGGCGTGTTTATGTGACTACGCTAGGCTTTTATGGAAAAGATCAAACATCCAAAATTGTGCTTCACTATTTAAGTATATAAAAAGCGTACTCTTAGTAGCTAGTATTTTAATTGTATATAGGTTAAATAGGTATCTTTCATATCGGCATTTACAATTAACATATATATCACTGTACAACCTTTTATTAGAAAACTTGCTTCTTCGGCTCTCATCGGAAATTCCAAAGTAAACAAAATTAAGAGTAATGCATTGCTGCCTCTAGATAGAAGATCAAGTATCATGTAACGGTCTCAAAAGGCAATGTAAATCAAAAACTATCTTTGTCGAGTAATGCCCAGCAAGTAATCATACTGTTCAGGTAAGATGGTCGAAGTGCTGCTCACGAGCAACAGAAATAGTCGGACAAATTATTCTTATCAATGCAATGAAATTCTTATCGCGTCGCTCTAGTTTTACGATTTCCGCCATGTAATAATTTCCTTGCAGATTGCACATTTTATAACTTGTTATGGATTGTTATTGAGTTTTATTAACCAACGGGACGCCATTAACTTTACTGAACAAAATGATACAAAATTCAAATCTATTCTCAAGAAGACATTAATTTCTCGAGCGTATTATAAAATCAATGACTATATCTTGGACAGGGATGTTTGGAAATGGTCCCGATTTGTATTGGCGATCCCTAGCTCCTAATATTGTACACCTACAGTGTTAAATTGTTACATTTTTAAATATTTTAGATGTAACACACAGATGTGACATTGTAATTTTGTTTTTTTTTTTTTAATTACACCTCGTTGAGTTTCTTGCCTGTATCTTCCATCAGAGGTTTTTCCGAACCGGTGATTAAATTTATGACGTTCATAAGTGCTACCTGTAAGCCTAATCTGAATAAAAATATTTTGACTTTGATTATGGCGTTTAAGAATTTACCTATTTCCACGATAACAATTTAAGTACCTCAAATATGTGGTACGGTTGCAGTCATGAATTGTTAAGCCACCACAGAACGCTTTCATTATGACTTTGCCAATCTGTAGCTACGTGTTAGTAAACAATCCAAAGCTATGTCACTGTGGCAAGGTTCCATACAGGCTCAACGATTAAAGTCCGTGAGTGTACCTACATTTTCTAAAAAATTGGCGCTTCTTATAAATCATCGTTTAAATTAAGAAGAGTGTGAACCCAGCCCAAAAAAGCGCTCCCCATACAAACTACGATAACGTTTTCCCGCCTTTAAACTTTAACCTATAGCAATGATTTTTTGGTATGTTGTCATTATGTCTTGGAACTAGGTTTGCATGTTTTGTTTTGTTTTACATTTTTCATAGATTTGACGATATTTGCATTTTACAGTTTCATACAAAACAAAAAGCGTCAATATTTTTGAAACTATTAATAATATTTAAAAAATCATAGCATACTGTTCTGGGGCATAATGTCAACATACAAAAAAATCGTGGATATAGGTGAGCTTTAGAGGGTGGAAAACGTTATCGCCGTTTGTATGGAGAGCGCTGGGTTCCTCTTAATGCGGTATGATTTTTGAAACTTACTTCTATATATCAATCTGCGATCCCGTATCCCAACTATTAGTGCTGTTATCGGCATATTTAACGAAAACTATTTCTGGTAGGTAACTGGATAGTCGTTATACAAACTTACTTAGGATCCGCGCAACACCTGTTCTACTGATCCTTCTCAATCGTCATATTCGTCATATCTGTGGTTACTGCTCTGCTGTTCCGATGAAATAATATAACTTGATGAGGTCGTGACTTGCTTAAATTTTGGGACTGATATTGCACAATGTTATATAAACTACATTATCATTGCTCAACATCACACTTACTATCAAAATTTTAAGTATTACACAACTAAATAATTTATAAATTAGTTATATTTTTGTTTGAACAAAATCTAGTGTCCATATTTAATGAAGATATTATCGTTTAAGGTGGCGGTTGAGCGAATACATGCAGAACGGTCTTTCGAAACCATTGACCAGAGTGACGTCGTTAGTGTATTTCTAAAATAGTTTTTTTTGATGTATGTAGTAGTTCATTAACATGACTTTTGTAGATTTTACGCTAGGTGCGTTTTGCAGTATAAAGTCCCATAGTAAAATATTTTACATATGTGTTAAGCTTTCCAAAAGATATAATGTTATTTTTTAAAAGGAACAATTTTTTTTTTCGTTTTTCAATCGTCGTAAAACACAATCAATCAGTTTTAGTCTTGTTTTGCTTTGCTGTTACCAATTTTGCCAAACTTTTAAAAAGTCGGTTATAAATATCAAAATAGGTAAGTATCGGATATTTTATAAATGTATATCCGATAACGTGATATATATTAGCAAGCCCTTGTTTTTAGGTCACCACTTATGATATAAATGAACAATTAGCTAGATTTTTGTTCTGAAGCATGTTACCTGTTTGTTTCAATACGGAGCTGCAAATTAAGCAACGCCAGGGTATATTATCTAAGTACTTATATTTTATTTCATTTTTAAAGACTTCTCATTATGGCAAAGCTGATGTTGAACGTTACAGTGACATAACATTAAAAATGGGTCTTCTATAATGGAGTATTGTGATTATTTATGTTCCTAAGTTTCACGGAACTTGCACTAAATTTTACAAATGTTCAATAGTGCAATAAACGCAAAAGTTCTCTTCTTTTTTTTATTATTTAGTGGTAGCGATCCGGACGGACCCTGCACAAGGTCAAAGCAAAAATCAAAATATCATAAAATAAATCGTTTTCTAGAGCTGCGTCGCGTGGTACGTAACGCAAGCCAGCCCGTCTCTGGAGCTGTACTGCGTACGCATCCGGTGCGGCCCGGCGTTTAGTCAGGGGGGTTCCACTCTGCACTGTAGGTACGCTCGACATCCTTGCCTATGGCATAGGCAAATCGCAGTAGGCTGTTGGCTTGCCGCGTGCTCACTCGCTCGCCCCCGCCGTGTCAGTGTAATTGAAAACGAATGCCGCGCAACCCTAGCATGTCGCCGGGAGTAGCGGGGGGATGGCGGGCGCGGGCGGCGCGATCCTTTTGACTCGCGCCGCCTGGCGCATGGTGTAGGAAGTAATACGAACTTTTTGAGCGTGTGAATAAAGTTGGAATTCGTTTTATCGTGGTCGTAAAAGAGAAGTTTCTGTACGTTATTTATTTTGTGGTTTAGTGATTTATTCAATACACACAAGTAGATCAACCTACGCACGTGTTTACCGATCAGCACACGGGGCGGTGCTCGCGTGTTCAAAGAACGTATTCGACGCCTGATTAATCAATTAATTGTGTGCAATTAACATATTGATAAGGCGAAACCTTAATGTATTCCACGTTCGGCTCTGTCGTTGTGTTAGGTATGAGTGGCAGCGATTGTTAAATGAATATCCTCGATAATGATAGTAAACTTCTCAAATAACACTATGTATGAGATGAGAATTCATATACGTAAGTAACTATGTAAGTCTGAAAATCGAAGGACTATACGTTTCTCATAAAGTTTCACGTCCTAATAATCAACATTCATAAGTTGAGTTGGTCTCTGTTTCTCACGCAGTCGTGGAATCGGTTTAGTAGTTCCAGAGATTACTCCCCTACAAAGAAACAAAAAAACAAACAAAAACATTTAAAACATCTATATATATATAAAAATGAACCCCTATTTCCCTTGGTCACGACATCACGCCTGAACGGCTGGACCGATTTCGGTAATTCTTTTTTTGTTCTGTTCGTTATTATCAGGAGAAGGTTCTTATGAAAGAAAAAATCAAAAATCTGCTCATTTATGGCGTCTAAGGCGGAACAAAGTTCGCCGGGTCAGCTAGTTTAAAATAAAAATCAAAAGAAATTTCGGTTACAAAAAAACAACAAAGTTTACTTCTTTGTTATACTAGTGTAGATGTAGATAGTATAGATTAGTGTAAATTTGTTTATGTTAAATGGTTTTAAACTTTCGCGACTTTCACACATATTTATAACATTATCGGGTCTACTCTTGGACAGTCTACTCGTGACCACGGCCATTGAAACATGGCCGAAACGTCGAGGTAAATCAACAATATATTTTTATCGCGCTATAGTCCCGATAATGTTATAAATGTTTGTTTATGTTATCATATATTGCAGCGTAGCTTAAACCACAACAAACCGCGAGCAGTGAGTCCTTCGATTTCCAATTTCCAGTCGCCCACCGACCGTTCCGGCAATTAGACAATTATCAAATTGTTTTTTTACGGTTTGATCGTAAAAACCTTTATTAATGAATCGTCTACATAATTCGCAAAAGCTTGAATCTTGGGAAATAAAAATTTCCCCGTCCTTCTATTGAAGGACGGGAAAACTTCCGCTATTGCAGAAGTTCTATTGTATCATTAAGTTTAAACGCGATGTAGGTTGACCCCTTACGAAATAGACCGATGACTTCGTTAAGTTGACTGAACACTGGTGACTGCAGAAGACTTACAACCGTTCACTGTGGAAGTCTTTGGACTGTCTGTTGAAACCTGTTCAGCAGTGGACGTTCCTGTGTTGAAAATAAGAAGAAGAGAGAAGATTCAGTCAGATTTTCATTCCACAACTGACTAATTTATACTGCTACAATGCGCCATGCCAACGTTGCATCTAACAACACCAGTGACATCATACCTATCTCTTTCTATCTATTTGACTCGGTTCTCTGATAAGAGAAGCCCTGTCAAGTCAAAATAAGATTTGGTGATTAACTGTTTTATTTTATTTCCCAGAAGGATTATCTTTGTGATAAACATAGCCGAGATATCGCTGTAGTCATAATATTTTTTTCACCAATTGCTGTGCTTTAAAATCAAACATGGTTGAACTTGATTCTTGCGGCTGTCACCTCAGTCGCTTACCAACCCTCCTTTGGCGACTTTTAGGATGACGCTCACACACACATTGTCTCGTATACAAACGTCACCCTGCTTATGTAGTAGTTAGTCACTACGCGTATTTTGTATGGAGACTATGGAGTGGACGCCGTGTGTCTGTAAGCACACTTGCTTCCTGATCAACTGGTTTTCTGATCAATTTCTGCCAAAGTGTTCATGCTTGCGTGTACGTTGTGTCTTGGAATCTGACAGTTTGGCTTTTTTTATTACAAACCTGAGGATGTAGATTCCTAATAAAATAGCTCCAAGATGATGGAGATACCTACTGTTAAAGATATGATTTGTATTTGAGTGCGAATTTGAAGTGTCATCTAACAAATTTGGTCATACTCGACCTTAATTGACAGTTGTGCACAATATTTGACATTGGCTAAGGTCCTCGAGTTGTCAATGATGTCAATTGGCAAGTCTCAAGGCCGCTTCCTTGTTATGATTGGTGTCAGGTTTCGTGGAATTTCGGCGTAGATATTTGTACTCATCAAATAAACTACGAAACTTATGTTTATTGTTATAATTGGGTACGTTATATCTTGTATTGACTTTGTAACTTGTTTTACATATTTAAACTTCGTTGGCATCCCAACCCAATACGTTCGTCTTTATCGAAAACTTTTTGGTGAGATGGCATGTCACTATTTTTAATACATTTACAATGTTTTTGGCGAGTCCTTTTTCCAGCCTTTTAGTAAAAAACATTTTGACTGCCCAAGTATTTTGGTATGAGTATCATTTTGATATTATTATGAGACTGGGCTCTCTCTTTTCCGTCTGTTTGGCTTTTGATGGGATTGCAATCACATATAACTCATTTAGTTACTTAGTTCATCCTGTATTATTATGGGCGCTGAATAAACTATTTTCTTTTCTCTTTATGTAGGGATGTAAAAAAAAACACTGCAGATTTCCCAGAGGGATCCACCTTCATTACCTAATGATGCTGAATAGCGACTTAAAAATTGTCTTACTCCTAATTTTTGGAGTTTCAGATTTAGTGAAGTTTTTGCCTCTACATGCCATTAAGGTTCAACCCCTATACGTATACTTAAACTATTTGCGAAGAATATTACACTTTTGTCTTTTTCTTTTTGGAAATCTGAAAGTTGACCCTAGTGCGCGTCCTATCTATTGCTTTTCAGATATTTTCTTTCACAGCTATAATATTCTTCTTCTGAACATCAGCATCATTCGTTTGAGTTTTCTTGCTCCGCCCTTACTATATCTACCACCTAAGTTAACCACAGTCGGATCTGTATTAATATTGCAGTAGAGTGAGTAGGTACTTTTTGTATCTGTAATGTTGACATGTAATATAATACAGTGTTCTATTTGCACACGTCATAAGGCTAGTAGAAACAATGATAGAGTTAACACGTGTCGAGCCGTAAAATGATCTGAAACATTTGCGCAAGCGCAAGCGCGCAGGCAGTTGGTCAGCTTCAACTAAACAAACGCAACTCAATCCAATGAATGATAACTATATGAATGAATGAATGATAAAAATGTAAAGCAGCACAGCATAGATGCAACATTTCGCCGATCTGATTAGTGGAATTCAAAGAGAGTAAGTAACAAACTCATGACACTTTTTTGGGGTACGTACAATAGAATAACTCTTTATTGATCACGATAAATAAACGAAAAGGTAATTTAAAGAAAATACGCAAGACACACAATAGCCAGTATTGTCGCTTTAAGCGATCTCTTCCAGACAACAGATAAGTGAATACCCTTGGACCATGATCCTAGTTTTAAACGGCACGGGCCTAAATTAATTTTGGTACACTTGGATAATAATCTAAGCTTAGCTGATGATTAAAATGTGTCATGGAAAAAATACGGCATACTTGAGAATACCGTAGGCAAAACAGTAAAGTTTCTGCAAGTAGTAATCACGGAAGGAAATAAGCCTTTTATGCGCTAGTTGTATTGTTCATACTGCAGTAGGTACCAGTCCGGCATCCTTATAGTTACGACGAACAACGAATCGCCCAAACCGACTTTGTCCAAAACTGGCAAAAGTTCAGAATTTTTGGAGGGTTTTGGAACGCACTGAGACGTTTAAATAAGCTAAACTCTGGCGTGCTATTCAGTTCTTACGTACTCAAATATTCAAATTTATGTTCCAAAACGTTAAATACGGAGATCTTTGTTTTTGGCATAACGCGTCCGAATGGCGTTTTGCGTTTTTGGCATTATGAGTCAAAAGGCTTAGATCTGCTAAATGTCAAACGTTTGTTTATATTGCGAGTTAATTAATCATGTTTATATTGTTTACGTATTCTCTATGACAAAGATAATTTCAACTCAAAAGTAACGCGTATACGTGTCAAATTCTGCAAAATCTGAAACACGTGCGTTATAAAATAGATGGAGTTTACTACTCACTTTACGTCCCAATAAAACATTAAAACTGCCCAATTTATTCAAAATGTTTTACTGAGGTTTGCCCAGACCATTTTATAGTTCAGCTTTCAAAATAAATACGTACATCTGCGCGGTCAAATAAATATGAAACGATCAAATAACAACTAGTTTCTCAACCCGACTTTGAATTCAACATGTCAAGTAAAGTATTGCATTCTCATCGTAATCATCCCCAGCCTAGTCCCACTACTGGGCGCAGGCCTCTTTACACAAAGTCATGTAATGTATTTGTTATATTTGTATTCTCTGTGATGTGTGTATTGTGTTGAATAGTCTGAAATAATGTGTTTGTTTCTTTCTTTCTTTAAATACTTTAAATAGTAGAACTTACGTGTTGTTTTGGTATAACAACCCCAGGTGTTACAATTACATGTATGGCAACAGGCATCATCAAAAATCATGCTCTAGACCGTTTTGTAATCCTTTCGAAATAATCACCGAAAACCGGCCAGCAATAGAAACTCGATACTACGTTTACTACGGTGAATGAGAGATTGGAGGGATACCTGCTGAAGGCTGACAACGGATCTGTTATTCTTATAGTCGCTGATTCCCATGAGCGGTGGTGATCAGATCACTTCCTTCCCTTTTCCATAAATAAAAAAAGGTTGCTCTGAACAGTACACGCTGACGTTGTAGATACGATATATTTAGATATATATAAAGCCAATTCAACCTCACTAGTCTTAAGTAGTAAATAATATTATAACCTAAAATTTCAATTTGTGCCATCAAAATATTGTTTATTGTATGAATAAAACATTACAAAGCAACAGACTATAAATCATCTCTTCTATTTTGAGAAGCTTAGCTTATATTTGCTTTATTTAGGCGATAAACGATGATTAGGTAACCAAAAGGGAAATGTTAGGTTAGATTTTTGTTCACATGATAAGACAATTGAGGATGAATATACTTTAGTATGATACATTGTTATAATATACCGTGAATAAACCTAAGTAAGAATGACAGTCCCTTTATCATTTTCGTTTCGATTTAACTTTAAACACCAACTTTACTCCAGTAGAAATGAATGTGTTCTACTAAAATGAAAACAGGGGAAACGTGTGAAATATTATCCTGAATAGAATGCTACAACCAGTTAATGAAGTTAATGGCTATATTTAGGTATTTGCACAGAAAGTCGGGATCTCGCTCCGTTTGCTGTTGTCAATGAAGAATAACAATAGAAACATTAAAGTCACATTCAAAAGGATAGAAAAAGTATAAGAAAAGAAGTTGTTAATCTAAGGAGTCTGCAACATTCCCTTCAAAAGCTGGTTCGTAAATCACATTCGTTAAATTTCGAACCAAACGAAACAGGGAGAAGTCGTAGATTTTCATTTTATGGATTTCACGTTGACATTAATGTATCTAATCTAAAATTCAACAAGACAAACTGCGTATCGCAAATATTGTATTCGTAATACATAGGTATTACTGATTCACTCTCGAATGGAGAAATGCTCCAGGGCTCTGAGTATTCAATGTATTTATAGACGTCATAGGAAGGGGATGATGGTTTCTATGTTCAGCAAATTGAATCATAATTGAGTCAACAGTCCTTTGTGTTACTCGCAATGCGATACTCTTGTTTGCGTCACTTTGGTGATCGGTGTTGAGTTACAGATCTATATGATTTTGTTTATTTTGTATCAATAGGTGGGTTGCCAGCTTTGCTACCTGGTACTGGTACTACATTGAGTTTGAAATTAGTAGAGCAGCTGCAGCTAAAGCTTTGCAAGGCTAATTTTATGAGATGTATGGGATAGCATAATAAATATGAAATGTTTTTTTCCCCCGAATCAAATATTAATGATCCCCGGCTTCAGGGCTACATATTGATCAATGGAAATGGAAATTAACAGCAACAATAAATACTTTGTATTAAATACCACAATTTAAAAAGAAGTTTTAAAGACTAATGACGTGCAGGCACATTTTCAATTGCAAACAAACCTACACACAAATAAAGCAAGTAGACCTAATTAAATTAGTCTTTGTAAGTACGAAATGTATATTGATCGTAAAGAAACAGCATGACAGAGCTTAGTAACAATCTGACACATCCCAAACACAGTGCAGCTAATGAAGCAAAAAGGAAACCGCTCGGCGTAAATCACTCAAACCGTCGGACCGCTACGCGCGATACATTTGTCCTGAAGCGCTCTGAGCTTACGTCTCTAAAAAACGTCAACACAAAACTTAGCTACTTCACTTGCTGGATGGCAGACTTGCTAAACTAAGAAATTTACCTAAGGCTAATGGAGGAGCGTTATATGGCTTCTGGCACACTTGGCCAGCGAGTGTCAATAAAGAGGTAACGAAATTTACAACGCCAATATATTTTGTGTCAAGTGGACGTTTAAGATTAATTTATGGTTGGTAATAATATTAGATGCGAACTTTTCAAAGTGTCACTACGTAAAGTAACTGTGCAGCAGAGAATAAATATGTATAATCGAAGAGAGTCAAGAGAGTAAGGGTTTGTGTAGGTCTTTCTGACTTCTTTGAATGTTCAGCTACTTCCGGTGCTGAGTGTAGGCCACGGACAACACGACATCGATGATAACTTGCGATATTATCAGGCAAAAGCTATCAGAACCGGAAAACTCATTATTGTTTTTTGTTGATGTAGTAAAGCGGCATTTATTAATATGTCCCATGCCACGGTCTTTAAAAAATCCATATCCTTGTTTATTTGTGGACTCATTTACCTGATACTTCATCTTAAAGCAGCTCCTTACAAGAACACAAATTCCAAACGCGACTTGTTAACCGCAGCGAATTCTCGACACGTTTCGTATTTCATTCGCAAATATTTAGAACATCGTCTTCAATGTTACTAATGAAATGACATTACGTTAGCTGTCGCGCTCCGTTACATTACCACATCCGCTACAACCGCCTCCAACATCAAAGGACCAGCTTGCGTATTAGGCGTTTCCTGAATTCACCGAAAACCAAAGTAATTCTGCCATTGGCAGAACTGCCCCTAAAATTGCCAGTACAAACGCTGTAGTGATAAAGCTCAAACTTGAACGCTCTAGACTGTATAAAGCATTGGAATGTAGAAGTTACTGCATGTGCAACCGATGCTCCACCATCCGGTCCTTGGAGTGCAGCCAACTTTGTCGCGAATAGTACAACAGGTCGACGACACCGGACACGTCTATGGATTAGACCAACCAATCCATCCGATACTTTTTCTAGTGCAAAACGTCTGACACCGCAAAGAGATTGAAGGGATCGAGTTTCTTCCCAAAAATCACTGGAGAAAATTTATATCCAAATACATTTTCATTTTCGTTTCACTGTTGACAGAATAACCTCAGTTCTATAAATAAAAAAGTATAAATGTTAATCTTACAACTACATTCCCAAATTTGGCAGTCAGATGCATGTGATAACTCCACTTTTAGTGAAGAACTGACCGATTTAATCAAACCACTCTTGTATAATGAAACTTGTATGGCCCGTCGTAAGAGCGAACTTGAGACAGTCTTGCGTGATAATTAGGTTTCTTAACAGCTAAACAGTGTTTTCTTTCACCGAAAAGTTAATGCTGGTGAATAACAGCCACACATTGTCACCAAAACCATCAGGTCCTATTCCATTTTCCAATGAGCTTGGATTTGCGTCAATTTTCATTATTGTTGGCCAGGACAGAAATAGCTATCTATTAATCATCGTGAACGTGCATCCTGACGTCACTGTTGCGTTGCCCTTTATTAATACAACCACCAATACGACGCCTAATTCAATCTAGGTTCTCACGTGGGCGCGATACACTTGCCGCTTGATACCGTTGCCTGTGACGGTGGTGTTTGACGCCAGCGATGGACAGAAATAGATTCGTTCTTGACATTGAATCTGTTGGGGTGCGGTGCGTTCTCGGCTCGATCAGATCGCAAATCAAGGTTCAATGCCGCGGCCCTGAACGTTTATTCTGATCGCAATTTTATGTAAAATCGACCTTCACCTTCTCCGAGTGGATATCGGCAAAATCGTTTGTGCTTTCGGAACCATACTTCTGTAAAAAACAGCACTTCTTATGCTCTTAAATTCACGATACACTCGACTGTGTTTTCCATAGTTAATAGGCGTAGAAACAGACTAAAAGTTTCCGGCTAAAATAAAAATGCCGATTGCGCTTCTGCTTTAAATGAATTATTCTTTGTCTCATCACGCAGACTGACAACCCAAATCAGTTGAAATCCGAATCATCCATCACGGGCATTTAAATAATGTTAAATTATATCATGAATGTCTTATTTGTCTTTCGTTTTGCCAATTACGTGTTGTGATTCGGTCGTTACAGAGCAAATGTTGGCAATGCTTGTTGACACAGCGCCCGGTGCCAAAATTTCTGGCGCCAGTTTTGCAACGCCAAATTTGCTCTTAGACATATCTTTTTGTTTGTCAATGTGTCACACGCTCTCATAATATTTCAGAGCTATACGCCTCAGTTCATTAGTTTCCATTCTGAATTACTATTTCTGTTTTATCATAGCAAGGTGATTTATTTATTATCGCACTACTGTCAACAATAAATTGACTTCCATAAAGTCGACACCTGGTTGGTTAATTTAATAATTGAGTATTTGATATATCGAAGAATTTTTTTGTTTGGTTTGTAGCAAAAATTTTCTTTAAGATATAAAAATAGGAGAACAATTTAAGCATCTTGGTCTACCCTTAGGTAGTTATGCTAATATTATAACCATTTTGTCAGACAATACTTCCCGTGGTAAACCTAAACCTGAAAGTGGGATATCTGACATTTAGATGCAGTAATTTAGTTTAGTATCGTCGAGTTTACGGCAGTTGTCAAAATAAGATCATGTATTGCGAAGATCAGTTAACTATTATTTATCACCAACAATTTACATTTCTAATCTCCGGTGCGTTTAATTTTGATATTACCTAACACCTTACGACACTTTTACTCCCGATAGTAAAACCCAAATGTTCATAACATATTTCGTAAATAAATGCTTTTGTATCTATCTGTCACTTGTCTTCATAAATTGCAATAGTTATAGCCGATTTTATATCTACACAAGAGAGGCAAGTGCCAAGAATTCTAGTTAGGACAGTGTCTAAGCTCTTGATGTTAAATTTACCGTTAGCTTTTGTTAGCCGACTTTAAAAAACATTTGTTTTTTTTGCTTTTTTTGTATGTACAGATTAGAAGCCCAGAGAAGACTAAACTGATTTAGATATTTTTTTTAATAGGTCGAAGCAGAGTTCTTGCCATTTTTAGTAAAAGTCATGATTTCATCAGAAATTGAAAGTAAATAGTCGGAATTCTTTAAATGTTGTAAGCAGCGTTTTTGGCAACTTTTTATGTTAACTGAGGTGTATGTACTATCGCAGGATCATTCGGCCAAGCGGGAGATAAGAGTCCAGGGACGGGTATTTCTTAGTGGTAGACTGTTCACGAATTATGATGAGATTTCTTTGCCAATTTTCCTAAGCAACTTACTTTCGTTGGAGCACATCTGGAAAGGCGAAAGTGGTAATGAGGTTTGCATGAGTACTCACTCCTCAATGGCTAGCAGGTCTTGCATTCGGATAGCAACATTTTATAAAGGTTTATGAGCAATACACAACCAGCTATTTTAACCTGGTACAATAACATTGTTATTACACTCACTGAAAAGAAAAACAAGCAAGTGTCTGCCTTTTATATTCCTTTGAGAAGCAAAAAATTATTCTTGGCATTCTATTTTATAGAAAAGTGGATAGGAAACACTTAGTGATGAATTAAATATACATCTATGTCAGTGTCCATTCAATTATGTGTACCCCATAATAATAATTGACCCACTTTATGCGTATTGGTGCTGTTGTCAACAATACCGTCATTCATGGAGTGTTAACTGTCGAATCCTATATATTTAGTTCATCTCTAATTGAAATTAGAAATACCCGAAATATTGGGTGTTTCTCATCCACTGTTTATAAAATAGTGTTCATGTGTTTTTCTTATTTAATTTGTTTTTCATTTGTAGATGGCTCTTTGCGTTTTTCTAAAGACTTCTCAAAGGGAGTCTTCGAAGTAAAGTGGAAGACAAACCTGAAAAGGATTTTGGTTTCTTGTGTTTGAAGCGGCCAATATAAGCAAACCAAGAGAACCTATATTGTGAAAATATTCTACATTGGTCCTACTGAGTTATTGTAAAGACGGTTATTCATTGGGATTTCCAATTAAGGCCGCCTTTACGCCTGAACTGACTTAATTAGTGGTTGATTTCAATTTGGAAGCGTTCTTTGTGAATGCGCGTGGTTTTTTTTAATTTTGAATGACGTCATCATCATACGAGTATATAACTAGCAATATCGTATGATCAAGTTACACTAAAAGATGTAACTAGTTGAGTACTTAAATTGTTTTTGATGCTCTTGATTATACATATCGCACCCTTAGAATTAAAGCGACTCAATTCTGAATATGATATTTCCCAAAATTAAACCCTATGTCTTTTAATTAAGGTGATATTTTGGGACGTGTATTATTCAGAAATGGGTCACTTTAATTCTTAGCGTGCGATATGGATAATGTTACTAAGGTTGCCTTTGCTTATGAATAACTAGCGGACGCCCGCGTCTTCTTTCGCGTGGAATTAGTAGCCTATGTCCATCAGGGATAGTGTAGCTTTCTATTGGTGAAAAAGTTTTTGGAATCGGTTCAGTACTTCCAGAGATACCCCCTACATACAAACAGACAAAGTTTACCTCTCACAGATACTATTACGATGTACCTAAACCTCAACTCGGAAGTAGCTGGACATTTTACTACCTTGTCGCTGCCAGTAATGTGACAAATTCGAGGAACTCTCATTTCATACGTTACCACGACAAGGTTCTTATTTCGTCTTTTGTGTTTAGCTACTTCTGAGGCTGTCCGTACCCACAGGGGTTGAAACTCGGTACCTTAAGGTCACGTGTCAACCCCCTAACCACCGTAGGGCGCCCACGCACTTTTCAACGCGAGACCGAAATAGCCACAAATTACTATATCACTACATGGTATAAAACTAAGTTGGTATCCGGTCCTATCTATCCTCCTTCAAATCTTCGGCTGCCTACTCCTAAACCACCTAACGGATTTTCTGTCATTTAGAGATTTTTACGTATGGTTTTTTACCTACACACATATCATAAGTGCTCAATAACGCGTTCTAAAACCATAGAAAATGACCAACATTATTACAACCAATGTTATTATAAGAATTTTCTTGTCTGTGGTAGTAGGTAAATCTGTTCTTTATTGGGTAGTATCTGTTAGTAGTCTGTGTTTATTGGTGATCACATTACCGATATCTCGTGACGTTATGAATTTAAATTTGGAACATCTGTCAAAATTCAAGTTGGTGTCTATTCTAGTATCCACAGATATTAAAACAGTTATCGATACGAAACGTCAACTCAGTATGTTTTTTTTTTTATTTAAACGCACGACATTTGATCTCGAAAGACATGACAATAGGGACTTCATTCGTTTGTCTAGGGTTTAGAAAAAAAGTGCGTCTTGGCGGATAGATCGAATGGCCGCCATTACTAGTTGTCACTCGTTTGTTGGTTTTTTTGCTGTTACGGTTTTTTGCAGTTGTGATATGTGTGTAGATAAAGTAATATCTGCAACTGTATATAATTAGGCCTTAAAACACTCGTGTGATCCTATTATGAAACTTGCTGACGCTCGTTTCATAAAACCACACTCGTGTTTTAAGGCCTCTCATTATATAGCAGTTGCATAAAATACTATTATGTAATACATTCTAATTACGTTTTCGGTAGTACAAAGTTAGTTAAGTATAAACGCAAAAGCGAGCCTTCTCACTCTGTGCACCTAGACATCTATACAACACACCGTAACTCGCTACGTAACTCAGTGCGTCTCTCTCCTACCGGGCTAATTAGAAAGAGACGCACTAAGTTACGCAGCGTGTTACATTGCGTCGAAAAGATTCGTGCTGGGTCACAGAATAAAGACTAGTACCTAGTAACGCACATAAAACTTCTCTTTTACGACTGCGATTAAACAAATTCCAATTATAGTGACACGAACAAAAAGTTCGTATTCGCCAGGCGGCTCGCGTCAAAAGGAACGCGTCGCCCGCGTCCGCCAGCCCTCCGCAACCGCCTTCCCCCCGCAACTGCCTGGCGAAACTTTAGGGTTGCGCTGCATTCGTTTTCAACTACACTGACACAATGAGAGCGAGCGGTGATCTCAACGTTTTAATAAATTAACAAATACAAACTTTTTTAATCGAGTAAATAACAAAAACTACGCTATCGAAACTTTGTAAAAGCTAGCTGTTTATAGTTAGGATCTTACTTAACGGTAAACAAACTCATGCCAAAGTTCCGCAGCCAGCTTTGCATGCGTAAGATGGAATTAGTTTGCGTAGCTTTGTCAAGTTCACGCGTCGAGTTATTTCAGTGCGGAGTTTGACAAAATCAAATTAAACTTATGGCATATATGGTAAGCTGTGCCGGGGGTTACATACAACCCCTCCAATAAGCTCGAGTTTCGCAGAATTCTAACGCGGGATGTATTAATAAAATATAAACCTTTGAAGAAAGTGAAGAAGCCCTGTCTGCACACGTTTATGGATTAAATTTACAACGTTTTTATTGTTACCTAACGCAAGAAATCATTCGGCCGCTGGAACCTTGTCCCCCTGGGCTGGGTCCAGGTCGACCACTGGTATTTGTTTAAGTCTCATTGATGACCCTGTCTTGACTTGACCTCCCCCCCTTGACTCGATGGCTGGATCCACCCTTGAAAAGGAACATGTTTTTAATGCTTTCCTGCCGATCAAATAGCCAAGAATTTCATAAATTCACCAATCAGTCTGCGTCTCTATATTTCCAACCTTAGTGTTAGTCGTTTCACGTTAGTAGCTACAAGTATTAAAAAACCTGTTGCATTGGAAAGTCTGTCACATAAATAATACTCCGGGTCTTAAAGTATCGACGTCTCCTCAGCAATTGCATTTCACAAATGCAGTTTGATGCACTCGAGAATTCTGTAATACTCTGAAACTGGTATATATCTTCTCTCTGCTCTCTGTCTGCGTTTCCGTGTATCTGGTATCGATTTCAATTGATATTGTATCATTTGCTAAAGTATTTAGCACCAATTTTAAGCATAGAAGAAACTTTATCTCTTCCTCAGCCTGTCCATCCAATGCTGAGTGTAGGCCTCTTCCATTTCACGCCATTCCTTCCGTTGCTGAGCTTTCCTCATCCTTCCCTTACCAGCTACTACAACCATAGAAGAAACTTTACCAGTTGATATATGTAAGGTCAACTAATGTTAGTTATTCTTACCTCTAATAATAGTTAAGGTTTCCCTCTCACTAAGGTGTCCACCTCTCTGTCCGGTTAGAAAATTCTAACCTATCCACTTCTTCATTCCTGCTTTGTAACTTATTTTAGTCTTTTCCCTCCGCTGCCTCTTCAGTATCTTTCCTTATGAGATTACCGGTAAATAGGCGATCTGGTACAATTCAAACTTCTTTTGTATCTTAAGTCTTAGCAAGGAAGTCTTGGTTAAAATGTATCAAGAGGCCTCAAGTCGAAATTCACCCAAAGATTTACCATTATACTACGAACCGTTCCCATTCGAAATGATCCTTTCATATCAAAGAACATTGTGAAATTGTCAATCAAGTCGTCCCTTCGAGCCTTTATAGTGTTATATATATATTTTAATAGCCCTCAATCGACTCTAATGGATGCGTGTTAGAGTTCCGTAAAACTTACTTTCGGCTATTTCTGCTCGCAATATACCTACCTCTAACTCGTCCTAAGAGAAAGATACAATTAATCTAATCTGAAGAACCGACGACCGATCTGAAGGTCCATTTGAAACCTTCGTTCTTTAGAACGATACGGAAGTAATACAAATGGGACTCAGTTCAATCATTAAAATGCATTTAATTTTTTGGAATGAAATTTTGCAAGTGTTACAACTGATGCCCTACCAATTGTTTAAATACGCTATTGTATAGTTGACCCAGAGATAGCTTGACCACTTTTCGACTACTACTAATAATACTACAAAGGGATAAGGTTCAAAAGTGGGCAAGCAATTACTAGGTCGACTATACATACGTTCAAATTCAACTAACGGGTGGTAGAACCTCGTGCAAGGTCCGTCCGGATCGCTACCACCATCTTGCTTGCTAACCCAGCCGCTAAGCAGCAGTGCTTGCACTGTTGTATTCCGGCGTGGAGAACAAAACCGCCGGTGTAATTACTGGCACAAGAGGTATTCCTACTTAGCCCTCTGGATTGGCAACGCATCTGCAATCCCTTCGGTGTTGCGGGTGTCTATGGGCGGTGGTGATCACTTACCATCAGGTAACCCACTTGGTTGTTTGCATACTGTTTCATATAAAAAAAAAAACTATTAGAAAGACTCGCCATCCAAAATTGCTTATTCATAACTAGCGCATCGCCCCGGCTTCGCACGGCTACAATTAATTTTTATGTACGACATTACATACTAATGTCGTACAGTCAAGGAATTTAATTCCCTACCCATTTCGTTGAAATGTCGTCTGACATTCGCAATGCATTAAGGTCGATATGTCAAACTAACGTCTTGCTCTATAGCTCTTATGGTGACAGTTTGCTATATGCTATGGAACCTTAGGTGGGTTGGAAATTTAATTCCTTGACTGTACATAAAAACTATCTTAAAAAAATCGCTAAATGACAGTAAAAATCGTATCAAAGTCCGTTTATTTTATACTAGCTTCTGCCCGCGACTTCGTCCGCGTAGACTTGTTTAAATGAATCAAGCAAACGTTCACCCAACATGCAATCTGCAATCCCTTGGACAAATTATTGAGAATTAGTTGCTTTGCTGCTCATGACGTCACGGCGTATAACTTACTTATCGCTATCCCGTGGGAACTATGCATTTTTACGGGATGAAAAGTATCCTATGTGTTAATCCAGGTTATAAACTATATGTGTGCCAAATTTCATTCAAATCCATTCCGTTGTTTTTGCGTGATTGAGTAACAAACATCCAAACATCCAAACATACAAACTTTAACATTTATAATATTAGTAGGACTATGCAAGAAGATAAGATGAAGTTAACACAAAGAAAGTTGATCATCTGCTATGCTACGCCTAATAGTAGACAAATTAATTCGATCCCAGCTCGTTAATTATACCATTACACACAAATTATCACTTTAATTACTAATTACCTCTAATTTTACTGTTATAGGAGGTACAGTACACGGCAAGGCAAGGGAAAGGATTCTAAATCCTGTGGGGTGTGAGTTTTGACTTTTAAGCGCTCGACACTCGCCGACCGCTGGCCAATCAGTGCCGGCTAAAATATACGTTCGCGTATTTGATTGCCCGCGGCTGGCTAATATCAGGCGGTCGAAAGTCAAAAATCAACCCGCTTTTTTACGATTTTTCTCTTGTTTTTTTTAAAGAGCGTTAGAACGAGGTGGTCGGTTGTTTGTTTGCTATTCGCCTTGTTTAATTAAGGTGTTAATTGTTGGAATAGAATTAGGATTTTTTCCTAGCTGTTGGTTTACTGTTTTTATAATCGATTTGGTTGGACATTGTTTTTTTTATGAAATAAGAAGGCAAACAAGCAAGTGGGTCACCTGATGGTAAGTGTACACCACCGCCTATAGACACCCGCAACATCGAAGAGATTGCAGATGCGTTGCCAACCCTGAGGGCTAAGATAGCATACTTCTTGTGTCAATAATTACACCGGCTGTCTTGCTCTCTATGCCGGAACACAACAATGCAAGCACTGCTGCTTAGCGGCAGGATTAGCGAGATGTAGTAACAATAGAGTCATCTTTGCTTATTTAAATGTCTTTTACATTACACACATCTTCTACTTAGTAACAGTGCAGTTAGCGAACACGATTAATTTTTTCATACGCCTATCATAATTAGTTATCAGTCTGAGTGAGCCTTTTGTGGTAATGAATGACGAACAGTTATTTTAAATTTCTCTATCGGTCGCTGCTCGTAACCGATAACCCTCACTATATTTATACCCTCAGCGGCCCTAACATGTCAGCCCAGGTTTAGTTTAACCCCTCCCTGTGTCTCTGTCTAACTAGTGTCATAAGAAAGGGACGCAGATAGAGATAAACTAAACTTGGCCAGTCATGTTAGGGCCACAGAGGTAAGTGTTTCAAAATTCGTTATTTTTTTCGCAATAAAAAAAATAGATAATTGAGGATATTTCAAAGGGCTTTATGGTTCACGATTTTCGAAAATTTCCTAGATAGAAAAGAAAGAGAGTCTTGTTTCACTTTTATATTCTTACTTTGAATAGTCACAATGAAATAGATGGCAGACCCATTGCATAGTATTACAGTTTGATCTGGCTTACTATTATAAAACAACTGTATATCCAAAAGGCCTTGACAATCATTCACTACATATTTTCTTAAATTATATATTTACTAAGTACATTCCACCGACATATTAGTAAACAAAATGGCTAAATGCCGTCTATAGTATATAAAATTTTTTCTAAGTTGATGAAAACTTTCAGGGCACTGGTAGAACAAAACATCTAAAGGAGCCCATGAAAATTTAGATGCTCATTATACGTCCTCGTGGTCACATTGTGAGCTCGTTAATTGGGGTAGACCCTTAATAGCGTCTCATCGTCTTAAAACGATATTTTCATCATTCATTATCCCTTAATAATGATCACAAGGACACCCCTCTTTTACGGACTCGTCTTCAAAAAGATTTAAACATTTTATTTCATTTTTTGCTTTGTCAAAATGGAAATCTCCTCCACTCGTCTTTATTAACAGTTCGTACCGACATATCATAAGCACCAGTAGTCAGTACAGATGAAATATTTAAACCTTTAAGTAGTTGCTTGAATACTTATTAATCAAGTAATATGATGCGTGCGCTCTCTCCACACGCTATCATTACTCAACGATGATTTAACATTGAATGGATTAAGATCATCTCGAGCGAAAGTCGTTAATTTTATGTTAGTCCCATCGTCGTTAATCAACGGTACTTCGTGTGAAATCTCGATCATAGAGTATAAAATGTTTCGTAAACCGAAGGATCCTCGTCGATCCTCACACCACAACGGCGATATGACATACCATTTTGTGACTTCTCGATCTTCTATATTGACTGACAATGCCACACCGCTGAAGATAGAAATGAAATTTGGAACACGAGTTCCTCAGGGGTGCACTAAGAACCTCTGGAAATTCCAATATAAAAGAGATTAAAAGCGTTGTGAAGGTGTGTGTAATCCTAAATTAAAACGGATTAGGTTCCAGGCGAAAGCTAATCCTACTTATGTTTCGATATGAAGATATTTGTTCCTCAATCCTGCATTAACTGCTGGATGGAGGTAAATGAAATCTGGAAAACAGATAGATAGGGTTAAAACAAAGGATACATTCATCCCGTAAAATGCATAGGAAATATAACGCGGGCGGAGCCGCGAGTAAAAGTTTGCATAGAATCATTGAATCCAAGAGATGTTGTCTTAAAATAAATTAAAGACAAATCATCAGTCCCGCGTTTAGCCGTTACTTTGAAAGTATGTTTTAAGACTAATAAATAACCATTAAAACCGAACAGCGCCAAAAAGGGGCTCATCCAATCACCATAATAACCCGGCGATATCTGAGCAACTAAATTGCAAAAATGTCCCACAACTTCTCGCTACAAAGCAACCTTGCGCATATGCAAATTGTTAACTCTCCACACAGAACCATCGTCATCTTCCTGTCGTCCCAAACAGAGTTATTTCGCACACTTTGGTCGTGACCACGCCAACCGGAATAACCGACCATAAAAACACCCCTCAAAAACTTAAAATTTGTCCAACGGACCCCTATTTGCATACCGTGTCGGTCCCAAACGACTAATAAGCTCAATTGAATGATTGCCCGACCCGATCGACAATTTGCGACGATTGGCTTAGCGGTCCTTCTTGCGTGCCCAACCGTAATGCGCTCTGATGAAATGGATTTCGAGCAGACCTTGAAATGAATTGGGAGGTCTGTGATCAACTTGTGATTAGGCAGGGTTTTTAAATTACCTTGTTTTTATTGGTTTTTTCTGTTGGGCATTTTCGATACCAGTCTAGATTTATTTGCTCATGGACATATTATTTTAAAGCGAGAGGCTACATTACGGTTAATTACAAAACTGTAACGGAATCTCTTCTAGAAGCTGCAGTTTTGGAATCAGGATCACTCAAAGTGGAAGTGTGCAAAGAGACTTGTCTTCCTATCGCTATTGTGGGACTAGAGGAAAATGATAGTGATGATGATGAGCCTCTTCCGAATGCTATTAACGCAACTTGATCGTAGTTGTTCGATGCTCCTAAAAATAACTTTAGTAAACAGTTGGACGAGTAGTCATCGTCTTCTTTTACTTCCACCTTCGACCATTGCTCCCCATATTTTTATTAACTACCTGCTAGTGCATCTTCGAGGTTATTTTTATTGGAAAAATCTCGTTCCCAACTAGAATTCTAGATCCATCGTCTATGGTTTTTAATCCAAAACTTGACACTTCTTCAACGCTACTGAATTCTTTTGATTATTCGGTATCATTATCAGCATTTAAACTGACATATTTTTTCCCCAGGTGGAACAGCGTGATGTTCCGGGCATAGACTGCGCGCATCTTGCAATGGACACAGAAGAGGGCGTCGAGGTAGTATGGAACGAGGTACAGTTCTCAGAGAGGAAGAACTTCAAGGCGCAGGAGGACAAGATACAAATGGTGTTCGACAACCTGACCAGGTTGGAACACCCGAACATAGTCAAGTTCCACCGGTATTGGACGGATACGCACAATGATAAACCTAGAGTAAGTTGCCACTTGGTAATGTGCTTTTATTAGTCGTTTACAGTCAGCTAATGAACCATATGGATACCTAAACAAAAGGAAATAAACATGTTTATTGAGGAACTGAATCTTAATGTTACAATTTATGTAGCAATGCAACTTAATTTAATGTGCCATAGTTTAAATAATATACAAATATTATCGATGGCTCTATTAAAAAAGAAAATTAATGTTCTAATAAAGTTGACATATCTTTCTTCACTGATATTTTAACACTTGTCTTTATATTATAGTGAGAATTGTTGCGTAGATACATGTCTATTTTTATTATAATTGAGATCATAAATTTACTATGTGCTGTGCATCCTGTGCATCTATATCTGTTTGGTTATTAAATAAAATCGTGAAGAATTTCATATGTAGCAATTCACTTTTTTCTATTCTATCTTCTTGCGTTTCAGGTTATTTTCATTACGGAATACATGTCGTGCGGTTCCCTCAAACAGTTCCTAAAGCGGACGAAGCGCAATGTAAAACGGCTTCCTCTGCAGGCGTGGAAACGGTGGTGCACGCAGATTTTATCGGCCCTCAGGTAAGTAACAACGGGCCCTTTATAACATTTTTAGGTTATGCTCAGAAGTAAGGGTCCATTTATATGGAGCGAGTTAGCGTATGTGAGTTACATTACATTGTGCGGCTCGATCAATCGATCGATCACATCATACCTCGGTAGCCCGCAATGTCATGCAACTCGTATGCGAGAACTCGTGCCATGTAAATGGCCCTTAAGTAAAGGTAAACATGGAAAGCTCTTCGCACTGTCGTCGGGTGATATCGGAGACCACGCGTTTACAGTGGCTCGGAAACCACCAACAAACACGAGTGGAGATATGTCAGGATGAAGTAGATGTGAAAAGACATAATTTTAAATTACATCTGCGTCATATTAATAAAGCGGATCACTCACGTATTTTTGCGTCGGGAAATGCCCGACATGTTTCGGACCAGTCCGTGGTCCTTAATCATGAGCCCCCGCGGCGGAACATGTCGGTCATTTCCCGACGCAAAAATACGTGAGTGATCCGCTTTATTAATATGTCTGAGTCTCACGGTAGTTTCATGTTAAAAATTACATCTGCGTCAATCTGAAATCAGTTAACTCTAAGGTCCTTTAATAATGAACCCCTTTTTATTGCATTGAATCTTGCTACGACCATTATGTTCTCAAATCTCAGAGGCTTAACTTCGTTTCTTAGGTGCGTAAATGCTCCTACTGTGATTTAGTTTTCTGTAAAGTAAAAATTCAATCGGTTTTCTGCGATAAATCTCCACTAACGGCTATGGAACGCAGTTAATCGAAATTCAATATCTCAGCAAGGCGACGGCAGTTTGTCGCTTATGCTAGGTGTCATATTGCGGCTTAAGCCTGGCTGACATTGAGATCGCTAGGCAGTGCGAAGACAGAAAAACGATCTGATTGGTCGATTTAGTCATCGCTTACCGCACCGTCTCTTAGCTTTGGTGGAAATCCAGACTTTATCATACCTAAATGTCTCACGGCGTCCGTAAGCGGGTGCTCCGTGTGAAGTCACTTTGTTCACAATATGTTTTACTTTGGGCTTTCTATTTATTCCCTAATTTTAGTTTAGATCTTTCTTCAACATTTGACGTCACAATCTACGTTGTTACTAGTAAAATGTATGGTTTAAAATCTAAAATCGTGTTTTTTTTTTAAATACAGGCTGCGTTTAAGCACATTTCTTTTTTTTTAATCTTTTTTTATCTACTCCCTTAGACATAAATACAATTTTAATGATGATCTCCAACAATTTGACAATCTTACCCCATTTGCTTCGTGATGCATTATCCCTATTATCTCCAGTTACCTCCACGGCTGCGTGCCGTCTATAGTTCACGGCAACCTGACCTGCGACACGATCTTCATCCAGCACAACGGGCTCGTGAAGATCGGCTCCGTCGCCCCCGACGCCATCCACCATCACGTCAAGACCTGTCGCGAGAACATTCGCAACATGCACCTCATCGCGCCGGAATATGGCTGTAAGTTGCTTGTATTCATTGACTATTATCACTTTCAATACAGAAAACTTAAGCAAATCCCCCGAATCCCCGATCCCTTTATGGGATAAGTTTGCCTTTGTACCACTTCCTGTATTTTTCTGTGTATTTGTAATTGCTCATGTACAGTACAATAAAGAGTTTGCATACATACAAATTGTACTTGGAAAACGGACGCAAACAAGCACGTGGGTTGCCTCCGGAAAATGGTCAGCACCGACCAAGCCGCACATGACTCACTATGCCATGTTATTTTTAAATAGCAGCAGAACTTGATTATGCAAATCAAAAAAATATCCATACGTTAATTGAAAGCTTACTTAAAGAATAAATAAATAAATATCTCAATAAAATTCACACCAATTGGCCTAGTCCCAAACTAAGCAAAAGCTAAAAAACTATTTAAAAAAAGGCAAAGAAGACATTTAAGTTTCGTTTCCTAAACCATTTGGACCTCAAATGAATGGTTTGGTTGATGGCTGAATCAAAAATATGCAAAGTTTTTACCCATAACCATTTAGAAACATAAATGTGCGTAAACCAATGTACCAACTTGTTTTTAATTTGTTTCTTCACAGCATCGCAAATGGTAACCCCTGCAATGGACATCTATTCCTTCGGTATGTGTGCCCTAGAGACGGCAGCACTGGAAATTCAAGGCAACGGAGATTCCGGTTCCCATGTGACGGAAGAACATATTGCGAGGACTGTGGAATCCCTCGAGGAGCCAAGACAGAAAGACTTTATATACCGGTAGGTTTTGAATTTAGGAATTCGATCTTCGCCCACTTCTTGGTACACGTATTTTAATTTTGACGTAGCTTTACCAGGCTCTGTATTAGTCTCATCCATAGCTTTATATCTGACTGCCAAGTTTCTTCACCAACTATGTACGTAAGTCTGACTACTGTTCTTCTATCATTTCTATCAGTCTCGTCTGATGGTAATGTATGATAACGAGATGTGAGGCTGCACGCTTTATTAGAAGAGTGCTGTTTTTTATGGCTACTAATAATCAAAGGTCCGTATCCGTGACCATGAGACCCGGAAAGGACTCGAAACATCCGTTTGGACTTAAATCAAATCGCCATATTTTCAATTTGATTTGTTACCAAACCTGTTGCAAAGTGACCGCGAATCTACTTTCCGAAGCATCAGATCACCACGGCGGAATATTTCCCAAAATTAATGGATTTTTGTGACAATTGTGCACTGCAACTATTTTCGGCTTTTGCTTTAGACTAATCGTAATTATAATTAAATTTCAGGTGTATAAACAAAGACCCGGCGTTGCGGCCGACGGCGAGAGAGTTGCTCTTCCATCCGCTATTGTTTGAAGTGCATTCTCTCAAGCTACTCGCTGCGCATACGCTCGTCAACACCTCGGGTAAGACAAGACACACTAGTCCAATGACATATGGAACTATAAATTGCAGGCGACGTTCACTTTATTAAACTTTTAAGAATTTACAGTTCCTTATACAGAAATTTCAAAACTTATCCTCTTTTTAAGAGTCATATTACAGCTTAATTTTTTTCAAAACCGTGTCGGCTATCTCCAAACGAGTACTATTTCAGAAAAGACAGATCTTTCTTCAGCAACTAAAAAAAATTGGTCCCAGCCTTGCTCATTTTTTTGATTCGTTCTAATTGCGGTTTTATGAAATAGCCGAAAAATAGCCACAACTTTAAAACTAATAAAAATAACAATAGCATTAATAGGGTTAAAACGGTCGGCAATGACCTGGTGGTCATGACAATCGAAGGGGGACATGGTTGTCCTCCTTCCATTTGATCCATACTTCCAGGGGCACTCTCTACCTACATTTACCAGTGATTTCTCAGTTAATCGGTTAACATAGAAACAAGACAGATTCAGAAGTTTCATTAGCTATAATGTCATCCTTAAAAACCGTTGTAACGCCTCAGCGAACATATCGGAGACGATAACGGACGAGGTGATGGGCGCGGGCGGCGAGGCCCTGGCGTCGTGCGTGCGCGCCGGCGAGCTGCACGAGATCACGGCCAAGGACCTGCAGCCGCACGCCGAGAAGCTGGAGAAGTTCGTCGAGGATGTCAAGTGAGTTGCTATTCGTCGTGGTTAGCAGAAATTGTCTTGCTAGTAAATCATGCATTCAGTTTAGGATACCAAGTTTAGCTGAAGGATTCGAAGGCCTATCAGCAGTTCCGCACTGCGCCTTTAATGTTAAGGCTGGTGCTGCGGCATTGCCGTGCAACTTGGCCGCTTCATTTAAATGGGCTCTCAAAAGGCTGCCGGTTCAATAACGTTAATGGTTTGAGGCTTTCCCAACCTTTTTCAAGGACGGACTCCAAGTGTCACCTTACCATGATCCACGGATCCCTAAAAATAAACATAGGGCTATTTTATTCGGACAAAAAACGAGGTGCCCGTCCAACGCTCGACCTCGCCATTATGCTTTTGATCAAGTCAAAGTCAAGTCAAAATATCTTTATTCAGATTAAGCTTACAGGAAGCACTTCGGAATGTGCTAAAAACTTACCGCCGGTTTGGAAAAAACCGAGCAAACGAGATATCGGCAAGAAACTCGACGATTTGTAATTTTTTTATGTTTAGGACCTCTCGGAATAGCTCCGCGAACCCCTAAGGATCCCGGGACTATCCTAGGACGTCTCATACCCCCTGGGATAGTTCCGCGTTCCCCCAGCGGTCCCGGGACCCTAGGGAGATCTCGGTTTAAACCACGTCTTACCATTTTCAGATACGGCATCTACCCGCTGACCGCGTACGGCTCTCTCGGCACGAGCGGGCGCGCGGCGTCCCCGCTGGCGCCGGACCCGCAGCCGGCCGCGTCGCCGGAGCCGCGCGACGTCGAGGCGCGGCGCGTCGTCAACATGATGTGCAGCCTCAAGCCGCACGCGCCGCCGCCCGGCGAGCGCAACGACCAGGACCTGCTGGTGAGGCGCACGACACACCGCCAAACGCACGAGGCATGCTGCCCTCGCGCCATACAGAAGCCTGTCTTGCATTGCTGTTTTTAGTTTCGGCATGCGGATAGCGGCTCGGCTTCCATTCTAAACGTTAAATCTCCTGAGTCTCCTTTGTCTACAGCACACTGTACAGTTTACTCAAAAATTAGACAAAATTTTAATCCAAAAATCCTACCGACTGCGCCATCTTATTTATTTATGTTAGGATATAGGAATCAAACTACTTGGTCGGATCAAGGCTGACACTTTATTCCATTTCCTCACATACCCACATGCATATTGTATTATTTATGTATACACTGCCTACAGCGTGACACGCACACTTCATACAGAAGTGTGTCCTGCATGGCTCTTGTTTGTAGTTTTGGCATGCGAAAAGCATGACTAGTACGCTTCATACTAAAGCGTGTCTTCCGTGGGTCTGTTTGTAGTTTGTGTGCCGCAGCCTAGTAGGCTTTCGCCTTAAAGAGAACGACATATATGTATAAATTTGTTGCTTATTACGAGAGCTTTAAGTACACGATTCAATGAAAATTCACCCGTAATTCAGTAGTCTAAAGTTTTACCACGTGGCCTTGTCATTTAGCTTACGAGTAGATGAGCTAAAATTATGGCCATCTTTTTAGAATTACTCTATTATGAATTTAAAAATTATTTAATTTAAACAAATGTACTTTTATTTGTCAAAAATTACTATCCAAGCCTCTCAAAAATATGACATGAATTTGGGACGATGGATCCATTTAATTACGAAGCGAAGCCGAGGTGCGACGTTCTTAAACATTTGAAACACCACTCACCTCCGTTCGGAGTGTCAAATATATGCGTCACCACACATCTCAGTAAAAAGGCAGCCTGAAACCGCAGAGCCACCCACATTAAATCATCAACGTAAAACGACACGCCTCACTCTCCGGAATAGCTTATAAAATATCCAACGAGCCGGTTAAATGTCCTTACCCTCGCACAGATGACGATCCTGCTGCGCATGGACGACAAGATGAACCGGCAGCTCACGTGCTGCGTGTCGCGCCGCGACTCCGCGCCGCAGCTCGCGCGCGAACTGGTCCAGCTCGGGTTCATACACGAGGTCAGTCCCCTGACTCAATACAAAAATACAGTTTTATTTATTGCAAATGTCCGAGTAGCACGGATGGGGAGACGCGCGTGCATAAGCCGGTTGTAATGTATGGAATGATATGTTAAGATGCCACATCGCAGCTGGAGGCGTGCTACAAACGCATTCGGTGTGGCCCGATCTTAAAATCCGACGGTGTGAATACATATAGACTTACGTACACAAAGAGGCAAACTTATACCCGAATTCACAAAGGCCTACTTAAATTCATCTTTGATACACACATAAAATACAAGTAGAAAAATTGTGTATTAGTTGAATGCTGATTAACAGAGGTTTTAGACGGTTAACCTGAGACCAAATGCCAAAGTGATGGTTGTGAATTCCGCTATTGCCATCTCGTTCTTAATGCAAGTAAAAATATTTGTGTTATTTTCAGGCGGACCGCGACAAAATCTGTCGGCTAATGGAAGAGTCCCTCCGAAGCGGCTTCGGCGCCGCGCCGCGCGCGCAGCTCGCCAGCTAGTGCGCGCGCGCACGTGAGTATTGCACCGACTATACGAACCGTTCGACACTCCACTGCCATTTCAAACTAGAAGCGATCGTTTAAAGCTGCGACATGAAAATTTAAAACATATCTCCAGAAGCCGTGATGGATTTTCCTGCGAGGGATGATGTTCCTTAAGATCGCCTTTTTTCTTTAGGTATTGGGAAAGAGGTGAAGAAATCCAATGACGTGACTATGCGAATCAGCTAGGAACAAAGTCACTGGAGGTCGTGATTTTCAAATTGTCGTTTTAAATTCTTGACAGCTGTCATACGCCTGTTAAATGGCTGGAAACATGTCGCTTTATCTGTTAAATCTTTATATTGTTAATTCCGAAGTCAAACCGAACGATACGAAGCGGGGAAGGAAAGAATTGCGTCACAGATTAAAAACTTCGCATTCACTTCAGGGCGTTTTAACTGCTCGAAAATTATCATTAGTTGTCTTCTTTTATCTGAATAGAAACCGGTCCCTGACCATGAAAATTTTCAAAGAAAGCTGTCATTAATCGTTACTTCTTTCGACTTCATCCGCAGACCACTAATGCGTTTTTTTTCAAGCGGTTTAAAAGACTGAAGTTTAACCATCCTGTTGTCCCGTCTCGATAACTTCTGGTTTGGCTTAATTTCATCAAAAAAGAAAATTAACTCAGAAATGGCAAAGTAATGTCGTCGATATAAACAGAACTCCTGTAACTTATTGTTTTATTTAACACGAAAGGAATTCGTATATTTAAAAGTGCAATACTCCTGTAAGCCGTTCGAATGAGTCAAGTCCTTAGCGTAAGTTTGTAGCTAAACTGTCCGCTATCCGACAAGGCAAGTAAGCAAGTCATGGGCTGGTTCCAATTATTGGTTGAATGCTGGTGTTCCTACCAAACAAACCTTAAGGTACGTTGAAATCCTTTGAGCTAGCGAACAGTTTAGATTTGACCCTGTTTCAGAAAATATATTGTATCTTAGTCGCTTGTCACTTATGATCCGTTGGGGCTATGTCGGACCGATACATTTGTTCTTTCGGGTTTAGGTGCAATGTCAACCTTCGTGTTAGTTTTTATAGATTGGAAATGTTTGATCAAAGAGAACGCTTTTAAGTAGAACGGAAATAGTTTTGGAATAAAGTTCTGAAGTTTTCAAAAAACACAACAACGACAAATTTTATACTGTCTTTAGTTCTGCTTAAAACAGCGTGTGATCTTTGACAATAACTTTTAAGCAACATTTGAAAACCTTAAGTTACATGGAAAACAATCCAAATAACAATAAAATGTTTCTCTCCGACGTAGCAACTTGGATCCTAGACATTATTAATGTAGTCATGAAACAGCGGTCCAATAATGCTTTGGATTGGCCTGTAGACCTGAAAATGTAACCGTATCTTTAGGTATTATCACTAGCTGTAAAATTTCGGACACCTCTAAGCTTTACTCGTATTTGGTGGTCGACGAGGGCGGAAATAGTCAGAACATAGTTGATATGTCTATGGAGATTTTGAAGAAAAATGCAATGGGTTCACAAATGATTACCTCGATTTAATAAACGTGACAGATGCTTGCCAATGCGAATGTGATTGTCACTTAAACGATAAAGTAGACAATTGTGTTGCATTGTTGCATCAATCGCTTTGATTAAAATGGGGCTTAAAGGATGAGTTATTTGACCACAGGCACCAAATACAGCCTTTGGCGATAAATATCCTCTTTAATTCTTCCGATGCACCTAGGTTAACGAGCTATCAGTAGGACGAACGGGTTTGAGCTTAACTATAGTTTGTTTTTCGAATGCAGAACCTACTTTGAATGTATGCATGTAGCTACAGCCTAACCAGACAGAGAAATTAAAAACCAATCAAACAAACATCCCAGAACAGATAATGTTTCAAAAACATAGCATTTCATTTTAATAGTGGTAGATTCACACTCTGCTCTGTTGCTGGTTGCAATACGAATGAGCCAACCCTGCCAGGGGTAGTTCCACACTAACAAAGTACTGGCATGCAGTAGTAGCTTGCTTCTACGAGCATTGAGTGTTGCATTGTGAGTTTCGAACGCTGAGTGAGCGATCTAGTTTGGGGGGGGTGGGAGGTCTATGGAGGACATGCTCGTAGAGCTTTTTGTTCCATAAAAAAGTAAGTCATACCATGGAATGACAGAATAAATGCAGTGTCCAGTGGATTTTCAACTAAATGTGTCTAGTAGGTACAAAAGACATGCTTAACGTAACCATTTATTTATTTTGTCAGACCGGGACACGTCTGCGGAAATATATAATAAAAAAAAGTTTTTAGTGTTTTACAAGTATTTTATTATAGAAGATGGAATAACAAAATAATCAACGCTCTAAACACAAAATATTTAAGTTGGCATGGCATGACTTACTAACTTAGCCCCCACTAGTGGCGTGTCGGGCCACGCATTTCGAGCGGAAAAATAAATTTTAAACTATCGTTGGGTCTGCTTGCAAAACCGGGACTATGTTGGCTTCGCTGGGGACACCGGGACAGACTGCCTGAAACCGGGACTGTCCCGCCCAAACCGGGACGTATGGTCACGTTAGACATGCTACGTCATAATAAATTCCTTGGAAGGTATATCAGACGAATAAAAGCCGAAATCCACTGGTAACTTATCAATTAACCTAGAAAAGGGGTACGGTCTGCATGAAAGAAACAAACTGTAATCTTTGCATTTCGTTACTCGCTGTTGAGATCAAACCGTGCTCGGTTAGCATAAGATTCTATGCAGCATTCGTGCAGGGACTGTAGGCGATTACCTTTTGCACTATCGGTTAATTAAAAACAACTGGTATTTACTTATCATCCCTTGGTTACTTACTTGAGTAAAAATCTAAGTATCATACGAAGTCTTCGGGTATTTCCTTCAAGAACATAGCCGTTAGTGCAATGGTAATTCCCAGCAGCGTCTTATGATGAGATTTTGTATCCCAGAATATTATGTATTTTTGCATACGAGTGAATTGAAGTCATGTCTTTGTGTAATATAAGTGTTATATAGGTGTTTGTAACAGTTGCCGTTAGGGGAAGAATCGTGAGATTAAATGAAGTGGGTTTATATGGAATGAGCACTTGATGAACCAAAAAAGTAACTTTAATATGGAAATATAGAGACCGTTGTGGCTTTATAGGTCGTTATACATTGGGATAAAGTTTCGTTTTGTGTAGTGCAAGTTGATAAATGGGTCCCTAGTCGTCATATAGATTAATGATTTTATAATTTTACTTCATCCGGCTCGTAAGTAGCATTTATTGCCTTCGTTCGATACATAGGGGCGTAATGTACTATTTTGTCAAGCATTTTTACTGTGTAATGTTGAGATATCCTTATAAATTATAACCGAGTTGAGTTGTATCCGTGGCCTAAACTTGGTTTTTAAACTTCGAGAATAAATTCACTTACTTTACCAGTTCATAGTGCTTATTTCATATACATTCCTATTTGTTATTCTTCTGGGAGTGAATCGCACTTGGTCACAATTAGAACTCAATACCAATCATGCTTCGTCATATTCTAAATATGCTAGCGGAATTTAAGAAAGGGTACAAAATATTAGTCAAAAATCAATAAATTTCATGAGAATTTGATAAATTAGGGCAACAGAATTAAATTAGGGCTACGGTAAAATTACGAAATATTTCTAGAGAATTCTTTAGCGATAATGATTTCCTGTCCTTTTTTTTTCGAACACGAAAGTTTCAAATTACTTGTCCGAGGGGAGAACGCGAAACAAGTCTGTTCATTCTTGTCTTGGACCTCATTTTTGCCCAAAGACTTCTACATACTTATACTAGAGAAATATTCAAAATGAAAATTGTGTCACACTTTGGAAGTGTGCTGTGTACGGTGGTAGGGAGAGCTGGCGCGACGAATAAATTATTATTTCTGTATATTTATTTAAAATCTTAAGTTAGGCTAAGTTTTTACAATATCAATACAAAATATAGAAACATTATAAAACCTAACCTAGATTATATAAGCTCACGCCTGTTTCCCTTTGGGGTAGGCAGAGATTATTTCTTACTTGTTAATCGGTTATCCTGCTCTAACACAATTATAGTAAAGAGTAACCGAGATGGCAATATCATTATAGCGGTGGTACGTATTTATGAACAACAAAATTTGCTTCGTTGGAAAAACTCTAATAAATTAGTAACTTGTCTAAAATAAACTTTAAATCCTGTTCATTATGTGCGAACGTAATCCTTAATCACTTATCTATCACACTCATCCAAATATGTGAAAATTCTTCAATAACATTGCTTTCACGAGTTCAAAAAAGACGTCTGCTTCTTACGCTGGCGCATAGGCGACTAAGTGAGTTGTGGCCCCTTGACCATAACTTAGTGTGACAACTTTTCTTTTCGGTTCAGCGTCTCTAGTCTATACGTAGAAGTGTTTGGTTTTGCCAATTAAAGCGTCGATTCCTATGGCCTTAGCTAGTCAGCTCGCCAATGTTGGCCCAACATTGGTTCAAATGTGAATAAGTGTGATATAACGGCTAAGTAACGTGATCAAACCGTGCATTAACCCCTTTGCTAGTCGATTGTGAATCTTATTCCGATACGAATTAAATTAATTTTTAAATTACTCAGTTACTTTGTATAGATATACCATTGTCGAACTCAAATTAATAATACTTGGTTTTTTTTTGTAAAAAAATATATTTTATTACTTTTTGCTGAAAGTACTTTATACATACATACCAAGTTTGAAATCAATCCGACCGCTGAAAGTGAGTCCAAATTGACTTGCAAGATTTGACAAAAACAAATGAATGAATGTTTGTACATTGCAAGATGGACAAAAGCTTGTAATAAAAACGCAATAGTATTGTATATTTGGCGCCACTGCTGCATTGGGAAAGGCATTAACCCTCCTTTGGTGGCAATCTGGCAAAGGCTGTTACTTCCAAACAAACCAAAGCTAATGACTATCAAAAACAGCTGTTCACAAAAAAATTTAAAGACGCTCAATTATCACTTTTAAGGTTTTTTTTCATTTAACCTTTGACTAAAGTGTTTTAAAATTATTTTTTTAAAACGCAATTTTTTTCACAATGTGTATATCTTTAGAAAGTAATATACAACGTGTCCCTGGCCTATGGACAAAAATTAATACTAGATAGCATAGATTTGTTAAAAATTTTTTTGCGTCTAATTTTAAAAACAACTATGTCATAGCGTTCTTGAGAAGTTGTGTTACACAGGTGTTCATTCTTTGTCCATAGGTACACTTTGTATAAAGTATAGTATCCAATTGGTACGCTTTCAAAATTGTAAAAATATAGAAAATTTGTGCATTTTAGCGTTTACTCGGAAAGGTTCATAGTGATTAGTTTGGACATCGAGAATGCTTTAGCTTAGAATTTGTATGAACGTGTAAATGATATTTAAAAAAATATTTAATTGAATGAAACCATTAAATTAATTATTATAATATTTGTATAGTGAGGCTTCCTCTAGAGCTTTATGGATGTGGTATTGTAAGTATACGGAAAATGTAACATACTCACTATCGTGTTAAGGTTCGAAGTCTTATTTCTAAAGCAGCTTTCGGTAAATTTATACACATATCACAGTTCACGGTTTACGTTCATAACATTTCTTCATAACAGTTCTTTCCGTTGGAATCAAGTTGATAAATACAACTTGTCAAACTGACAGGCAAATGTCAATTCAGCTCGTGTGTTGTTGCATTTATACATATTAGAGTTGCTTTTATTTATATACGTTAATTATAATAGCGATGCTAGATTGTTGAACACAGTTTTTCACTTTTCTATATCACTGATCACTATCAGCTGGCAAGTGGGTAAAGTTTAAAACAAACGACTTTGAACCATAGCCATTTTACTTAATGTGTCAATTAGGCTTGCCTGTCACTAAACGCTAATTGCCGTGTAGTATTTGGTACATTCTGTAACTTGGCCACTTTATTCCTAATGTCTGTTAAGTTGGTGCTTTTTTTATATCGCCATTGTTTGATTTTAAAGCTACATATTTGTGGTGCCAAAAGTAAAAGGTGCCAATATGAATCCTTTAAAATCCCTCCAGTTTCGTTTTTTTAATAATAAACTGACTTCCATTGCTTTAAAAGTAACCACGGCGTATGCTAGATGGCGTTGCAAGACCCAGTTACTTTTCTGTGGAAGCTTCTGATTGGTTGGGGTTATAGCGCCATCTAGGATGAACGAGTGTAAATTTATGGCTTAGACTAATAAAATGCAATAGATACGCCTTAACTATTTTTGCTTGACACACGTCATTTTCATTTTTTGTCTTTACGGTTAAAACAAAAAATAAGTGTTTTCATCGAAGTTTTGATAATACAGTCTTGAAATCGAATATAAATTATATTAAACAAAAAGCAGAATTCTATTTCAATTTTCGCTTCGTCTTAAATTCTGTCAGTTCTACAAAAACACTGAAGCCTGACAGGCAAGCTCTGCGTACGGCAAGAGAGCAAAAGAACCTTTCCAACTACCTATTTCAATCTATTTATTTAAAGATATGCAGGACGGGATGCATTTTTTGTCTTAGGTACGACTCGCCGCAAACTTTTTAACTGCTTTCTTATCCAATTTGACATTAATTGCCCTCCATTGGGCTAGCTTATGCCCAGAATAATGTTGTTTGATTAAAAAATATATTACATCGGTTGGTAATATCGCGTCCGATGACCAAAGTATGACATTCTTCTAACGATTAAATTAAATACTAGCAAATCAGCACCTGCAGACTATTTTTAAAACTTTACCTTATATCACGGAGTGGCCCCGCTATATTAAATACGCGTAGTTACTCCATGACCGATATGACGTTTGTGTACGCGCCTGCGTGCACGCCATACTAAAACTCGTCCAATTTCGGGACGGAGCCTGCGGGGGTGCGGTATCTCAATTCGGTGGGGGGCGGAGCGTGGCCCTTCTGTATGCAATTATGTATTCTATGTTACTGTATTGTGAAACTTCGATGAAAGCTTCCGTATTAAGAGTGAGTCTGTAAGTTTCCTGCGAGGTTGTGGTGCGGTAGCGATGTAGTTAGCGTAGCGTAATAAACGAAAGACTGGCTAATGTAACGATGTAGGTTCGAATTTGATTGTACAGTGCCCTTGTCTGTAGACTTAAAAAAAAACGCTGGCAGTCAGAAAAATAAGTGCCGCAAAAAAGAAAACTTCAGATTAACTTTTGAAGCGGCGTCTATTATTTGACGTGTTATTTTTTCAAGTTCATAGACAACGGAGCACGGAATGGAGGCAGGTCTCTAGCAAGTAAAGTGTCGTGTCCTTGTAAATAAACGCTTCTAGCATATTTAAATATAGTTATATTTAAATGATTATATTGTATTCAGTAACGTACCTACCATTTAATGTAAGCCGATATTTACCCAGCCCATGTTAATCGCTGTTTCGCTTCTTTTTATTTATTTAGTCTGTGGCCGATTCGGAATTTGAAACTTACCGTCAGTTTGATTCCGATGCCGCTATTGGTCGTAGTCTTAAGTTTGGAATGACGGAATGTGCGCCGTATTGTTATGGTTATAAGACTATTTGCATTGTGATTATTTATTGAAGTTACACTGTTTTGAGCGAGCGTTGAATAAATCATGATTTCGTATGCCTACCATAGATGGTTTAACGTTTTGTGCCACATAACTAAATGTCGCTGATGTTTAGCCACGAATATCGACTGTCTCTCATTTCTGTAGTATTATGTTAAACCAAGAAACAGTTCCACTAAGGTTTAATTTGATGTAATTTTTTATGTCATAACATAATAGGTCTTTTTTCGCTTATGTGTTAATATGAAAATCGCCCTTACTAAAATTTTTACTAACTAGGAATTTGTGTTAAGAAAGCAGTTATTGGTCGATTTAAACCGTTGTAAGTTGAAAATTTACTATTTTCCTTTCATTGTCACTGTTCAATGCTAGCTCAGAACGTGTACAGTTATTCCGTAATCTTTAATAATCTTTATAACTTGTAACCAAGGTTCGGAATTCTCGTGGCACTATTTAAAAGGTGAATGGATTTCACATTTATCGACTTCCGATTGCATCTCTATTCTGGCCCCCAATTGTGGCGCTCATCGAGATTCACCTGACGTTCGAAATGTGTCAAAATATGACAGATTTTAAAGGGATTTTACAGCTCTTTTTGGCGTATCTCGAGTGTAACTTCATCTCTACTGACGCAAGAATTACCCCGTTGATCTTATATAGTGACATTATTTATGTCTATGAAACTAGTAACAAAGGCCAAAGTTTTATTAGTTAGTAGACCAAGAAATTGCTTGACCACTTTTCGACCGTGTTACAAAGGGATAAGGTTCAAAAATGGTCAAGCAATTACTTGGTCGACTATAACTACGTACCTACATGCACAATAAATTGCTAACAATCTATTCTAAGGCTTGTTATATCGATACATGGGAGTCGATAAATTAGAAATCCCTTTCATTATTCAAAAATGCCACGAAAATTCCGGACCTTACCTATTACTTGCATACAATACCGATACATTTCAGCACAAATTTTGTTACTAAACCAAAATGGACACATTGAGCTAAAAATGTAATGTAAATCATATGTTGTATATAATTTTAATCGGTTTTTTGTTTTATCCAAAGAGGAATGTGTTCATTTGTAAAGATGTCATTTTAATTAATGAATTGTATTATAATTTATTTATTTCATCCAGTTCTGCATTTGTCAAGTCCCGGGCGTCGCAAGCGCATGTATTATAGTAGTTATTTTAAGTATATGTCCCACTGCTAGCGAGTTGTGAGAGAACTGTTTCGCTCATTTATAGCAACTAGAAAAGTCAAATCTCTCGTTGTTAAGATCTTTATCTTTACGAAAGCTAAATAACTCTTGTCCGTATTCTGAGCGAGCTAAGCGATATTGTATCGTCTCGCTGGCAGTGGGACAGATGCTTTATTGTATGTTTATGCTCAAAATGACGTATAACCCATTGCGATTGTTCGAACGATCGAGTGATGTTTGCATACTATTCTAAAATGAAAATGTCAATAAAATGGTATTTTAAAAAGTACACTGCGTTTTTTATTTAATCGACGATCTCTAAGTATAAGTTTCGCGTACAATCCGGTGTGAAAACACAGATACTTAAGGTCTCAAAAAATATGTACCAAATGCCTTTATCGACGTACATATTTTTAAATCGTTTGAATTCGATACAAGTGTGAAAATACACTTGATCATAGTTTCAAAATGTTTGATTACTATTGACAGGTGTGATAAACTATTCAGATAGCTCTTTAATATAACACCTTAACGTAACATCGTTACGATCGACGATCCGCCAGTGATGAGGACTGAATCAATACACAACGATTTATGTGCGAGCGAGCGAGACAGCGCCGGCGCAGCGTTGAGGGCAGCTATGATGCGTTAGAGAATTGCACCTCTAAGCTCTTGATCTTTTTCTATATTTAGTATTTATGCTTATGAAGTTGTTAAATCGACCAGAACTGTGGTTTTATTTAATTTTATGTAAAAAAGGGGAAACCAGGATGCAGATATGGTGTAAAAACTAACGAATATCTCTTTGTTTGGTCTTGAATTCAGTGGTTTAGATATTTCATAGAAATAATGGTAATTTCGATTTCATTCCCAACGTCTGACGTTGATTTCTCAGAAATTGCCTTAAACTATTTTGGTAAAACTGGCTAAGACTGGCTATGACTGCATAAAAGTCGGCTCGCTGGTTGACTAGTAGAGAATGCCTTAAGGTATTAAATCCGCCTTTTGAACATTCTATTCTTGTTTTTGCGCAATAAAAATAAAATCAATGGGTAAATATACAAACCACCGGTGAAATAAAATACATTAAAATTATTTGTATATTTTTTATTAATTTTATAATTTTCCTAAGATCGCATCTTGCTGCTCGGTGAAATGTGTTCTACAAAAATAGGCATTATTTATTATATACAGATAAAATATTTATACATTAACTACTTACACAACTTTGGCAAACGACCTTAATCTAGAACTTACAGGAAACATAAATTAATTCAGGGTTTATGGACACGATAATCAAACGGCGATCACTTCTTTTCCGATTACGAAAACTGTCAAAATTGCACATAATTTTAAACAGTATTAAACCATGGTTGCCACCCCTACCCTAATTTTAAAAAATCACATACCATGCGAAAGTACCATATTTTTCACGTCAAAACGTCTAGGTAGGTTCATTCTGTGTGTTAACCATACAAGAAATTAACGATATGGAACGAAATTATGGTGAAGTAATAACCGCAAAAACACTATACCTATTAGATTTTTTTTTATCTGGCAACCCTAGTACGCACACACCGAAAAACTTGAATAAAGCCTGTCACACACTTACCAATAATAAATATCAATAGACCATACACTATTACAAGGTATCCTAAGATTCCTTGCTGTTTCTATGAATGTATAGCTAAGTGTGACGAACTTATGTATTCCATGTTTAAATTTTTTTACACACAAACTTACAATATTAAAAGTTAGAACAAATGTTCCTTTGTTCGTTTTGTTTTACTTTAAAACGTTTAAGTTTGAATGTTACTTTTCTAATCTGAAAACATAAACTTAACTTAGAATTAGGACAGTAAATCGCTACACAAGTGCGATTAGTTACAAATATATATACAGGGTTTTTGATAGTCACAATAATTGTTTTACATCATAATAAGATAAGTCATAAAAGTACTATTTCTAAGGCTGGTTTTCCACTAGAGATGTGCGAGGATGCGTAGCGAGGGATGTGTTTGTAAGAACCAATAGAATCGCTTCATTTACCTCGCCTCGGTCAGCACAACTCTGGTGGAAACGTCTCATTGGTTCTTTACAAACACATCCCTCACTACGCATCCTTGCACATTTCTGGTGGAAAAGCAGCCCAAAGCTTCGTATCCACCGCAAGCATTCGCACGTAATGTAACAGTGGCAACTCAACGAGAGCTGAGGCGGACGATTGCACACGATATGACTACACAACGCCGTTCAAAATAAAATTTAAAATTCAACGTACACACCACTGGCAAGCACAAATCTGAGCTTACATTACACGCGAATGCTCCCGTTGGATACATAGATAAGTTAATCGACACCAGGACCTTAACTAGGGGGTGGCATAGTGGGGCAATACTACCTTAAAATACCATTGCCCTACTTTAAAACCAGCTAAGTGCGAGTCGGATTCGCGCAGTGTAGGGTTCTGTAGTTCTCTCCCGCTCTACTTAAGCCCCTTGGCCCTCCCCTGGATCCGCTACTACACAAGACGACGACAGTATCAACGCTGAGACACACCGGTTAGTACTAGACTATACAGGGTGGAAAGTTAGAATGCCACATGGATGCCAACTACCTTAAATACTGTAAATAGCACATTCTGTGTAAAGGAGACTTTCCTTTATTTTTAAAAACAATAAATTCTACATTCATGGATTTTTGAAAAATCTAAAAAAAAAATTGTTTGTATTTACTTTATTTGTACTGATCCCTATAGATTCTGTCCGAAATAAACGTTTATTTTATTTATTTACTCATTATTTAAAATAAAAGTAAGTTTCCATCGATTACAATTTGCTATTTCCAATAATTACAGTGTGAAAACAAAATTAAAAGGTAATTCTTAGTTTTCATGGCCTTCCGTTATTTTGATTGTGTATGTCATTTAGAGAAAAAGGAACCTTATCAGTAACCCTTTCGACCTCCATCATAAAATACAGCATGTCTTTTTTTTGTCATGTTTGACTGCTTCGAGTCCGACTAAGACAAGCGATTTTTCAAAAATCCATGAATGCAGAATTTATTGCTTTTTAAAATAAAGGAAAGTCGCCTTTACACGGAATGTGCTATTTCCAGTATTTAAGGTAGTTGCCATGCATGTGGCATTCAAACTTTCCACCCTGTATATTATATCTAGAGAGTGGTTGACAAAATGCCTGCTGCATGAAGGGATAAATAACAAACGACAGCGTGAAACAGCTTCTTGTCCTTTTTAAGAACAATTTACGTGTCGCTTAAAATGGTCTTCATTAATATTCCAAAATGTTACACAGGAGATAACCTTTTTATTTGTTTTACAGGTTATAATTAATTGAACTGTTTCTTTACCACTTGGTTACTAACACTAACCCATTTAACGCTAGTTCAAAAGTTCTAACAACATATATGAATTTCATCTAATCATTTCACACGCAACCTGATGTTCTTCATATTGCTTTGCAATTTTATTTTCATATCATATTTTGGTCTATTCTTACTTGTCCCCACCTAGTTGTTCGTACTAGTAACCACTGAGAACAAGACAGGAACGAGCGAAGTACGCGCACTGGTTGGGCTGTTAATATTTTTAAACACTGGAACTCTAAAATCCTCCCTCGTTGGCCCCAACATGACCAGGCCAGGTTTATCTTATCCCTCCCTGCGTGTCTGTCAGACTAGTGTCATAATAAGGGGACGCACATAGAAATGAATAAAATTGGGCCGGCCATAACCACAGTGGCCCTAACATGATTGGCAAGTTTAGTTTATCTCTATCCGCGTCCCTTTCTTATGACACTAGTTAGACAGAGACGCAGGAGGGGTTAAACTAAACCTGGGCTGTCATAATAGGGCTGCAGGCGAGCACCAAATCATCCATGTAAACTTTATATGGCGCTACGCACAACTCCTCACTGTATAGAGTGATCGCTTAATTGACGGGACGCCCGCGCGGCAGGAGGGCATAGGGGGGAGGGCGTGACTTAGAGATGATTAGGGACTACGGACTATTACCACGTTCCTACTTAATATACATACATACATAAAGTCACGCCTGTTTCCCGGAGGAGTAGGTAGAGACCACGCATTTCCATTTGCTACGATCCTGACATACTTTCGCTTCACTTACTTACTTGCTTCTTCGTTAAATCTTGACAGACGTGTACAAAATGTGTCGAAATTTAACGGTTGGTTAGTAAAACGATACTTTGTTGGAATATAAGAAAGCAACATATATATGTAAGTTCGAGCGGTAGGGAGCTGTCACTAGATTATGGCAAATGATGGGCTACATCCCTTCACCCGTTGCCTCGTAAGCGTCCTTTCAGTTAAACAATCGCTCTATACCATTTGACCTAACATCAGTAAGAGTGACACGTCGGAAAACATGGTAGAAATGAACATGATAAACACATAATTTTCCGGGAATATCAAAATGACTCCACTAAAAATCACCTTAGACATCACAATAGCCCTTATTTCTGGCGGCAATCTGGTAAAAAGGGCATTCAACTGTTTTCTAGTGCCATTATAATACTGTTGTAGGCATTATAGACTATAGTCTATAGCCGTATGGTAAAGTGACTTTAGCCGCCTGCTCCTCCCTTTCCTCTTGATCTGGCACGTAATAGTGAAGCTCGTACGCAGGTGATAGCTCCACTGTAATATTCTCACAGTTAGGGTCATACGGCTTGTTGGTAAATAGAAAACCATTAGCCTTGGTCGCTGTTGCATCATTGTACAAACGCTTAAACATAGCACTGGAAGACGCCAAAACCTTCCCTCCTTCCGGGCCATGCTTGTGCACAATACTAGTGTTAAACACTACCGGAAAATCGACCTTAAACTGTTCGTGATTCTGGTTGAAATTATCCACGAACCTATCGAGCACTTCCTTCCTTACATCGTAGTCGTATTCCTCCGATTTCACCGGCGTTTTTTCGGCATTGGCCGTCGCTCTAGGTGTCGGTGGTTCGGTGAAAAGATACGCGTTTCTATCGTAGTCATTGTCCTTGACTGCTGCGTCTATGAAATCCTTGTAATGTCTGATGGCAAACCCACGGGTGAAACTTTCTGGGATACCATGTTGACTTTCTGGTGCCAGTTTCGGTGCTTGTGTGAGGTAAACGTTTTTGTTTACATCCACTGGTTTATATTGGACATGCTGCACCAGTGGCTGTTGATTTCTATTCTCGTTGGGAGAATAATTTATGTATTCATTACTAACGGGATACGTTTTGCCGGGAGTAAATTTTTCCGGCATTCTGGCAGTACTGTACGCGGGTGGTGTATACTCGTTCATAATGTTTACATCAGTCGTTGGTTTGGCCCGCGGAGGGAAATATTGCACTGTAGGTTTCCTTTCAGGGAATAAATGTGTTGGCTTCATATTGTCTACCATACTCTGTGTCACTGGCCACTGCACCTTCGGTCTAGAAGTTGCTTTCATGATATCGACTTTCGGAAGAGTAACATAGTCATCATCGTCCGATGTGTCATAGTATTCCTGCAGATTAAACACTTTCGGTGGTTTTTCAGTACCTGCAAATGAATAAGTATTTGTGATAAATGACGTAGTGCTAGTGACAATTTGTGATGTTGTTTCTGGAGCTTCTGTTGAACTTGAAGGTAAAGGCGGAACTAAAGGCCCAATTTCAGGTGGTGTTTCTACTGACGAGTGTTGATCTGCCAAGTTGTTATTTTCCTCATAATCTGTATATTCTGTGTTGCCAAATTGGTCTGTCTTCTTCTTTTTCGATTTTCTTTTCTCCGCGATTTTCTCAAGCCTATCTCTTAACTCAATCTTTTCTATCGTTCTATTTTGATCGGGTAAATTATTCATCACAGTTTCGGTCTTATTCTTCAACACTTCCGTAAAAGCCTTAGAAGAGTTCTTCGCTTTGAAAACTATGCCTAGTGAACTGAGGCTCTCGTTTCTCCAGCTGTTGTCATCTGGGTCTCGGGTGAAGGATTTTGGAGGTTGGACATCAATTTTTTTAAGCGGTTTGTAATTCGGATTGACTGCATATAGATTTGTGATCTTTTTCTCAGGACTTATGGGTTTAACACTAAGGTCCTCAGTGACTTTTTCTTCTAGAGGATATTCTGTTGTAACTTTTCGGTCCAAACTATTGTATGAAACTGTTTGTTCAGAAGAATTGTATGTGGCTTTTTGGTCAGAAGGATCAACTGTCACTTCTTTTATAGCAGGATCATATGAATTTGTTTGTTTAGAAGTGTTTGCTTCTTGTACGGTTTCATTAGTTACTTTTGGTGTTACAACATCAAACGATTTATTTTGAATATCAGCCGGTGAATGGTAAAGCATGGAGTTTTCTTCTTTGTCATTTATAATTGATTCTTTCAGCAACTCTTCTTTAATGGCATCCTCTGCCTGGAAAAAAATAAGAATTTTCATTATTATTTTAAGTAAATTTAATATATTCCATAATATTATAAAATACTTGAGCTCGAAAAGAAAAATCAAACGGGTCATTTCGATTGCAAGTATACCTACTCTAGCACCATCTAGTTTACAGTGCTACATCACGCTAACGAAGTTTTGTAACACGGACGCATATATGTACACAACTTCCAACTTTCATCCTTCGGGCTTCGGTCCCCAGGCATAACGCCTGCCTAGAGAGAGATCTCTCCATTGACCTACATTCCACATATGCTATAAAGGGAGTAAATGTCAACGTGACTTTCAGGGTTTCATGGTTAAATATACCTACACTACTAACTCTACAAAAAAACTTACCAGTTGGCTTTGAGACGTCTTATTTGCTGTTGCAAAGCTGTCGGGGTCACTTTCATCGCTTAAAACGTCTAACTCAATTAAACCATCTCGTGAGACATTAACTGTTGTTGTTGCATCAGTGGATATAGTTGTTTTAGTATGATCTAAATAACCCGCTCGCTTTGAGACCATTTCCAATAGATTCGCTCCATCGGTTGCCTTTAGCAGCGTTGCTTCTTCCGTAGTGCGACCAACTGTACTTAACGGAATCGACTCCGTTTGAAAATCAATGGAAGTCGTTGTTTCCAAGCCTTTACGATATCCAATCGCATTAGTAGTTTTCATGAGATCATTCTTTAATTGTTGTAAAGAAAGTATATCCGGGGCTAGATCGAATGCTTGTTCTAAACTAACTCGTGATTCAGTAGTATGTGCATTAATTGAGTCAGCAACCCTTTCAGTTGGAGTCAATTCTACCTTTTCGTCTGTATCTGTGCTTGGTACACGTATTCTTTGAATGATAGTATATTTTTTCCACACAGGCGTCGTCTCTAATCCATCTGTCGATATCGTAGTCTCTGTTGTTAGTGTTTGTATTGCGTCGCTTATTGTAGCAAGTAGCTCAGTCTCACTAGTTCCTTTTTCCGTTGTTTTTTCTTCTTCATTATTTGGCGTGGTTGGAGTTGTGTCTTGCTCATTTAATGTAAATGGAGCGGAGGATATATCTTGTACCTCTGCAGTAGACAATACTACGTTATCGGGTTCTTCTTTACTGTTTAAAACAGTTTGAGGGCTCGTATTTGTATAGCTAGTAATATCACTCGTTTCTGTACGAGTTTCAACAATATCTGATTCAAGTGCCATGGTAGTTTCGAACCAATCTTTTGGCTTAATGCCGCCTATAGTTTGCACAATCACATCAGTTGTTATACTTTGTGTACCTTCAGTTGGCACCTTATCTACTAAAGTACGTTCAGTGTCTTCTCGGTCTGCATCTGTGAGGCCTATATCCGCCTTGGGTTTAATAGTAACATCCTTTGTAATTGTTTGCGTTGGTAAAACTGACACATGTCCATCTTTATCAGGTGTGTTAATGTCGTTGGGTCTTCTTAAGTCATTTTTGACTTCGAGAAAGGTGCTCTCCTCTGCAGCGAGGTCTTGAGATTCCGTCACATTGCGAAAGCGGATCGTGAAGCCTTGTGTCAGGTCAATGATCGTTAACACGATTGCTAACGATATCGCTAACGACCTGAAACAAAACAAAAATAAACATGATTTGACGCCGTACATAATTAAAAAAATTGTAAAGCACTAAACTGAACAGTGCTGAAATTCAGTAGGTACATTGTGAGAGAAAGTTCACAGGGTTTCTCAAATACGTCATGTTATGATTGTAACGTTCTCCAATTGTTAAAGAAGAAATCGCATCATTCTGTAAACATTCGATCATCTGAATAATAATCGCGTCGTGAAAAGCATTTCCATTCGATTCACACAGTTTTGGGTATTTTATAAACTTTTTTTTTTATACAACATAGGAAGGCAAACAAGCAAGTGGGTCACCTGATGGTAAGTGATAACCATCGCCTATAGACACCCGCAACACCAACAAGATTGCAGATGCGTTGCCAAACCAGAGGGCTAAGATGGAATACCTCTTGTGCCAGTAATTACACCGGCTGTCTTGCTCTCCACGCCGGAACACAACAGTGCAAGCACTGCTACTTAGCGGCGGGATTAGCGTGCAAGATGGTGGTAGCGATCCGGACGGACATTGCACAATGTCCTACCACCCGAAAAAACTTAAATGAAAGTTTAATATCGATTTAGGGTACCTACATATAATGCAAGTTGATGAGGTATAGTTGGAAAGCCCTTTAAAAAACATTATTAGTAGGTATGTTATTCAAAAGTGGATATTTGGAAACTATTTTGTTTGTGGTTATCAATACAAAGTAGGTAGTACCTACTTAGGTATTTGTCTTGTCTTGTCTTATCAGTTTTTGATTCAGAGTCCCATTTATTAAATATTAAACTCATGTGAAATTTTCGCTTCCGTTACGTATACCCACTGACAGCTAAAAGTACAGTCAAGGAAATTGAAACACGTACCACCGTAGAACCTAGTCGAAGAGACATACGCATGACATTTGTATGACATAGCCTTGCGTTTAACGCATCGCGTCATTGTGATAGGGTTCTAAGGTGGTACGTGAATATATTTCCCCTACTGTAAAATACGTGATAATATATAAGACATCTTAAATCAACGCATATACATATAGTGACGAAGGTAAAAGGAACACTGGGTCAACAAGTAGGGGTCACTACACTACACTAATACTATTGACTAATTGACGACCTGTATGGCACAGTGGCACATGTGTCTGCCTACTGTGCAAGAGGTCCCGGGTTCAAATCCTGGTATGGGCAAATATTTGTGTGACGAATACGAATGTTTGTACCTGAGTCATGGATGTTATTTGTATTTAAGTATGTATTTATCTATATATGTATGTTTATCCGTTGTCTAGTATCCATAGTACAAGCTTTGCTTAGTTTGGGACTAGGTCAATTGGTGTAAATTGTCCCGAGATATTTATTTATTTATTTATTTATTTACTATCTACTTCATTGGTTGTTGAGTAATAAATAGGCGTCTAATAATGTTCAGGTATACCTACTTAACGTCATCGACAGTAGCATAAAATAACGAAAAAAAAAGCATCAAACAATGAGCTTTTGGCATCAAAACATTTCAAAAGAAAGCCATTTTTACTATTTATATTAATGCTGATAGCTAAGCTGATCAAGTTATCATGTCCCGACATGTTCCTGGTCAGTTTTTAATTCAATAGCTGAAAACTGCAAGTTGATTTTAAAGTTTAGCACTAAAGAAAAATGCAAAACAAAAAAAGCGCGTAAGATAACGAGGCCCGTCATTAACAGAGACCTAATAATTGAAGAGAAGTTACGGAAACTTACGACTAAAAACGAGAGAAAATGATGTCAATTACTGGTACCATCCATTTAAATTATTGTTTAAATTAGGAAACTCTTCTATTTTGAAGTCGGATCTGAAGGAAGTAAGATAATTTGTTTTCAAACTCACGAATTAAAACATCGCCTCAGGACCTCTAGTTCTGCATGTAAATATACGAATCGTTACATCTTTTTATGAAAAAAAAGGATTTTAATTAAAATATAACTTTATTACTTAAGTCACTAAAGGTCCTGTGTAAAGAAAGGTACATGACGTCACAAAAACAATTATAAGTCTCTGGTGTAACAAGTTTTTTTTCGAAACAAGCTTTTACTTGATTTTATAAATTTCTTACCGCACCAACCACATATTGGACACTGAAACCACTCGTGCGCAACTCGCCGCCTGTCTGCACAAAATGCATGACGAGAGCTTGCGGATACGACCGGCGGACAATGGTCTTATTATCAAACACTCCTTCCTTATTATTATAGCAATCGATTTTGACATATTGTATCATCTGTTTACAAAATATTATAAGAATCGCTTTTGTCACCGCTCCTTTCAATGCCAACGTGAAGTGGAAATGAATTGGGCTAAACATTAGTAAGTATAGGACGATTTTATAATTACGTAGGTATCATAGCCCCGGATCTTCAATTCTTTTAAGGCGCGGCAAAATCTGAAAAACGCCGCCCCTGCCCACTTATATTTATTCAAAGTTAACTACCTACCTAAATGCTGAATTGTCTATTCAAGAAGACAAAAAGACATTAATTTTTCGGGCGTATTATACATATAATCAATGACTATATCTTGGAAAGGAATGTTTAGAAATGATCCCGATTTGTATTGGCGATCCCTGGCTCGAAATATTGTACACCTACTGTGTTAAATTTTTAAATATTTAAGATGTAAAATCACATTGTAATTTTGATTTATTTAAAAAATTACACCTCGAAATAGGAAGACAAACAAGCGAGTGGGGCACCTGATGGTAAGTGTACACCACCGCCTATAGACACCCGCAACATCGAAGAGATTGCAGATGCGCTGCCAACCCAGAGGGCTAAGATGGAATACCTCTTGTGCCAGTAATTACACCGGCTGTCTTGCTCTCCACACCGGAACACAACAGTGCAAGCACTGCTTAGCCCCAGGATTAGCGAGCAAGATGGTGGTAGCGATCCGGACGGACTTTGCACAAGGCCCTACCACCCGTTATAAAGTCAAGTCAGTTGCTTGACCCCCTTACTTTCAGGGGATCATCCTTTTAGCCAATTCTTCAACATTTTAGTCCTCAATCCTTTTCGTCATACTCAGGATTTCAAATCGATTTTTGAGTTTCAATTGATTGAAAGTATCGATCGGATGCAAGAGAATATTAAGATTTTATACCTTTTCCAGTATTTTAAAAATGTATCAAAACACGTAAAATATACATAAGTAGGCATATAAGTACCTTTAGTACAATCACCGATTTTATCTTTCCACATTTTCTGTGAAGAGTCCATTCGAGTATGTATCACAAAAATTGGAGTTGCAAGCGTTCATAGGCGGCGGTAATTGCTTAACATCAGGCCAGCCGCAGGCTCGTTTGCCACCGATGTGGTATAAAAAATTTTTTTTTCACACTAATACTTAGGTGCATATGAAGGCATTACTAAAAAATCATGAACAATTTATGGTTTTGAAAACCGAGCAGCGCTTGAAACTCAAAAAGCGAACCCTATCCTAGAAAAAGATTCGAAACTCATTCAAATTCCTAATCCCTTTAAAATCCCTAAATTATAAATTACAAAACCGGGCAAGTGCGAGTTGGACTCGCATCTATAATAAATATTTATTTTAGTCTGGTTTTTATTATTTATGTTATAGCGGCAACAGAAATACATCATCTGTGAAAATTTCAACTTCCTAAGTATCACGGTTCATGAGATACAGCCTGGTGACAGACGGACGAACGGACGGACAGCGGAGTCTTAGTAATAGGGACCCGTTTTACACTTTGGGTACGGAAAACTAATAAATATTCTTTGCTAATCTATCTATCGTTACATGGAGTTTAATTAATTACTATAAATAAATAAGTTTGTCTTCATACTTTGACATTGACTTCGCAATTTTGAAATGTGGAACGTGTGATTTTCCATATCAAAACTATTTTTGTCTTAACAATTACATTCTTAACGTGACCCTGACGTAATGATTATTTAACCAACATCATTGTTAAACCTGCTAATGACCGGCAAGGTGTCAGGAACTATTGTTTGCCGTGGCCAATCTCGTCTGCGCCAGATTCTGAGACCTTGCTGCGCAGGCGCAGAAAATGCATTTTACTTTAACCAATGACGCGTTACGGATACAAGGAGTTTAATTTTCACATGTAGGTAAATACTGCAATTGTTGGTTCCCCTTCAACTATGAGCATGTCTAATCTTAGTTCTTTAGGCCAGTGTTTCTTAACCTGTGGTTCGCGAGCATATGTATGGGGATCCGCAGTCTCATCTATGGACCATTTAACAATCATAAATAAATGTCACCAAAAGTCTTGTAATCGCTACGCACGCATATTTTTTTGTAATTTGTAGTAGTGATGTAACGAATGTCATTTTTTGAACATTCGCGAATGCGAATGCGAATGCAAATATCTGCTACCGACATTCGCGAATGCGAATGCGAATGCGAATATTCAGTTGTTGTTTAAATTTGGCGCCATTTGTCTATGGCTTGGAGGCAGTCTCGTTCGAAGGAGATGCGTTCCATTTGTATTTATAAGTTCCAATGAAAATGTAATTGTTAAGCTTCATTGCAAAAAAAATCAAGTAAGTAAATAAATAATACCAAGTAATAGAGTGAAAACTGATATTGTGATTACGAGGTTAGTTACTTTATCTTGCATTAAAAAACATAAGAAATGAATGGATTTTGATTTTATTTATCTACTATTGTCTTCAAATTGGTTTTTTCTGCTATTCATATTCGCAAAACATTCGCATAAATTTTGGCGAATGCGAATAATGCAATGAATATGCGAATATTCGCGAATGCGAATGCGAATATTCGTTACATCACTAATTTGTAGTATTAAAATAAACGGTCCGAAATTTGTGGCTGCTTTTTTTAAGGGGGTCCATAAAACTGTGCTTGATTTCCTAAGGGGTCCGTGGACAAAAAGGTTAAGAATCGCTGCTCTAGGCAATAGTCTAGTACCTATCGGCCTTCATAGAGCGAGAATTCCGGCCGAGAGGTGTCGTATTCCAGCGTTTTGGGAACGGATGTTCGATACTTTGTAGTATAAGTAGTTGCACTACCCACAAGTTTTTCGGCTTTGCCTAAAGGTTGACTGGTAGACAATGCATTAAGGCATTAAGTCCGCCTTTTCTACATTTTATTTGTAAGTTTGCAATAAATATTAAATAAATACCGAAACTGACCATAACGACGTGCTAACTATTAATTACTTCTGGTTTTTTTTATCCAAATTATAAATGTTTTGTATGACATTCATACTTATATTTTATTTATTATTTATAATAAGGTCAATTAATTTATTTAATCAAATTCTAAATTAAGAAAAAAAAAAAACCAACAGTAAAATCTTATTTTAAACTTAAAGATAAAAAAAACTGTCCCAAATCGCCACCAATAATAGGGAAGAGTACCCAGAAGGCTGGCAGCATTGCCACGTTGGATGCCAATGCTGATTCTTTGGGCAAAGTATTGCCCAGCCTTCTGGTAACGGGAGGCCTCTAAAAGAGGTCTATTACTTCTGTTATATATTTTTCGTTAGCCTGTCTGAGAAGATGCTGTCTATGGGCCTTTAGTGCCTGAAAATATATGGTTTTTATGGATTATTATTTATAATAGTGGTGATACAGACAATCATGCAAAAAGTAGGTACCAAATAGATGGGGTAATTAATAGATCCAGGCGTTACTTTGCGGAGGTCCATTACAGTTAACTAAAACAAAATTACCTTGCTGCTTCGCGATACCCAAGTATACTAGGTAGGTATCGCTTAGTCAAAGGGCAACTTAAAAGGCTAACGAGTGTTGCCAGGTCTCCTGATTTTTCGGGGGATTTACTGATTTTTCCACAATTCTACTGATCTACTGATTTTAACTAAAAATCTACTGATTTTTTTAAATACTATCTTTTCTTTAAAAGATGATATGTGATATAAAAACCTGAGTGAAATGACACACAAAATTATCATGGTTAGGTTGGCACTATAAAATTGTCATCGTAAAATAGACTTAACGGGGTGGACGTATAGTTAATCTTGCTCCACAGTCAGCGAAATAAACCGGTTTGCCAAATGATTACATGACTAAATTAAATATCACTTAATAGGATTCATGGAAAAAGCGACACCATTTCTATTTCACTTATGCGTATTTGTATATAATATAAACAAACTGTTTTTTTTTAATCAAAAATGCATCTACTGATTTTTTGAAAATGTTCCCCCCCATACATCTATTTCTAGTTGCATCTTCTGATTTTTCAAAAATGGACCTGGCAACACTGGGGCTAACATTGATTTCTTATTCACTTTTAGAGGTTTTTAATAAATCGTGTTTCAGAAACAATATAGACTTTCGAAATATTATCAAGTTGCTGATACTAATTTTTGTATTACGATTAACAGATCTTGAAATAGTTGCAGTCCTTCAAAAGCTAATTTCGAGTCATTGGCTCTTGTCAACCTCTTAAATTTAAAGGGAAAACCCTAAAACACGTCTCATAAATTTCAATTGTCATAATGTCGATTACTATTCATTACTTCACATAATCTTGATTACCTAATCATAATAAATAAGTGTCATTGTTTTTGTTGAACATAACTGTTCTGTCTCCTAAAGTTTATTACGGCTTTTATTATTAATCCTGTCTACAATTATGGTAATGGATCGTTATGACTATGGAGAACAGGACTAATGATATACCGGACTAATTTTATTTATTTATTTAATCTTTATTGCACAAAAATTAACAATAAAATGTACAAAAGGCAGACGTAACGCCTTAAGGCATTGTCTACTAGTCAATTTTTAGGCAAAGCATAAATATTAATGGGTAGTGCATATGCTCTAAAAAATAATCAATTTATGTACAGCCGACCAAGAAATCGCTTGACCACCTTTTTGGACAGTAAAAAAATACTTATATACAGGCGAATAAAATACATAAATATAAATAGAATTTCTCATCTACTCAGACTCTTGGTCTAGCAGATGACATTAGGAAGACCGATGATTATGACGACAGATATTATGGATCGTGAAATTATCATATGTAAGTGTCGCAATGGGGATCCAATTTAAAGGTCAAGATTTTTTTAACTGAGACAGTAAACACCCGTTAGAAGACAAATGGCCACCGTTGCGTATTTTAGTTGATTAGCGTAACGGTCAGTGACCCTATTTTTTTTTATGCAATAGGAAGGCAAACAAAGCAAGTAGGGCACCTGATGGTAAGTGATCATCACCGCCTATAGACACCCGCAACAACAAAGAGATTACAAATGCGTTGTCAACCCAGAGGGCTAAGATGGAATACCTCCTGTGGCAGTAATTGCATCGGCTGTATTGCTCTCAACGCCGGAACACAACAGTGCAAACACTGCTGCTTAGCGGCAGGATTAGCGAGCAAGCTGGTGGTAGCGATCCGGACGGACATTGCTCAAGGTCCTACGTAGCATCATAGGAGCATCCGATAGGAATAGAATGACCCTGTGCGTCTAGTGGACCGGTGCAAGAACAAATAGTACGATCTACAAGTACAGTTCCCGGCAAACATCTTGAGCACTGACCTTGACTGTGCAGCAGACATCCACAAAAAATCTGTCAAATTAAGAACATCCCAACATTGTTAAGCTGATTTAAAAAAATAACGTTATATCGCAAATGGTTAATTTAATACTTAAGTAAATATACTAACACTATTTTAAATCAGGGATCGTCAACGCAATTCAGGATCATTTCCAAACATCCCTTAGGTATTTTTTAATACGCCTGAGAAAATAATCTCTAGAGTAAGTATGTACTTAAAGTATTGTTCAACAAAGAAAATATTTCTGTCACTATACAAATCAGAAAAATAAATACAAGACGCACAAATACCTTCGTGCAAAGCACATATTAATTAATTAAAACATACGGTGCGAGATATCGTTTACGTATCATGCACGAACGCGCATGCGCAGTATTCTTCTTCATAACATTTATAAGTTAATACGTGCTGATTGCCTGTGACTATTATTGTACAAGATGCTGAAAATTGCCCTAAGACCTAAATAAAACTGTCTGTCTGTCTATCAAGACCGTTTTTCTCAAGGTATCAAGTTGAAATTAATATGAAATACTCAAGTTTGTAGGCCCTTGGAGCTGTGAAAAAATCGAAATTCTAAGTCAACGCAATCATAAGATTTTTGATTTGATTTTGATTTCTTTCAAAAACCCTTAGCGTCCGTCCCGTTGACCTATAACCATGAAATTTGACAAGAAGCAAAGTCTCCCAGCAGAAATAAAGTAGGAAATCCAAAAACCATAAATTTGTTTGTTTTGTTTGAGATTACAAACTTATATTTGCACTTAGTATGTATGAGGACAACACACAACAGTTCTTCAATACCAAAGTTAAGTTTCAACTTAACGTAAGAGCAATGTTTGGCGCTTATTAAGTTTGTACAGAACCCTCAGTGCGCGAGTCCGATTCGCACTTGGCCCTTTTTAAACTTGTCCTTTTTTTTATACAACAGGAAGGAAAACAAGCAAGTGGGTACCTGATGGTAAGTGATCACCACCGCCTATTGACACCTGCAACAACAAAGAGAGTGCAGATGCGTTGCCAACCCAGAGGGCTAAGATGGAATACCTCTTGTGCCAGTAATTACACCGGCTGTCTTGCTCTCCACGTCGGAACAGAACAGTGCAAGCACTGCTACTTAGCGGCAGGATTAGCGAGCAAGATGGTGGTAGCGATCCGGACGGACCTTTCACAAGGTCCTACCACCCGCAAAATCATTTCATCATGTTCATTCTTAGATATTACACATACAGACTGTTATTCATTATACCCCTCTTGTACGACCTTGGCCTAACACCACCTTATTTCTAATAGATTGATACAGATGCAATGGCCATTAACTTTTTAATTTTAATATAATTCGCAACATATTTTTTCGTAATAAAATTACACAATATTCTGCGAAATTATTTCGAATCACAAATATATGCAAATTACTTGTTCTAGCGATAAAATCGCATTGTTGGTTTAAAGTAGACGTATTGCAGTATATTAGGTGTGAATTGCAAATTGCCTTTATGGTTTACTCGTAATTACAAATAGGTGAGATGGGCAATCTTTCTGTGCCAGCTAACCGTAAAATCAACACTAACGAGATCAAAAGCAATTTATTTTGTTGCTCGAGATAATATTTCTTTCTCTTAGCTCAAATGATAATGATATAGAAAAGAAAAATCTAATCAAAATTGAATAATAATTACTTATATTTTATAACTTAGATTAATAGCGCCGTATTAGATACATATATATTATAACGACGTATTTATTCTGTTTTATAAGTTCAGTATCTCGACAGCCGTTAACCTGTTTGTCACCAAACATGGCTGAGAACCAACACAATAAAACCCCTTTTGAGATACAAAAACCGGCCAGATAAAATGCGATTCCGTACCTCTGTATACAAATCCTCTACCTATTACGCCGAAATTAATGCAGCTACCCTATAACAGATGGCGTTATAATCAAAAACATGTTTAATTTTATTATTTGTTGTTATAACGGTCATAGGAAGCCAGACTGACTACCTGTTTCGGTCCAAAAGATATATAGCCCTGTGATGGACGGATGGACCAGGGTGACCAATCCTGTGTGCTCACTTTAGACATATACGATCTAAAATTACAGGATTCATAGAAAAAATACGGGACAACGCGTTCTTGGTATGGTATGGTCCAGTATTTTTCTCATTAAAATACATGACACGGCCAAAATGATAGCTGAAAGACGGGACGTTCTGTAAAATACAGGACCACTCTACAACTATTGGCCACCCTAGGATGGACGGACAGCGGAGGCTTAAGGCCGGGCAACACCATATGCGTAAGCGTTACGTGCACGGAACGCGAGCGATGTGGCACCTCAACATAATTACAAACAAACGAGAAAGAAAAAAAAAGAGAGAGGAAGAGAGACTTAGAGAAATACAGGCACATGTAGGCTTCAAACGTTGAACACACCTCTCTCAAGGATTCTGGGGTTAAAGTTAAAAATGGAGGTGACGCAATGAAGAGTTCTAGTTTACTAAAGTAGTCTAAATGAAAATTCAAAAATTGACAAATCTTTCAATTAGAACATCTAACACTCATTCTGAACAAGATCCGTTGTCAGATATGTCGGTTTAGCTATTAATACAACAGCGTGAATAGCTAATTATTGCATAATGCTCAACTGTTTTTGTGTTAATCGTTACAGTGCTAGGAACGTGAAGTATGAACCTTCATGGACGATTTGGTTCCGCGAAACGCGAGTTTTACAATTAAGATACAACGCCGTAATTTTGTAGACATTTTTATTAGCGTGGACTCATCATAGATAACATCAAAATATTTTTCTATATTTGTCTATCGCATTGGCCATACGAAAGAATCGATATTTAACCCCTACCCAACCCCCTACCTAGTATTTTAGGATGGTTTATTTGTAGACATCTTATCGTCATAATTGGATCAGTATCTTCAAGATATTTCCACATTCGGAGAGGTGTTTTTGGGTATAGACTGTTCGCAAATTTTAATACAAAGTGCTCAGTAGTAAAATATGAGAGTATCAAATTCTGTCTCCATATTTGTACCATAGTAGTTGGTAATATCATACGAGTTCAATGCAGAATATTTTATTATTAGCTTGCAAATTGCGGATATGTGGTGTACGTGCTTTTACGTAACGGTTATGCATTTTATGTTCCTATTTCGCAGCGTTAAGAAACTCTTCATTCCGCTATTATTTCACTGTCATTTCACTGAGTTGAAAATCTAAAATCGCTTTAAGATTTTCATCAAATTTCTAAATTAATTCAATGTTTTTAAAGAGCTGACTTTAATACGTATTAGCAATACAAGACAAGATAGTCTAGTCCTGAACACAATTAACCGTAACGTAATAGGACACAGATACTCGTATTTATGTAAATTAAATTAAATCATCATCCTGCGGATGAAGATCCGGGACTACTCTTTCTTAATTCTTGCATCTTCGGTTTCTCTCCCACGATGCAACACCAAATCGATCAGTCTTTTTTTAGAATATTGACAATGGCCATTCATTCAATTTATTTTAGATTTTTAATTTGATTGAGTTTCTTTTTGTTGTGATATGTAATTTGATTACATGTCACATGGTGGCATTCTAATCTGCTGAAGAGAATTTTACACTTCACTTGTCAATGCCTGATAACCGCTCAAAGACTCTTCATCTCTCGCTGGCCATCGAAACAAAGCCAGCCTAAGCTACGTCGATGACTTGGTTGTCCTTTTATTTTATGATAAAGAAAAATATATACATATTAAATTGAAACATTATAACTCCAGTTATCTCTTGTCTAATAGAAGTCGTCTTCATGTGTCGATGATATTGCGCCATTGCACGCTACATTTGTAGTTCATAATTTAGCATCTGATTGCGGAAATTATAGATCCTACAACATCCCCAATCAGATGCCAAATCATGCGTGTCATCACTAGGGTAGTCATGTTGAAAAAAGCTCTTCAAAACTGGAAATATTTTGAAAAATTTTCACATTGTAAGTTTTGCAATTTTGGAAATTTGACCCCTGCACATCATGGGGATGGATAAGTCGCAGAAAGTTCTCAAATAGATCGGCACGTTCTCGAAACCTGTTCAAAGTTTTGCAATTTTGGGAAGTTCCCGTTAGCATTTGAGCCGCCTTCTATGGGTACCACAAAACTTGCAAGTGCTAGAATTTAACCTATATGTAACATTATTGTAGAAAATATTGCAGCACTTGCCATAGGGTTGCCTGCCACGAGATACTATTACAGATGCTTATCTATGGTCTGTGGAAATTTAGTAAATTTTATACTCAGTTGGGCCAAAATTCTTTTTAGTGCCTAAAAAAAAATTGAAAATGTATAAGCACTTTTACAAAATTGTAGATGTCTCGAAATATTTTCCTAGTAATATTACGTTAGTTCTCAACCGGGCCCCAATTTTTATTATGAATTTTCACACCATCCTGGGTTTTTTATTACAGAAATTTCTCATTTGGTACCCAAATTACCACTGCGTTACCAGTCCCCATGACTCCTCAAGAATAGTGTCCACTGCGTTACCAAATAATAGTTTTTTTCTTATTCTGGCCCCAAATATTTTTATAACAGTCATCATTCGGGTATGCGTATGTCATTCCGAATTTAAAGATAACATATTATTTTAAGAATATCAGGATAAATAAAAAATATGCGTTAAAATGTACAAGGGACATTTTTATAGGCATCAAAAAGAATTTTGGCCCAGTTGCTAAATAAGTCACGACTTTTTCTGTGCTCTCCTCATAAAGATTGATCGGCGAAGCATGTTTACAGTCACAGCTTCCTGTATGCCCCACGTCCATGTTTAAAAACCTTCAAAGTTTTACCAAAGTATAATGTCACGAAGTAAGTAGACTTGGCTACTCGTTAAGCAACAAGGTAACCGGCTCGATGCCTAAGCCTGGGCCGAACGACTTATTAATTTTGTGACAACTGTGGCGTTACGTTATCCTTTCCTGCCAGCCAGTTTTCGACATTCCGCGCGAAGAAGCCTGCTCACTATGAGCGACTATTCAGATCTTTAAAACATGCTCACCTATGCACCTAGCACTAACTGTTTCGATACGCTGTCACTCGATAACTCATTGCGTCTCATTCTAACCAGCCCAGTAGGAGAGAGACGCACTGACTTACATAGTGACTTACAGCGTATCGAAAACATTCGTTTTAGGTGCATTGGTTCATCTTTACTTCGCGTGTCTCAGCCTGTCTTTATCTCAAAATTCATCTCTGCAAAATGTCTAATAGTTAGAGGTATCTTTGTTTAGAGTTTCTCTACTTACCTGCGTACACGCACATAGTCTTGGTTTGTCCTAATGATGTTTGATGATTCTGACCATTGTTTAGGAAGCTACTTTGACTCGTTTTTTTAGCAAAGAATTGATCTAACAGTACCCTAAAACAGTATTGCATTGGATTGACTAACTGGCCACTTATGTGTTTGTCGTGCCGCGGTGCTATTACTATGCGCCTGCGCATTCAGCCGTAAAGTTCATTGCATTCCTCATGTCGCTCCAGTTTATTGATTGTTGAGTTGCTGAATTCAGTGACCGGGGCTCTTTTATTCTAAATAACAGGCATATCTTCATGTACAAAAGTTAAGCCACTGTCTTAGGTCATTGAACCTTAATTGGACAGAGTATAGGTAACGCAACGAGTTTTGAGGTAAGCGATTACACACGTCTACACAGCGGCATACAAAACAAAACAAAAAATTGAAAATTCAATCGAAACTTAGTACACATGACATGTAGTTGTGTGCGTGACCTCATCTCTGGTTGCGTTACCAGTAACAGACAGATACTTGGATATATTCAAGTATTTTATAATAGGGGGGATCTGATCTGAAACATATCAACCACAACTAGGTTTTTACTCTTCTTAGTCGTTTCTTTTTTTTTACAGTTACGGACAGACAGAGGTACACTTGCAACACTAGAGATATAGCAAATGTGCTGCCGGCTTTGAAGTGTTCTTCATGAGATGTTTCTTCTCCGTCTGGTAGCAAACGTGTTAGAGTTTCTTGAGATATAAAACTTTTATACTATGTTGAACATTAATTCAAATACACACATACACGGTAAATTTGTATTCATATACTTCAGATGCATTATCTCAGTTAAGTCAAAACTCATAGGATTCTTCATCATCATCATCATCATCATCAGCCTATATTCGTCCACTGCTGGACATAGGCCTCTCCCATGGCACGCCACTGAGCATGATCCTCGGCCACTCTCATCCAGCTCTTGCCAGCCATAGTATTCTTAGCAAGGTGAAAATAATTTTGGTTAAAGCTCAAATTCTGAATTAAAAAAGACTACAAAAATCATGTTTATTCCATGTAACCATTATAACCCCAATTGAAATGTAATTGGTATCAATACTGAGTAAGAAAAAATTACTCCAGGATACTAATTACGTGCCACCCTGTATAGCCTAAATAAAACGTGAAATCTGTGCCAATTTTTGATTTTCAAACATATTTTTCTAAATCGTGTTTCGGAAATAAAAACGACCTTCAAACTATCATTAGGTTACTAATATTAATATTTTTATTGCGTTAACTTTACTAAATTTTGGAATAGTTACGTTTTCAAAAGCTAATTTTAGGACAACAGGTTCTTGTCAGCCCCTTGAGCTTTTAATTATCTACATTTCTACATCTACACTTCTACACTGATATAATAAAGAGGTAAACTTTGTTTGTTTGTATGTAGAGGGTAATCTCTGGAACTACAGAAGCTATTTAAAAAATTCTTTCACCAATGGAAAGCTACACTATCTCTAGCGGACATAGGCTACTATTTCCACGCGAAGTCGCGGGCGTCGCTTTTCGTGTATCTTGAAACGCTGCGTAAACCTATGTTAGCTAACAGGGTTATGTCTTTATCTGTCATTTGTGACGTTTAGCCATGAATGTATGGGGTAAATCGTCGTGTAGAACAATGACACAACAGCCGTAAGTTCTACAACAGCCGATGTACAACGATATCATACATGTAATTTCCGTAATGTACACTACACGATTGTAACAGAATTACAGTGATCGAGCTTAATTTAATTATTATATTTTACTCTGTGCGCGCGCAACGGCGCCACTCTTTTTCATCCATAGAAATAGTACAGCATAGAAGGAGTGTTAAAATTGAAAGCGTTATTTTATTATCTGATCTCTTAACTTTTAATGGCAATACAATGTATCAAAAAGAGATGACTACATACTCTAAACTCCTCTTCAATTGGCATCCTGTACACGACCAATAGACAAAATGGACACCTTTGGCTATGGTAATGTTTACATTAAGGTAGTATACTCTACGTTTTTCTAATTAATTTGCAGGTTTTACTACCTTGACGCACACAAAGGAGACCATTTTGACATCTTTGGCTATGTACATTTGACAAGTACTGAGGCTACATCCATGCTTTAGTCCTTCATCCAAGTTTTCATCTGACAAGCAAGATGGCGTCACTGGTATTGCCAGTTTAAGGCGACAAATTAAAGGAACAAAATATTAGTTAGTTAATGAGGATAGTAAACTGTTATGAATAAGGAAGTTAGTTATTTTATTACTTATTAATGTAAACGGTAGCTTACCAGCTACAGCCTACCGGTTTCAAAGTCAAATTTTAAATTTCTTTTTCGGAATTAATTTCCTCATGCCCACAGCTGTTTCCTACGAGTGAGGGTGATCACTTCCCATCAAGGAGCTCGCATGCTTGTTTGACTCATTTCCATGAAAAAACTAAGTTTCGCAAACTGAAGACAAATTGATTCCGGAACTAGACTTTTTTATTTTAATAGTTAAGCATATCTAAGTAATAACTATGCTCTAGTATCTTTCAAAACCACACTAATTGCACTTATTAGCATATTCATCGTAGAAGCCGTTCTAGTCTATATTGACCACTGACTGAGTGAGCGTAAGTCAATCTGCATGGATTTGGCGTTTTCGTCGTTTTGGCGTGGTAAGGCTTGTCAGACAAGTCTAGGATCTACATTTTTGCAATTATGTGCGAATATCTTATCTATATAGGTCTCTCGGGCAATGACCAGACGATCTAAAGATATCTTATAATGGTTGGCATAACTAGTTGAAGAAATAAAATCTAAGGTTAATTTTCAAATTAATCATTAGTGTCTACTTATAAAGAAAAACTAGTCAAGTGCGAGTCGGACTTGTGTATTGAGAGTTCTGCACCACCGCACAATAGCAGCGCGAGCTCGAGTCACACTTGACCAGTTTTTTTTTATGAAATAGGAAGGCATACAAGCAAGTAGGTCACCTGGTAGTAAGTGATCACCACCTCCTATAGACACCCGCAACACCAAGGAGATTGCAGATGCATTGCCAACATAGATGGCTAAGACGGAATACCTCTCGTGGAAGTAATTGCACCGGCTGTCTTGCTCTCCACACCGGAACACAACAGTGCAAGCACTTCTGCTTAGCGGCTGGATTAGAAATCAAAAAGGTGGTAGCTATCCGGACGGACCTTGCACATGGTCCTACCACCTGCAAAACTTCTCGAATTGATAAAAAGACCCACCATTTAGAAATAAGAAATCGTCTTAAAAAATCTAAATACAAAAGGTGGAAGAAAATAAATGTAGACTTAAATTAAAAATAATGTTAAGAGCAAGCACTTCCAATTATAAAAAAAAATTAAACAAAACTGTATATTATTAATAAGTGCTTTGTTTTTAATAAGTACGCATAATACGCAAATAATTTAAAATGCGGTTAAAGCCGGAATAGTAATAGCTGTCGATTGTTATTCAATACTAACAATTATTATTATTTATCACCACAATAATGATATTTGGTAAACAGTGCATGAAAACCTCAGTTACATAAACTTTATGATGTTATAAATTATGGATATTATGATACCTAACTTACATTAGTAGTAATTTATGTACCAAAAAAAAACAGCTCATAAAAACTTTCAAGAAGCAAAATATCCGGTACATAATAACATTAAATTTAATAATAACAAAATGTCAATTTATAAATAAGTACTTACTTAAATAAAATATTTTGGTAGATTACCTTAACAGACGAGATATTTTTAACATAAAACTACCGTGAGACTCGGACTTATTAATAAAACGGATCACTCACGTATTTTTAAGTCGAGAATTGCCACATGTTTCGATTCGAGTCTGTTTATTAACTTCACTTATAAATTAAGTTAAAATAAGAAACCAAATGTCACCAGCTAGAATTCCTATACTATACGAGCAAAAGCTGTATACAGCTGTATACATAATTTTGACGAACTAATAGCCTAGTGGTTAGTGACCCTGACTACAAAGCTTGAGGTTCCGGGTTCGATTCCCGGGAGGGGCAAATGTTTGTATGATGAATACAAATGTTTGTACCCGAGTTTTGGATGTTATATGTATTTAAGTATCTATTTATCTATATACGTATGTATTCCTGTCCAGTACCCACAACTTCTGGGGAACTGATAATTACTTGCAATATTACGGGCGCTTTAGTGTGCGTGACAGCGGACGTCAATACAATCCCCTAACACTCACATCAATCGCTTTCCGGCGACTGTTTTGACATGTACTTTTGTTAAGAGGAATGTGAACCCAGCCCCATAAAGCGCTCCCCATACAAAAGGCGATAATGTTTTAAACCCTCTAAAGTTTAACCCATGGCAATGATTTTTTGGTATGTTGTCATTATGCCTTGGAACTAGGTTTGTATGTTTTGATTTTTTAAATATTCTTTACAGATTTGACAATATTTGCATTTTAGAAGTTTCATACAAAACAAAAAATCGTTAATATTATTGAAATTACTAAGAATATTAAAAAAATCTCATTCTAATTCTAGGGCATAACGACAACATACCAAAAATCATGGCTAAATAGGTTACAGTTTAGAGGGTGGAAAATGTTATCGCCGTTTGTATGTACAGCGCATGGGTTCACACTCCTCTTAACATCTCCATCCGAATTTATCCAATAATGACCCTTTACTAAACTTAATAATGTGTTCCAATGAAAACCTAAAATACACTTTGGCTAAATATATCCGCTAACGTGTACATCCTGGATCACCATAAAAAGCGACGTGTCGAAATGAAACATGTATTCAGCGATATTTCATAAGCCGGCAAATCACTTAGTCGATCCAATCGGCTATATTACTTTACAAATTGATCGGTTTCCGATACGATTTTAAAGGATATTAACGTGTATGCCCCACCTTAAGGTATTTGCTTTCCAATACAAAGTTCATAACGGATTAAGACAGATAAACAAAATTAGAGAAGTACTCAATTATGTCAAATTCTTAAAATTTAAATATTTCAAACTTTCGCGATTTTCACACATACTTATTACGTTTATTGGGATTTAAACGCGATAATAAACTGTTTATTTATTTACCTCGACGTTTCGGCCGCGTTGCAGCGGCCGTGGTCACGAGCAGTGGCTGCTAAGGTAAATAAATAAACAGTTTATTATCGCGTTTAAATCCCAATAAACGTAATAAGTCTGTTTAAATATTTCGTCAAAAACAGAAATAGTATTTTATGCAACTGCTATATAATGAGAGGCCTTAAAACACGAGTGTGGTTTTAGGATCACACGAGTGTTTTAAGGCGTAATTATATACAGTTGCATACATTACTTTATCTACACACATATCATATCTGCAAAAAACCGTAACAGCAAAAAACCAACAAACAGTCATGGCGGCCATTCGATCTATACGCCAAGACGAACGTTTTTTTTTTAAAACCATAGACAAACGAATGAAGTCCCTATTGTCATGTCACTCGAGATCAAATGTCGTGCGTTTAAATTTAAAAAAACATGCTGAGTTGACTTTTCGTATCGATAACTGTTTTAATATCTGTGGATACTAGAATAGAGACCAACTTGAATTTTGACAGCTGTTCCAAATTTAAATTCATAACGTCACGAGATATCGGTAATCTGATCACCGATAAACACAGACTACTAAGAGATACTATACCCAATAAAGAACAGATTTACCTACTACCACAGGCAAGAAAATTCTTATAATAACATTGGTTGTAATAATGCTGGTCATTTTCTATGGTTTTTAAACGCGTTATTGAGCACTTATGATATGTGTGTAGATAAAACATGTTAACTAACAAACGTTCACGAAGCGTTTATGAATAGGGAGTAAATCCTTAGGCTTAGGGCGTCCTCTAAGCCGCGCGGGTGCACGCTCATAGAAAATTACGGTGTACGTTCGGTCGGACGCATTTTCCTTCTACCCCGGTACGGTTTATACTGTCATTCTGAGAATTTGTTACGCAAGGTTTAATGTTAAATACATCCTAATTGTATCCGTCTATCCGTGGGAAGCCAGGGCGGGTCACTAGTTTATATATGTTGTGATTCTATAAAATATTTTTTAAATATTTTAACTATTCTTATTTTAAATTGTTTTTAAACTTTCGCGATTTTCACACATATTTATAACGTTATCGGGACTTTAGCGCGATAAAAACTCGCCCGCTCGCTCGCTCTACTCGTGACCACGGCCATTGAAACATGGCCGAAACGTCGAGGTAAATCAACAATATATTTTTATCGCGCTAAAGTCCCGATAACGTTAGAAATATATTATTATTTTATTTATTCATAATCTAATAAGCTTACGGATTGCACCAAAATGTTTATAAGTAACTAGCGGACGTTCGTAACTTAGTTCGCTTGGAATTAGTAGCCTATGTCTATCAGGGATAGTGTAGCTTTCTATACCTAAGTGAAAGAATTTTTGGAATCGGTTCAGAAGATCCAGAGATTAAACCCTATATACAAACAAACAAAGTTTACCTCTTTATTTTAGGAATAAAAAACTATTACGACTAGACAAATAAATTGATAATGAGTATTATCAAATACTTTCATCTTAACCGCAGGGGCCTCATCTTTATAATTTCTAATTAGATGATACTTTATTTTAGGTCTTAGGTTTTAAGTTTATGTATTGTTTTTTGTTTATTTTTACATTCCATGCATATATATTTTTTTATTTTGAAGTAATACTAATTAATAGTTTATCTAATATTTTAATAATTTACTCGAACAGTTTAAGCGACGAGATTTTTAAATTAGTTTACAATTTAGTTGAAATGCACTAGTATGCTGATAGGGTTACGATATATCTTTTTATTTAAATTAGTCATGGTGAAATATAACAAAATAATTTAAACGCCTTCATAAAACAACCAAAACACAAAAAAGGAATAATAATATAATAATCTACATCTGATTTTCGATCCAGTTATAAGATCTAATTTATTCGCACAATTTCATAAATTTTAATCACCTTTAATGCTATATGTGTCGTTGTCAAAATAAAGATATTCCTATTTATTTATAATTATTTAAACTTTGTTACAAAATGCCTAAAAAAGTTTTTATTTCAATACCATAGTTTTTCCTAAACAGAGTTCATTAACAGTATATTAGGTATTATAATATACTACATGACTTTACATTTGTTTTAATGACATTGTTATTGGTTCTGTTTAATATCATTTATTGATTGATTTTAACATGCAGGACTTACTAATGTGTACATAGGTGTACCTAATCAAATATAAATAACTGGGATCCTAGTAAAAGGGTTCAGTCTTAAAAACTAAAGAACTATTATAGACTATAGAGTTAGTCCTTTTTTCACTAGGGCTCCAGCAATTAGGGCTTAAGTAAAAAAAAACAGTACTAAAAATGGGACACAAAACAAATGCGAGAAGACTCACCTAAATCTGCGCGTTGTCATGTTGCTCACTCGACGACGCCCGCTACGACGCGCGCTCACCGTATCACTGCCTGCGCCGGCGCAGCGTGCAGCGTCGCATCGCGACGATACGCCCATACCTTGAAAGGCCGAGGGATGAGCATGCGAAACACCCTCCTCCGTAGTGACATTAAATGTATCTGTTTATTACTATTTTTTTTATGAAATAGGAAGGAAAACAAGCAAGTGGGTCACCTGATGGTAAGTGATCACCACCGCCTATAGACACCTGCAACACCAAGGAGATAGCAAATGCGTTGCCAACCCGAAGGGCTAAGATAGAATGCCTCCTGTGCCAGTAATTGCACCGGCAGTCTTGCTCTCCACGACGGAACACAACTGTGCAAGCACTGCTGCTTAGCGGCAGGATTAGCGAGCAAGATGGTGGTAGCGATCCGGACGGATCTTGCACAAGGTCCTACCACCCGCAAATCTATCGCGTATCTGTTTATTACTGTAGAGTTCCGTACCAAGAAGAAACCCTTATGGCAGCGTTTCTTAACCTTTTTTGTCAACGGACCCCTTAGGAAATCAAGCACAATTTTATGGACCCCCTTAATAAAAACAGCAGCAATAAACTTCGGACCATTTATTTTAGTACTATAAATTACAAAAAAAATATGCGTGCGTAGAGATTACAAGACTTTTGGTGGCATTTATTTATGATTGTTAATGGACCATCCATAGATAAGACTGCGGACCCCCATACATATGCTCGCGAACCCCTACGGGTCCGCGGACCACAGGTTAAGAAACACTGCCTTATGGTACAAATCCGCCCGTTCGTCCGTCTGTCAAAAAGGGGGGTCAAAACTTAAAGTCCCAGACTCTTAATTAAGCTGACCAACTGTCCAGTGTTTTACAGGACGTCTCGTTTTCAACATTCTGTTAAAATGGTTATACTTACTCGGAGTTGGTCCTCATAATATCGGAGAAAATATTCCACATCTAAGCGTGGCAAATTAAGGGTGAATCACAGTCTACATACAAATACGTTTCACCAGAAACTCTATCTGTTGTATGAAGTCGGTTTTCATTTGAAAAAGTTGTATGAATCAATTTTTTTCAGTTTGGCTGCTGATCATTCCGTATTCTATTCCAATGAAGCCTTCGCAGCGACTCTCTTCGGTAATCGATTTCGGTTATCCTTTATTACGGATAATAATGATTTATTTCTTATTACGTAAATACGTAGACGGGTAATTAATTTTCGAATAGTGTGTTCCTTTCGGATGAAATTAATTATCGTTAATAGGTGTAGTCAAATAATTAAATATATATATGTATATTTTGGCAGGTATAGTCTAGTAGAGCCACACTGTAGTCAGCTGTTGGGTGCAGTAGGAATGTGACGGCTAGACCGGGGCAGTATAGTCGAAGATAACCTTAGCTGACCATTAAAGGCCGGGCCACACCGGATGCGTATCCAGCACGGCTCCGAAGAGACGCGCGTGCACACGCTGGTTGTAATGTATGGAATCATATGTTGAGATGGCTTATCGCTTGCGTTGCGTGCACGTAACGCAGCTGTACGAAGCGAGCTGGAGTCGTGCGCACACGCATAAGGCCGGGGCCTTAAAGACGGAACTAAGAATCATGCAATGAATGTAAAGTTGACGTTGTGGCAGGAGTCCAACCGCTCGCTCGGGTAGGGTTGGTTACAGTATGGCCCCTGGGGGGAAAGTCCCACATATCCCCCGTGCCGCTCCAGGCAGGGGGAAGGCATAAAGCTCTACCACGTCAAAAAAAGGGGGGGACCTGCCTGATCGAGCCAGTAACTCTCTTTGGGGGTTGGCGCGCTGGTGTCCATGGACCATGGCCGAATTGATTGGATACTTCCCATAAAGTCACCCGCATTCTCGTTTACCTCCTTTTATCCGCAAGGTAATATGAGAAATAAGTTGGGGTTACGGTGTATCAAAAACGCAAAAACTGGCTAAGTGCGAGTCGCACTAGCACACATAGTATTCCGTACAAAAAACGCCAAAATCATGTTTTTTGTATGAAGAATAATTATAATTTCTAACTTTTTTACTGTTTTTTGTTAAGTAAAGAGAGTCGCTAGACTCTCTCTGCAACTCCCTGAAAATTTCAAGTGTCTACCCATTACAGTTTAAAAGATATAGACAGACAGACATGTGACAGACGAACAGACAGCAGGGTCAGATTTAGGGGAGGGCAACTGGAGCTACAACTCCCAGGCCTTCACAAAAGAGGGGCCCCAACAATAGAGACTTCAGAAAAAATATTGCTTGGAAAATGCGACTGAAAAAAATTTACCATTTTATAATATTTGGGAAATTTGCTTTGCTGCCCCGAGGCCCCCAGACTTCTAAATCCGGCATCGACAGACAGCGGAGCCTTAGCCTTACCTAATAGGGTCCCGTTGGAACCGTTGAACCCCAGAAATCGAACCCTTATGGATGTATATATCGGTTTCAATTCACTTACGGTTCCAAACTATACCACTAATAGTAAAAGCGCATTAATTACTCGTGTGTAATTATAAGTACGTTTATTAATCACGCAATTAGTACTCCTGTAAGTATTACACAAGTTCGGATATTCTACGGACATAGATACCGTGCATTTGCTTTCGCAACCTTATATATATCCGAATTATGTAGCTGCAAAAACAACCTCATGCTAGACTGCGCAGAGTTGGTTTTAACCACAGAGTTTGGGTAGATACGAGGTTGGAAAAGTAAGTACTTAGACAATATGGGCAGGCGCAGGGTTACTCTAATTTCATATCAGCCAAGTAATTCTCTAAGTGCCGCAGCGTCGAGCTCTACGTCGAAGTAGTGTCTGACGAAAACTAACTGTTACATCCATAACCGTATTTAGGTTTTGGTTTCAGTTCCAGCCGAAACCGTAACCGAAGATTATTAATTGATTCGAGGACAATACTTCTGACGGAGATAGGCTGGCTGGACTACTAGCAAATAATACTACCAGTACACACAATGGCCCGAAATTAACAGGCCCATAACCTGACTGACGGGTGATCATATCATTTCTGAGAATACTAGAAATGTTGGTTACAAACCGGTCAATTGCGAGCTTCACTCACGAGTGATGGGCGTTCCAAATGAACTCTTCCGTAATCTCATCCAGTTTATTAAGAATTTTGATTAAAAACTCGTAATCGGTTTTCGTGATGCCAATGCTCTATCGAGTTCAAAACACAATCGATTTTTTGGGATCAGAAACTAAGGTGGATAACTGTCCTATCATTTTGGCCGTGTCCTGTATTTTAATAAGAAAAATACAGGACCATTACCATACCAAAAACAACTTGGTCCCGTATTTTTACATGAATCCTGTAATTTTATGTCCTGTAAAATGAGCCCTCAGGGTGGGTGACCCTATCAGAAACTCAAAAAGAATAATAAGAATAGGTACATTATGTTTTGACTGTTTGTGTTATTGTTTACAACTTAAGTACCTATACATTACGGAAACAAACGAAATTATCAATTTGAGTTCAATAACGAGGAATTACTTTTTAAAAGGAACTCTATAATGACGCCTTAAAAAACTAGTAACCTGTTAAACCATTCGGTAATTAAACGGTTATGATCTCGCTAGTTACGTTACTTACGTGACCCCTGCTCCGAGTTTCGGCATTTACATTGAATAATTCATCGGGCGTGGGTAGTCTAGTGAACCGTTGCATTATGAAGTCATTACAAAACTGACTGACACCTTGTTAAACTTGACGATATACTGGTTGAAAGCAGTTTCGTGCAGCCCTGGGGTTCCCTAAGACCTGTAGCAAGCATGAGGAGTGACAGGGGCTGATCCGACCTTCGGGTCAGGGGGATCACAAACAGTCGAAGTTCAGTCAGGACAGGTTTATCAATGAGGTTAAAACAATTACCTGTGCCCGTCCGTGGTCGACCTGAGATGGGTCATGATCCCTTTTTTTGGTCGTGGTGGGAAAGCTTTACGACTTCCCCCTGTTTGGAGCGGCTCGGGGGATATGTGGGACTCTCCCCCCAGAGTGGGGGGCATACCCTAACTAAAACCCACCACGGCGTCTCCCTCAAACCGGCTTACAAGCAGGCGTCGTGGGACCTGAGTCCTGCTCCACAACGACGCCTGACCGGAGGGTCATGACCCCTAGGACCCCTAATCCTCCTGGATCCGTCCTTGGTAGTTATAAATCGTTCTCTAGTTCAGCAGCGTACTCAAGATCGTATTTGACATTTCGTTTTCAGTTTGAGTTTTGAGTGGCTGGTTGGCTGACCTTGGGCTGACCAGTCAACATAGTCCTCTATAGTATAGGTAGTTCCCGGCAAACTTCTGTTGGCCATGGGCTGACCAGTCATTCAAGACTCAAAGTCCTCTATAGTATAGTTCTCGGCAAACTTCTTGAGCACTGACCTCGAATCCGCAGTAGCCGTTTTTAATACAATTGTGTATGCGCAAACATACCCCTGAACTCGATTTATGCTGAAGATGTTTGCCCGCAAAAATCTACACTTTATTTTGAGCCTTAGAACACTTTGACAGACTATAAATGGTTATTGGTATGCCAACGATCTGTTTTATGTTTGTCTATTCTATACCTACGCTACTAGAGTCTGGCCATCCAAACGTGATACTGAAAATTGCCCGCGAAATTTAAAAAATATATATATGGTAACCCCACGTGAACTAGGATTAAATAGTTTTAATACTTTCGCATTAAAATTTTATGTAAAGCCGTAATACATTAGCGTTTGTACTAGAACTAGAACCACTTCCTGACATCCGGTTAGGCTCGAATTTGGCGTACTTATACTTACTTAACACTTTCGCACGCAACCAAAGATTTCGTAGCGCTAAGCTCGTAGCCGAGTACTTGGGAAAATGCGTATGTAGCGAAAACTTTCTTCGAGCATTGCGCCCATGGAACCGGTTCCTGGTGTTTAAGTAAGCCAGGTGACAAAAATCAAAATCAAAAATATGTTATTGTCAATGCAGCATAATGGTATCAGCTATATCAGTAAGGTGGTCTGATGATGAAACAAAAGCCAAAATGGCAGAAACTTGAAATTATTAATTTGTTACACCACAGGAATTCTATATTAAAGTGAAACAGCATACTGATTTAATGATTAATAAACATTTTATTGAGTAAAATAACATTCTTTCAACTATCATAGAATCATTATTATCATTATTCAAATTCCGTTGAAATCGCTTTTTCTACTTCTTTTACAGTTAGACACATATTTTTGCTGCCAACTTTCCTTTTAGCTAAACTCCATATTTGTTCAATGGCGTTAAGGTCGCAATGGTATGGGGGCAACCGTAGAACTTCGTGACCATTTTCTTTTAAAATTTCGTCAACCTCATATTTTGGGTTGGGCTTGTATCTGTCCACCAGACACATCTCTTCCTTTGTCATGTAAGTTTCATAAGTGATTCCATTGGTAGTGAGCCAATCTTGAATGTCTGCCTTTCTCTGATGCATTGTGGGTGGTTTATTAACCTGAGTTGAATGATAACTTGCGTTATCTATTATTATTACACTTGGTTCTCTTAAATTAGGGATTAATTTCTCTTGCAGCCATTTTAAAAAGTTCTGTCAGTTCATATCATGATGATAATCAGCTGACAGAGATTTTGAGCTAAAAACCAAGAGGGCATTGGGTACAAATCCTTTTTCGGACCCGGCATGTACAATAATGAACTGTTTCCACTACATGGACCTTGCCACGATTTTTTTGGCCTATAATTTTGATGAATATAATGTTTCATCCATATAAATTAACGGCTTTTCTTGCTGGCAGTATTTACTAATGGCTCTCAAAAATCTGTGCCTCCATGCTGCAATGTCATATCTCTTCATGATTATACTACGCTCATTTATATTTTTTTTGAACTCGATGCCATTGGATAATAAAATTTTTCGCAACATTTCACGACATCCGGTAAATTCAATGCTCTCTCTTAAATCTGTCAACAAGGTACGTAAAGTAGGCACCTGTTTCTTAACTGTGTAGAATTGATTGATCTTCTGCCTGACCACGTTAATGTCAAAACTATCCAAATTGGCAACTGTTGGTTTATGTGGACGCTTTTACCCGGGAGTATTCCAAACACCAGCATTAAACTGTCCTTCTTTTTTTATTCTTTTGATAGTAGCAGTACCAACATCTGAAAATTAGAATCACTATGTAACCCACTATTATATTATGAGTGATCTAACTAATCATCCCTATGTGGTAAAGTGTTACATTACTAACCCGCGACCCCGGGACGAATAGCAGGTGGTGTGGTTAATAAATTGTTTTGGCCAACGGATCAGAATCCAATGTGAGGGTAGGGTGTCACCTAGTGTCCACCCATTTATACATTTCTATAAGAACTGTCTTAATAATATTATTTAAGATCTTTTTCCTCATCCTGGCACTATCCTAGTTGCATCTTTGTAGCCCCACTTCCGCTAAAGATATTATTTTTAACTAAATGTGAGTTCCTTGTTTATTTATAGCTATATAAATTTGGACTTTAACACACTTTTAATTATTAATTTACAGTTAAAATATCATACCTGTCATTGCAGAAATTTCTTGCACAAATTGAATTTCTGTTTTGAGTTGACTATTTTCCTCTAGTTGTTGTAAACTCTTCACAGCATTACTAATATCATTCAACTCATTTAAGCTGTTGTCATCAAGTTTATCTCTCATCCTCTCTGAAATAAAAAACATGCAATAAATACCTTTCCGATTACAATCGGAACATAACCTCTAAATGTAGGAGAAAATACTATTTCAAACTGAAACCAACAACAAAAGCATAATTAAACGAATAATATATTTAGTCCAACGAAATATATCTTGAAATAACTATGGAGTATACAAACTATTCAACAAATATCAAAATCATTACAGTGCACTAACCTGTGGCAGCGATTATTTCATGGAAATATCGTTCTTTCTCGCGGAAAGCAGAGGCTCGCTCTTCTTGTTTTGCTTTAAATTTACACATCATTGTATAAATTAACTTCCTAGCTGAACTTTTTATAGGTTTCGACGTAATAACGCAAGATAGCCGTTTGTTATTCCGAAAATTGACACGACTTGACAACCAACGTACTAGGGTTTGACAAGTATTGAGTATTGCCATATAAAGAATTCTGTTTCAAGGTCAATATCACGTTTCGATGGCCAGACTCTATGTGAAATCTCTTCAAGTAACCTGTTAAACTAAGTAGCATCTAGTAGCAAGCCAATGCTTGCCAAGAAAATGATGATGACATTTAATCAGAAAAAGTTGGGCAGAGGGGTTAAAAAACACTGATTATTATATTTTATGGCAGCACTTAACTTTTTTCAAATACCTGCCTATATATATACATATAGACTTTAGGTTTGATCTTTGATGTAGAGTCCAATGCAAGCAAGAACAATTATCTCTTACAAAATAAAATAATTGAATTGTAAATCGTATTTCTTTTAGATAATCGTAAAAATCGTAGTCGTTTTATATAATCGTAATGATGTAGTTCCTGAACGCATAATATCTGTCAAAAGTGACGCTTGGAAATGCTGCCAGTCACAAAGCTCTAAATTACCCACTAATTACGAAACTTGTTCCAAACGAACGAAAATTAATTCAGATACATGATAACAATAATAAAAGCAAAAATCATGCCATTCCTCATTCTTGTGTTTAGTAGTTTGATAAATAAACGAGTTCTGAATCAGAACTTCTGATTGCACTTTGAACTGAACATTTTCCCAAAGTTTTTTTAACATGTAACACTGCGCGTTAATGTCATTGTCAAATTTGATGTTTGTTCAGCGTTCAGCGTTTCCGTTTAACGTTCGAAGTTTGAAAATAAGGTGTTTACTGTAGTAATTATAATTCATTTCATACATTTAACTAACAATCATGAGTGAATTCCAAACACCAGTAAAGAAGAACAAAGCGTTGGATTTGGACGACAAGATTAATATTCCGCCTTCGCCGTTTTTAAGTCGTCTCGGCTATGGAACCGGTAAGAAATTAAAACCCCAAACTTTATGATTTTCGGGCGTTTCTTTGTAATATTGCAGTTTGCAATTGTTACTGTAACTTATACTTAATTGTATATACACTCAACTCCAACAACTGAATAAAGCGAAATACTTACACAAATTAATAAAGAAATAATTACTTATTCGGTGCCAACAATAAATATTACAACACCTATAATAGTATTCTAGCCGTTAGGGCTGCCATCCAAACGTAATGCTGTGGTTCGAGACTACAACACTGATTTGCTGGACCTGTAAAATAATTATGAATTATGACAATAAGAAATGATGTAAGATTTGACAATTTAGGCATAATAACTGTAGGTACAACTCATGTATCTATCATGCAGCCTTCCAGAAAGGCATGTCAGCCAATTTGAATTTGTAATTTCTGGGGTATCTGTAGAACCCCCAGAACATAAAATTTATTGATCTTTCTATGAGGTAGAACCTTGTTGTAATGAGTCACTGTTGTGACACTGCTATATGTATCTAAAAGTCATAATGAATTGTATTCAGAAAACTTTCTATTGTGGACCGTACATCAAAATTTTACCACAGTACTCCTGTTTTAGGTGTCAATGTAATGCAGCTAGTCCGATCACCTCGGGCAGGACAAATTCGATCGCCATGGGCTCTTAAAATGATCAACAAACGGGTGAAACCATGCAGCGTGTACACAGAGCGTCTGCAAGCCGAAGCTGATCTGCTTAAGCGCATGTCTCACCCGAACATAGTTGGATTCCGAGCTTTTAGTAAAGATAAGATATTGTATTTGGGTATGGAAGCATGCGACTTGTCCCTGGGGGATTTGATTGAGAGAAGGGCTGAAGAAGATGGGGAACCGTTCAGTGCTAAGCAGATGTTAAAGGTATGTTATGTGAGATAGTATTTTAGGGCAAATCCAGCATTCGAGTCAGCACTGTGTTAATAATTACTTTCATTATTTGCTCTCAGATGTTTACTCCTTTTTTATTGAGGGGCCGTTCAAGTATTACGTAAGCAGTATAGGGGTGTGGGGGGGTCTTTGCTTTGCTTATTTTTGATGACATGGGGGGTGAGGGGGGTCTAGATGGTGATTACGTCAGCAGTATAATAAGCAATTAAAAACATATTTACAATATTTACATTGGGAAAATAAAGTAGTAGTTATTTACTTTTTTACACATATGGAACTGATGTGCATTATTCAAAATTTAGAGCACCAAGATGTTGAATGGTTCGATGAGATGAGAAAGACGTACGCATTCCAAAATCGGATAAAAGTGAGCAGACATACAACATTGAGGAGCACTTTTTAATAAAAGAAAAATGCATATACCAATGTTTACGTAAGCATGGGGGGGAGGGGTAAGAGCTTTGATTACTTTTGCTGACAAGGGGGAAGGGGGGGTAAATAATTGTAGTAAATCTGCTTACGTAATACTTGAATGGCCCCTGAGGCATACATGCAGATACTTCTTAACCAATACGACAGGGTTTAAAGTAGAGTTTTAACTTTGTATTGTTAATTGTTACATAATAAAAACTAGTAACCCGCCCAGCTTTTGCATGGGTATAATCGGAATGTAATGTACAGTCAAGGAAATTGAAACACGTACCACCATAGAACCTAGTCGAAGAGACATACGCATGACATTTGTATAACATAGCCTGGCGTTTGACGCGTCGCGTCATTGCGATAGGGTTCTAAGGTGGTACGTGAATATATTTCCCCTACTGTATATAAAAGCTTCCCCGAAAAAAAAATCTCTAAATAACTGAAAACCATATAAAAATCCATTGTGTGGTTTAGGATAAGAAGGCAGCTGAAGTAACACTTTAAAAATTTAGGATAGACAGGAATAAATAGTGACTTTATATTTTGTAGAGACCTCAGCCAAAAACTTGTCTCTTCAGGTAGCAGCAGATATCGGCAGTGCTCTAGATTACTTGCACACTACCATGCAGATCCTCCATGGCGACATGAAGTCATACAACATCCTGGTTAACGGGGACTTTGTTGTCTGCAAGCTGTGCGACTTCGGAGTCACACTGCCTTTAGATGAGAACGGAGTATTTGACAAGGAGAATGCTGGAAATGCTGTTTATTTTGGTAAGACTGTCTGACGGCTACCTATTTGTAAGTCTACCATGTCTCTCTGTCTGTCCATCCGTCCAATCGCCTATTTGAATACTATTAGTTGTAATTGTAGAAGGAAGACAGAGCAAACAATGGGAAGATGATCACATGAAAGTAGCTGGTCCACAATGGAATAGAATAGCTAAGGACAGGAAAATTTGGAAATCACTTGAAAAATCAACACTGTAAAAAAAATACAATAATAAAGGCTTATTTATTTTAGTTATAATTGATGAATGGAGCCTGACCCCTTTATTCATAAACACTCAGTAAACCTACATTAGTGTATACCTATATTGTCCTTATGTTGTTGTGATGTTTGTCTTTGAAAAAAAAAGCAACAAAACAATTTAGTTTGAAGAGATCAGTAAAATTAATAAAAAAGAAGGAGAGAGAGTGTAATATTTATACAATTCAGTGTTCATTTCATTCATTATTTGAATTTTTTAAGCTAATATTTTTTTGTTTAATGCACTTCTAGCTTACATTAATAAATAAAATCTTAAAATCAGATAATTATTCCTATATCAATCTCCAGGCACAGAAGCATGGAGCGCTCCAGAGGTGATCCACGGTGGCCAGATCTCGACCAAGACAGACATCTGGCCACTCGGGCTCACCGTCTGGGAGATGATGTCCCTCATGCCCCCGCACTCGCAGGACGAGACAATGGACTGTGAGGAGATGAACGAGTCCGCTGAGAGCGGGGAAGATTGGTTCAGTGAGAGATATGGTAAGAATTGGATTTATTTTTTTATGAAATAGGAAGGCAAACAAGCAAGAGGACCCTCTTGCTTGTTTGCCTGATGATAAGTGATCACCACCGCCTATAGACACCCGCAACACCAAAGAGATTGCAGATGCGTTGCCAACCCAGAGGGCTAAGATGGAATACCTCTTGTGCCAGTAATTGCACAGGCTGTCTTGCTCTCCACGTTGGAACACGACAGTGCAAGCAATGCTGCTTAGCGGCAGGATTAGCGAGCAAGATGGTGGTAGTGATCCGGACAGACCTTGCACAAGGCCCTACCACCCGCAAGATAACTTGTACATAGAGATAAAGATTGTTGGATTGTGTAAGGATTTATGGAAACCATAAACCACCAGTTAGGGAGCAAACTACTGGCGAATAAAACAGAGTGAGATATTCTTTTAAGTAACATTATTTTTTCTTCAAATAACCTCATTAGAGATTCATTCGACTATTCAACCGGATTGGGCGGCTAATGGACGTCGTAACTTAAAACTTACGTTCAGCATGAATCTTGTATCAATATGTATTTAGTATTACGAATGTGGTATGTTTTTATTGTGTTACGAAAAATGATTTTATTAATTTATTATTTTTGTAGTTTTTTTTGTCAATGCTTGTTTTTTTATGAAATTGGAAAGCAAACAAGCAAGTTGGTCACCTGATGGTAAGTGATCACCACCGCCTATAGACACCCGCAACACCAAGAAGATTGCAGGTGCGTTGCCAACCCAGAGGGCTAAGATGGGATATCTCTTGTGCCAGTAATTGCACCGGCTGTCTTGCTCTCCACGCCGGAACACAATAGTGCAAGCACTGCTGCTTAGCGGCAGGAGTAGCGAGCAAGATGGTGGTAGCGATCCAGACGGACCTTGCACAAGGTCCTACCACCTGCAATTTTATTATTGTATTGTGTTGTTTTGTTTTGTTTAATGAATGTATAAATAGCCTTTATTTATTAGTCTACTCTGGAACTTAATGTAACACCTTAATAGTACTAATTTCTTGATCACTTATCTATCGCATTAGGTATAGTCGACCAAGTAATTGCTTAACCACTTTTGAACCTTATCCCTTTGTAATACGGTCGAAAAATGGACAAGCAATTTCTTGGTCGACTATATCTACATAAATCCTGTAATGATAGATATAAGTTATTTAATAATTAATAATAAATAAATAAATATACTTGCAGGCACTCGACCACCGATCCCGGCTAACGTCACGGTGGAGCAGTTCGCGGAGCCCCTGGCCATATTCCAGTGCTGCACCGAAGCCCTGCCGGCCATGAGGCCCAGTGCGCGACACCTCGCTATCGCCGCTGCCGATATGATGACGAAACACTAAGGTTTATTTGCAGCTCTAGTAGCACGCTAGTGTTTGTCGCGCACATAAAAGCATCCGTCCCTCTCGCACGCCTATTGGTTAAAAAGAGATATATGCTTTATCTCAGCGATAAAAGCTAGCTTGCTAAGGCCTCTTGGGTGCAATTTTTGAATCTCACCGCGTGACTAAAGCTCGCCAAAGCGGCCGTTTTTCATAAAAATGCGGCCATTTTGGTGAGCTTTAGTTACCCGGTGAGATTCAAATGCAATTTTTGAATCTCACCAGGTGACTCAAACTCGCAAAAATGGCCGCATTTCTATGAAAAACGCCTATTTTGGCGAGCTTTAGTCACGCGGTGAGATTCAAAAATCGCACTCCTGGTCTTTTTAATATAAGGCTGCTTTTCCACCTGAGATGGGCGAGGATGCGTAGCGAGGGATGTGTTTGTAAGAACCAATAGAATCGCTTCATTTACTTCGCCTCTGTCAGCACAGCTCTGGTGGAAACGGCTCATTGGTTCTTTACTAACACATCCCTCGCTACGCATCCTCGCACATCTCTGGTGGAAACGCAGCCTCAAACTACCGTGAGATTCAGACGTATTGAAATAAACGTATTTGGTGCTGAGTTATTGCTCGACATGATGGCCGCCAGAACTTGTTTCCTGAGTCCGGAATTTTCGTGGCACTTTTGACTTATAGTGATTTCTCATTTATCAACTATATAAATATCGATAGCGTTCTTTTTCTACGTACAATTATGGATATTTAACATTAAAATAACTAAATTAAAACCAGGTAATATGGAAAAAATTATGGCTATCTATATCTTTGTTAAGGAAACTAGCGAAACACTCGTTAGCACTAAAACAGACGCTGAACGTGAAATTGAAAAAACACTGAACTTGTGAAAATTTTATGTGAAATAGTAATTTTACATTGCATATCTCTATTTCATATTTTCACCTATTCACCTGGAAGAGATCGCTCTTTAGCAATAACACCGCCTGTAGTTTACCTCTACTTTTAATTTTCTTTAAAATGTTGTGTTCTATATATCGGAAGTCTATAAATGATAATTCAAATTTGCCACAAAAGTTCCGAACTCTGCTCATTACTCATTAGTAGGGACCACGGACTGGTCCGAAACATGACAAGCGATTACTCTAAATACGTGAATGGTCCGTTTATTTTCATATGTTATTATAGGTCCTTCTTTATGTAAAAAGCCTTTACTTGACATGGCTTTTATTGATATAAAGTTATATTGAAAGCATATATTTTTTTTACTTTAGATTTTAGACCGATCGCGCTCGCCCACGAGTTGTTGGAGAAAATTCATGACCTATCGCTAATACACGGCCGGCACGTTTTTGTAAGCAATATTATGAACAATCCAAACTAATTTATTATAAATGTGAAAGTAACTCTGTCTGTTACGTTTCCACGCCTAAACTATTGAGACTAGTTTGATGAATTTTGGTATAGAGATAGATTGGATCTTGGAGAAAGACATGGTTATAATTTGTCGAAAAATAAAGCTTGGAAGGGGTGAAATAGGGGATGAGTTTTTTGAACCTACAAATTCTCAAGTTGGGATTTCAAAATTCATATTAATGCTTCCGGTAAGAAATAGATAGATATACAGATTCATTTATTCCTTTCTTATTGGAAATGACATTAAATTTAGAATGTCCCAAACATAACAAATTCACAGTAAGATCGTTAAAAAAGGTAAACAAAATAATAAAAAATAAAAATATTTAGAAATAAGTCTAAAATAGTGTTTTCGTATAAGGGGTAGAAATATTTTCGCTTTCGGTTTATAAGATTTTGAAATAAAACTCAGGGTTGATTTGGAAAACAACTATATTTCCGTAACATAAATAAAAATTTAACAACTATTCAACCTTACCTTATCAGTTATCATACATTCAGTCCTGTTTTAAATAAACACTGAGTTAAAACTTCGATAGCAATATGAAATGTATGAAAAAATGGCAAAACCATTCTTTCAGTATCATAAAAGCAACTTTATAGAGATTCTATTAAGATGCACCAACCAGTTTGAAGGATTAAGAAAAGTAGCCACTCTGCTTGTTGCATATTTAACAGTTGTACAAACTGGAACAAATTACCTTGAATTTTTGGAGAAGGGTAGATTTTTGCACGTGCACAGCACAGGTTTCGCAGAGTAGCAAAGTAATTTGTTACAGTTTTTTTGATATGGACCTTCTCAAAGTAACTCCTGAATCTATTAATTGTTTAACGATTAGTGATTGAATGATAAATTTTTTCAAAGTTTACAACTTGACGAGTTGATGTTTGATTACTCGTCTATCTGATTGAATAGTATCGTATTCCTGAGTTGGTGCGGTCCAGATTCAAGCATTACAGCTGTGAGTACCTGCGTTAAATATTTACCGCGAACGCCAATAAAAAAAGGAGTAACATACAATATATACCTAAAGAGTGCATTATTTGCCAATTTGTCTTGCAGTTTGGCGAAGTTTAGTTTTTTACCATTAAATTATAATAATAACATTATTTTCTGCTATTGAGAGGTCACTGTAACAAAAACGAAAATTCGTGCTAAATTCGTTTTTAAGACCGTAGCTGTTTCGGTATATTCTTATTAGGTATAAGTAAGATTCGTGCCCATCCCTTAAATTAAATCGATTAAATACAAATACAACACTTAATTACATTGAGCGATTGAAATACGCGTTTTAAAATTATTTACATGTAGTCCAATCAATGAAGTCTTATTGTATACAATAATAATCCGTTCGTGAAAATTTGCAGAATAGAGCTAAGACCTAAAACTTAATCGTATCTAAATAAGATTAAATTTTAGAGCTTTCGGCCTAAAAAAACAATAATAATAAATGTCCAAGTCCAAGTAAATAACGGAAATCTGCAAACCCTGACGTCATACTAAATTCATATAAAATTCATATAAAATTTGACGAGCGGACGAATTATTTTTACGCTTCATTGACCGGACTATTGACTTAAAATCTATTTTTATCAGTAAAAAATTCATGAAATATAAAGTATTAATGAGAACCTGATAAAAATAATCATATTTTAGCTATTTCATTTCGTACATAAATAAATAAGTATATATGTATTTTATAGTAATTGCTTAGTTGTAATGTGTTAACGATTTTTGTATGTTTAGATAACAAATTGTTTGCATTGATTGCACTGCGTTTAGTCTGATGAAATGACTAGTAAAATTAAATGTAGTTTTATTTCAATCTTATAACTAATACAGCACCGACTAACTAAGAACAAAAAAAAACAGTTGACAAGCCGATTTTTGTTCGACTAAAACTGAGATAATGATAAAAATTACAACTTAAAAATTAACTAAGCCTAAGATATTTTAGCATAACCTAGCTTTTTGTAGGGTTTTTTTTGGATTGCTTAATAACCTGAACACTGCCAGTTGAAGCGTTAAAATTTTAGCTTGTTTAATTGACTGTATATATAAAAGATTAATGATAAACATATGTAAACTGACATGCAATAACCTCATGCTATTAAGTGTGCTGTTACAAAAACTGCTGGCAATGTTTCTCGATTATTAATAAGAAATTTAGTCAAATTCAACAGCTTACCTATTCTTGACAAGTCATTCATCTGGTATTTATAAGTGGGTAATGCAATATTTAAATTAAGTTTGCTAGGTTTTTTTTTACTGAGAAACATACACTCCTTAATTGAACTATAAATACGGCTATGACATTTCATCATGACAATATATTTGACATTGCCGGCTTGGCTTTGTAACAGCCCTCTTAAGAGATTTTTGTGAGCTAAACTAATTAATACAAAACAATAGAACTCAATACAACAGAATATCTTTTATATACCATATAAAGTTGTATAAGGATATACTGTATGATATACAGAATGGCCATTTATCGCCAAGCACCGAATCTAAACACCGCTGCCTCGCCCCCAAGATTGAGGAAAAACTAATGGGAATTTATCATGCAAAATATAATTAGTACCAAATGACGATCATAGATGGCATTATAAGCAGCATATCTAACTAAAAAAGTATTAAAACGGCATGCTTAGAGAAAACTTTATGATAAAAAATAAATTGCATGTTTTATGTGCAAAAATCACAATTTACACGAATTCGTCCAGTTATTTCATGAAATCTTTAGAAGACAGGATTTTTTAGGCAACTTGATTATATAGTATTTAGTAACTACGTGTATTTTGTATGGCATGGCCACCCTGTGCTTTACTTCAAATTGTATGAATGAGCTTGAAACAATTTTATAATCCATTTGAAATTCATGCAGGACTTTCTCGCGATTGATGGCGCTATAAAGAATGTCCAAGTTAAACAATGATATGCGCCCTCTATGGCATCATAAGAGCGACGAAAAGGGTGCAGAGTAGAAGGCGGGTGCACTGTAAATGAAAAGATCAGTGATCTTTATGAGAAAAAAATGCTGTACTGACGTTTTATGTAACAATTTATTGACCTATGTAACAGATTCTAACACAGTGTACTTATAAGTTATAACAGATCTACTTATTTAGTATTTTCTTATGTTTTTGCGACTTGTAGACATTGAAATAAAACAATTTAAACGCTTTATATCGCGTGTATTGTAACGAATATAATTCCCGACGTTTCGAGCCCTTTACAGGTCTCATGTTCACGGGCAGACTGACAAAAAACTTAGAATACAAACTACCCAATTATGAAAAATTATTGAAAAAATTAAAAAACTAAAAAAATTGGGTAGTTTTTATTCTAAGTTTTTTGTCAGTCTGCCCGTGAACATGAGACCTGTAAAGGGCTCGAAACGTCGGGAATTTGATTCGTTACAATACACGCGATATAAACCGTTTAAATTGTTTTATTTCAAGATCTTATTATTATTATTATGTATGTGAGGTATAATGTACTGCATAAGGCTGGCGTAAAGCTTCATGATATGACTAAAGCTATGGCTAGGTGTCCATGTATAGATATACAAAATAGTTATATTTTGTAGTAATGCATTAGGAATATATGAGATTTTATAACAGATCCGTTTGTTTTAATCGACCCTTTAGGAGATAAAATTGAATATATCCAATATACAGGGTGTCTCATTTAAATCGGTCAGTATGGAAAAGTGAAAGTCAAACTATAAGACATAAGAAGTATGTGAAAACAATGCATTTTATTCATTTTAGACATCATGTTTCATAGAGCCATTAACTGCTTAAGACCTACACAATCGATATCTAAATAGAAATAGTGAATTTTTTTTTTCAAAATAATCGGGTTCAATTCCCGAGCTGAGTACAGGTTTTTTTTAAATGTATAAATGCAGTTTTTCTTTTTGTTAAAATCGATGACATGGTTCCTAAAAACAGATCATCGTATGTCTTATAGTTTCAGACTTTCCCATACTGACCGATTTCAATGAGACATTCTGTATGCTTGGAATTTTGAATTCACTGCCTACTTCGCTACAAGCCCTGTTCTAGCCTCTTAAGGTATGCGACGATGTCAGTTTTCCTGGCTGCGTGCGCGGCGAGCGCCGGGGTCAGCCCGCTGACGTTGCGCAGGCGCAGGTCGCTGCGGCGCGCGAGCAGCTTCACGCACGGCAGCTGGCCGAACATGGCGGCGCCGTGGAGCGCTGATTGCCCGTTCTGGAATGTTTAAAGGCCAAATAATGTATATTTTTTAGTTTATTTAAAGCTACACAGCGCTTATCGCTAATTTATCTAATCAAGTAATTAGTTACAACTTTGAATGTTTTAATTTTGGCTTTCGCTCACACGAATATTCTATGACAGCGGCATTTGATACCGTAAATTTAACAATTTAAAGTTAGAATCAGCTGATATAAACATGACCAGGGTTGTTTAGTAAAGATGGTAAAACTAACCACCAGTAAAAGAAATGTTACGTTAGATTTGAAAAGAAGCCTATTTTAATTTAAGCGCCACCTAGTGGCGAAGCTTAGCATTTCTAGCGGCTTTCATAAGGTGCTGTGATAGCGATCGCCGCCTTAAGATGGCGCTAGCTGCTCTGATTATACTAATCCATAATTTTTTAAGGAAACCGCGACTATGTAGCTTTCGTACTTTTATCATTTTACTTGCATTACATCGCGGGCTACCGAGGTATAATGCGATCGTTGGATTGGTTGAGCCCCGCAATGTAACGCAACTCGCATACGAGAACTCACTCTATGTAAATGGCTCCTTAAAGAGCCTCCGCTACATCGCGCGGGTGCACGGAACGGGTGCACGCCTATCAACAAATAGTATGAGCCCGCACCCGCACCCGCGCGAGTTAGCGGACGCTCTCGTACTATTTTTTTATAGGCGTTCACCCGCTCCGTGCGCCCGCGCGACTTAGCGGAGACCCTAACACTTACTGGCAACAGGCCGAGGTTGGGTCTGTACTTGAGAAGTTCCACCACGACGGCCGCGTGTCCCTTGTGGGCCGCTTTGAAGAGAGGTGTTGCCCCATCCTGAAAATATCAACGGAAAAAACCTTAGTATGTATAAGATACATAAGAGCTGGCAGCGAATGTCTACGAAATTAATGACAGTTTCATACATTTTCCGTGCTAGGTCTTATGAATCGAACTTTTTATAATGTAACTAAGTAAGGCAATATATCGAACTATCGATAGTATTGTTGTTACAGTATTACCAAAATATATTGTGCCACGATGTACACGATGTGTGCCTACGCAGTAGACCAATTTTAGTATCGCGAGAAATTTCGATCTACCAATGATAAAGTAGAATTTTACGCGCGTTAAACTCTCGCGCTTTTATTGGTCTATCGATTTCGGATCAACATGGCGGCAGCCCGTGCGCCACATTGTACGTGGTGTGTAAGCGGGACAAAGCTAAGAATGCATAGCAAGCGATACTCTGCCAGTTGCGCTTGCAAATAAAGTACAATATGGATTATTCACACGTTCGGCTACTGTCGAAAACCGGTCTGCGTTTCTCTGCGCAAACGAATACTGCCGATGCTCAATATATTTTTGGTAAAACTGTAGTATCCTGACCTCGAAAAATAGTCACAATATCGATAGGCCTATCGATAGTGAGGCAACGCTAGTCGGCACCGACCTGTCGGACCTGGTCGACGCGGGCGCCCGCGGCCAGCAGGGTCCTGGCGACGTGGTCGTGCCCGCACTGCGCGGCGATCCACAGCGGCGTGGCGCGGTCGGCGCGCGCCGCGTCCACGCCCGCGCCGGCTGCCAGCAGCGCGCGGCACGCTTCCTCGTGCCCGTTCTGAGCGGCGATGAAGAGGGGGGTAGCTTTGTCCTGGAAGGCGAAGTTTGCGGGTGGTAGGACCTTGTGCGAGGTCCGTCCGGATCGCTACCACCATCTTGCCCGCTAATCCCGCCGCTAAGCAGCAGTGCTTGCACTGTTGTGTTCCGGCGTGGAGAGCAAGACAGCCGGTGTAATTACTGGCACAAGAGGTATTCCATCTTAGCCCTCTGGGTTGACAACGCATCTGCAATCTTCTTGATGTTGCGGGTGTCTATAGGCGGTGGTGATCACTTACCATCAGGTGAGGTTGCCTTTCTATTTCATAACATAACAGTGCAAGCACTGCTGCTTGACGGCAAGATTAGCGAGCAAAATGGTGGTAGCGATCCAGACGGCCCTTGCACAAGGTTCCACCCACCGTTCCCACCACCCGCAAGGTTTTAATTTAGGTTGATGATAAGACGACCAAATCGGAGACATTCTGGAGAAAGGCCAGGTCAGGAGTACACTAAACTGACGAGCATTCATGAAGAATGTGTTTGTCAGGATCGTAGCAAATGGAAATCCGTGGATTCTGCCTATCCCTTCGGGAAACAGGCGTGACTTAATGTCGGTAGGCATGATAAATACATTGAAGAGCCATACATACGTAAAATTTGCCACCGGCTCAGAACACCTACCTTCATGGCGGAATTGACGTTGGCGCCTCTTCTTATGAGCTCGTCTACGACAGGCAGATGCCCACACTGGCAAGCCACAAACAGAGGTGTTCCACCATCCTGAAACAAGTTTAAAATTATATATTTAGTGAGTACTTTCTTACAACCTGAATTTCTTTCAAGGCAAACTAAAAGATAACTAATAGATTCAGGTGCTATTTTTTGGAAGTCCTTATCAACAAATTGGAATAAACCTGGCTTCAAAACAGCTGCCTACGTGCGACAAGGGGCCGTCCATTAATCAGGTCATGCCTTTAGGCATTGTTTAAACCCCCCCTCCCCTTGGTGATACATAGTGAGGTTTAAGACTAACCCCCCCCCCCCCCCCCCCATATGGCAACGGCTAATCACGGTCACACTACAAGCCGCTTTCGATTTTGTACGCGTTTAACGAAAAAATAAACACATGTAACACCGCTTTTCGGTTCAGTGTCGCGCGTTTGCCTAAAAAATAATTACACGTGATATATTAACTACTACACCCCCCCTCCCCCCTTGTGATATTTCGTGATTTTTTATCCCTCCCCCCCTTTTGAGCCTCACGTGATTAACGGACGGCCCCCAACATATATTTTTTTGATGCAATGTCGAGCTAGCTTTATTCTGGTCGTATACATACCGTGCTGGGTGCTTCGATGGAGGCTCCAGCCTCCAACAGGAGTACCGCGATGTCGAGGAAGCCGCCCTGCGCCGCGAAGAACAACGCACTCGTTCCTGTCTGACATAAACCCACTACTTAACGACACACCTACTGAGAACAAGGTCCCAAGGTAGGACACAAGCACTTTAAACGTTGTATAATAGTTTTATAGTGAAGTTAGTAGGTGATAAATTTAATGAAATTCATAAGAGCCTCCTGTAAGTTTAATCTGAATTAAGATTTTAGTAATCTTTTTTTTTTATTTTTCGTTTTTTTTTTGTTAAACAAACCCAAACAAAAATCAATAATGTAATGACCGTAAAGACGAAACCCATTGAAAAATTCGAAGGGTATGGTAGCGGTAATGTGGCAAAACTGGCAAACGCAAGGCACGAAATGCTGATGTTGTAGGTTCGAGTCCTGCCATTACCCTAATTTTTTTTGTGTTGTCATTCATTACTTAGCATTTAAAATTTAATTTGAATACCTAAAGATATTTTGACTTTGACTTTATATAAGCGTAGACCTCTATACAGCGTATATAGCGCTTAGTGTGATATTTTGGAGTATTTGGGGAATATAAAGACTAAGGGCTCTATCGGATCGTATATTAAGTATACAATTCAGTCATCTTTTACAATGTACCATCCTCAGAGAAACTGCTCCCTAAATTGCTAGAACCTGACTCTTGGAATAAATGGCTTAGAGATCTTCCCTGTGAGTTCTTTAACAGTTTTAACAGTTAGGTAAACAGTACATAAATAAAATACATAAGAACTAAAGTATCGAGCAGCAATTGAAATAAGATTACATTTTAACCACCATCCTACCAGCTTAGTTTTAATTTCTATCTCTATACAAAGGTTGTCTGGAAGAGATCCCTCTCAAGCGATAAGACCGCCTTTTGGATAAGTACCTATACTTAAGATTTATCTGTTATTCTGTCAAATTGTGATGTGGTATTCAATAAAGCATATTGTATTGTATTGTATTGTATTGTATTTTAACTTCCATTTGTCTTTTTATCCTTCATAGCGGAATTTCCCTAGAATAGGCTTTGCATAATCTCTCAGTCAGTAAATTTTATATATACGAGCTTTTGTATGTATTAATTGACTGAACTGTGTCTATACATAGATGTGCGTGCAATGTATACTGACATGTACATTACAGTATAGTATACGTTGAAGATAGAATCATACCGTGCGGCTACAAGCTGGGTCGGCTCCCTGCACCAGCAGCTCCCGAACGCACTCAGTGTGTCCCATCGCTGCCGACAGGATCAGCGGTGTGGTCCCATCCTGTAAAAAAAAAAAGGTAAAAAAGTTGTGACGTAACTACAAAATCACGATTTTTTTCTTTATTTTTGCTGTGAGACAATGCTTGCCAAATTTTATGGTATTTAAGACATATTTAAAAGGCTTTGAAGATGTTTCTATCTAAATATTGCCCAACCTATTTTAGATTATACGACTTTTTTTTTCAGTTCTTTTGTTGTATTTTTTACGCAGGCGGGTTTTTTTTTAAATAATTAGTAGCCTATGTCCGTCAAGGGGCGTGTAGCGTTCTATTAGTGAAAGATTTTTTGGAATCGGTCAAGTAGTTCCAAAGATTACCTCCTACATACAAACAAACAAACAAAGTTTAGATCTTTCTTATGTCGGTGTAGATGCAGATTAACCTACAAGGTAGAAGATTTTCTGACATTCATATGTGCTTCCCGTAAGCGTAATTTTGACATTTTGACTTTGACTCGACTTCACTTTGATTGCTTATCGGTGGATTGATCGGCACACTGGCATGCATTTGTCGCACTTAAAACAACAAGATATTTACTAAAATACAAGTTAAAAATTAAGAATAGGCATAAGCTAATATCTAAGCACAAAAAAATCCGCTGTCTTTCTTAACGGTAGCAAATAAAAAAAACTATTCGCTTTCAAAGAAACCGTACATGTAAAATATTTTCCGCTTCATCAACCGGTTCGAGCAGACTTTTTTCCCAACACTATAATAACTAGCGAATCCATAAATAACGAACAAAAAGCTATAAATTATTTTCTAATAACTAGATTAATCTCCACTGCATGCGATTCAATGCACCCATAAGCAATTAAGCGGTGTGCAACGCTCTATTTGCGGGGGACAACGTTAAATTAACTACAGAAGCTCCGTTCATGTACATAAACGGATTTTAATTAAGTTGGTTGTGAATGCTTTCTTTATATTTTTATTCTAAATTGAGATGAGATCATGAGATGATATTAGTATTTTTTTATGAAATAGGAAGGCAAACGAGCAAGTGGGTCACCTGATGGTAAGTGATCACCACCGCCTATAGACATCCGCAACACCAAAGAGATTGCAGATGCGTTGCCAACCCAGAGGGCAAAGATGGAATACCTCTTGTGCCAGTGTTTACACCGGGTGTCTTGCTCTCCACGCCGGAACATAATAGTGCAAGCACTGCTGCTTAGCGGCAGGAGTAGCGAGCAAGATGGTGGTAGCGATCCGGAAGGACCTTGCACAAGTTCCTACCACCCGCAAAACATAGTATCTTTTTTACTTAGTATAAAAGTAATGTCACTAGTTTTACTGTCTGTCTGAAATTTTTATAGTGTATTCTTCGGCCGCCTTCTCCTAAACCATGCAACGGATGAAACGGATATGGTTTTGATTGTTATTTAGAGATTTTTTAGGGAAGGTTTTGATACCTTGAATCCTGATTGTAACCGTGCGAAACCGAGGCGATTCGCTAGTTTACTATATGTACAGTCAAGGAAATTCAAACACGTACCACCGTAGAACCTAGTCGAAGAGACATCCGCATGACATTTGTATGACATAGCGTGGCGTTCAACGCGTCGCATCATTGCGACAGGGTTGTATGGTGGTACGTGAATGTATTTCCCCTACTGTACATATATTAGCGTATCTTCGTGTCATTCATAAACTACGGCACGCTCATATAAGGGAGGTTAAAAGCCAAACGTGTCGGTCCGTAAATATTAATGTACCAGGGGGGTTCTACTCCGCACTGTAGGTACGCTCGACCGCCTTGCCTATGGCGTAGGCAAACTGCAGTAGGCTGTCGGTTTGCCGCGCGCTCTGTCGCTCGCCCCCGCCGTGTCACTGTTATTGAAAACGAATGACGCGCAATCCTAGCGTGTCGCCGGGAGTAGCGGGGGGAAGGCGGGCGCGGGCGGCGCGTTCCTTTTGACTCGCGCCGCCTGGCGCATGGTGTATGAAGTAATACGAACTTTTTGTGCGTGTGAATAAAGTTGGAATTCGTTTAATCGCGATCGTAAAAGAGAAGTTTCTGTAGGTTATTTACATATTCTGTGGCTCTACATTAAAAATTAAAAATCTTAAGTTTTAGCTACAAACATTTTGTGAAAGCTTGTGTGACAGAGATGAAAAAAAATGTGACGAAGAGGGATTTTTTGCCTAGAGTGTCGCACACGGCACATGTAAATTTTTTTAAAGTCAGCTATAAACAACTTTTACCGCGGTTAGGTAACTTTACAGTTAACTCCAATGGCTACACTTGCGCAGGAGTTTAACAATCAGTTCCGTCCATCGTGTCTGAAGCGTGACCATTTATGCATGTTGATGTGACAGGTGTAAGTTAAGTAATTGACTGTCGGTAGTGTACGGTAGACAAGTTAATTACGTTGCGAACGGATTTGCTACTGCCTTGCTCGTTTGCCCAGTACCGCTACCATGAGTTGCTATCGAAAACTCATATTAAGTTAGTACAGTCGATGGCTAGTAAACACGCTCCAATTTGCCGGTGAAAAAGTCAATATGGTATTTTTCGATGACATGTCTCAAATTTGTGACTCATGGTATCGATGTTCTACGGCAACAGCATCAAGACGTTAGTCGCTAGCGCTTAGATTTCGACAGGTTATTCAATGTTCGACTCATACTAGCGATCTTTAGATCTATAAGTGACCGCTGGAGGCGCTGTACAATTCACCATACAAATTGTTTACGCCGTCGCTAGCGAGTACTGTCACTGTCAACTCATGGTAAGCGTACTGGTCAGTTACACACTTAAGTATATACATAAGCCATCAAAAACTAAACTTGTAAAAAAAAAACATAACCCTTCCTTTTGGCTTTCAAAACAAGTCGCGCAACTCAGTTCTTCTACCGTAAAAAGTTGTGAGATCCATGTAATACCAAGTCGGTTGATCTATTCAGTCCCTTCTGTCTTAAGTTATTACGTAATGAGCTAATCCAACAACTTCTGACAGTGACCACATCAATATTAAAAATCTTTAATGTTTAAATAAAATAGATGACTTGGCCATTGGTTGTCACGGAGGTGACGGAACGGAGCGGAGGTACATTTATTACCCTGATGGACAAATCTAGGATCATAGTCAAAGTGTACTTCGAATAAAGTAACGGGAAAAGCGTTAGGAGATTGATGGCGATTATAGATTTTCTAATTACTATATAATTATCGCGTGGAGCAAATTAATTTCATTCAACGTAAAAAATAATAACCGCCAATTCACGATCCCACGAGACATGAGAAACTGTTGAGATTATCTTAGAATCTATCGTAAATTAAATTTTGTTCCACCATTGTGCGCAAGCGATCAAATCCAAACATTGCGTAACCCATCTAATTCAAGTTACGGTTACGAAATGTATTACGCGTCGGTGATGGGAACGTGGTACATCATAAGTTCATTGCGATTACCACCTTAATGTGAAAAATGGAAGTTAGAAGCGGAGAGCGGTTTCAATTTTATAAGGACATTAAATATTAGCAGAGAGTAACTTGGTGTGTACTGGCGTTCACACACTGTGTTCTCTTTGATAGGCCAAAATAGGCTAGAGATCGCTTCGCTTATGTGGCTATAGATTAGGCCAAAAAATATTGGTTTGAAAATGATATTGTTACCCATTAGGCCCACTATATGAAAAAAAAAACAGGGCCTAGCTCTGATCTTCGTTTGATTCCCTCCTCAATTTACAACCTGTATAAGTCATCCCTTAGCTGTCGTCCAAAGAAAAAAAAAATTGCGAACCCGATTCTCTATCCTGATTTTGAACCAATTTTTTCACACTATTATCTAACGGGTACACCTATCAAGTCTCAATTCATTTTCCAAGTAAATTTTAAGTTACGATTTAAATCGCTTTCGCTTGTAATTTAAATGTTAACCCCTGACTAATGCTATGTTAGTAGGTATAGCAGAACGAACAATAAAGAATTGACTGAAAGTGGAGCAGGCGGTGTGTTTCAGTTCAAAGCTCTTTGATACCACAATCAGGGCGGTGATTTATTGTTGGCTTCCGTTTTAGTTTTGGTGCAATATGCTAAAAAACTAACAAGAGACATGAAAATAAATATAGTGTGTTCTATGCTCAAAGTACAAATGATAAGTTGAGATCCTATACTTGAATACAGATCGTATATTTAGAGGCTTTATTATAAGAGTTAACAGCATTTAATTTCGTTTTAATTTTAAGTGAGCAAATATGCCCCAATAGATAGGGAAAAATAATGTGACAAGCACAAACGACCGTGACTCACTTTGTCGTTATGACACATCTTTTCTATCTAAACTATTAAAATAAAGATCCACTTGACGACGAACGATCAAAAGCTGTTTGTTTTGAAAGCTTAGTCGTCGTTTACTAGTTTTTGTGGAAACTTCTGTCTTTTTCACTGTACCATGGTTTTTTTTGTTGGGTAGGACAAGTGGCTAATCGCAGACACCGTGTATGTTTTGTGTCATACGGCTTCATATCCATCATCATCGTTATCATCGATTGGAATGCATTCACTGTTGGATACAGGCTTCTCTCAAAGAGCGACAGAACTGATTTTTGCTCGCTGTCTGTTCTTTCATTAATATATACAATAACAAATACTCTTTATTGATTCACACAAGTAAACAAAATTAAAACAACACATACAGGAAATTTTTACATGGGATATTAATATCATTGTATACGTACATGTTTTAACTTGAGCGCTAAGACAACATCCACCCACTCAACACAAGAACCCCTATTACTGACATAAGTCTAAGTATTGCTAGAATTAAGTGATAGTTGGCAGGGCACATTGCTCGCAGGAGGTTGTCCAATTGGGGCAAAGAGTTCTCGAGTGACGATCACGTACCATAAGACAGGGCAGACCTGCCACAAGGTGAACCGACATCCTAAAGTAATAGTGGGAGCATGTTGGATGCGTGCAGCACACAGCCAGTTGTTGGGGCGATCTTTAGGGGAGGCCTATGTATAGCATTGAGTTCTTCGACTGAAATGATGGCTGGGTCAAAATACTAAAGATACAGGTAAAGCTAAACCCCGGCTTTAGCCGCTTACCCGGTCCCGCGAGTCGATGTGGACCTTCCCCGTGTCCAGCAACTGCCGCAACCGGTCGCAGTCTCCGCGGAGCGCAGCCAGGTGGAATTGCACGTCAGTGCGAGACTCTTTCTGTGGACAAATGGAAAGAAACAAATTAATAGGACACTTTCGCAATTTTCATCACAAACTTGAATTTTTGTGTTTGTTTCTACTGGCCATATTGATGAAGATATCACTACTTGGAAATGGGTGTTGAGCAGCTGAACCTAAAACGCTTCATCGGAATATGAGACCAGAGTGTCAACTTAAAAATGCTTTTAATACGTGCTAAATCTGTTTGGAGCTTGACTATTGTTGCCAATTTTTTATTGGGTGCGTTTTACTTGTACGGCAAGTAAGTCTCATAACCAAATATTAAAACAATATATAACTGTTTTCAAGTCATTTAACTTAGTTTTTTCTATCGCAAAACTAGATTAACGGGTAGGTATGTTTGTTTGAATTCACAGACTGAATGCACATTTCACCAGATAGATTGGACCTGGACTGTTTCCTATTTCTAGATATAACATGGCTATATTGATACCAAAGTAGTTGTTAGAACGAGATCTTGTGTCTAGGCGTCATACAGTTTCTGCTTGTGTATTTTGTAAGTGTATAATGAAGGCATCAAAGCTATATGTTTGTATTCGTCTAAGTTAAGACGAAGGAAGGAAAGTATGCGTTTACCGCGTAAGACATCATGAATTTGTCGGTATAACAGTGCATTTCGAATGCTTGTGAGTGTTTATAGGTTTGCCGCATTCGATCGATACGTGACTTGTGACAATCAGCTGTGCAGTATCAGCGAATTATTATTCTGCAGCCGCGCGAAGCAAATTTCAAGTTACCCTCGCATAAAATATTCACCTTGCAGTTTCAAGGAAAAATCCTTGCAATATCTAACTTATGCAAACTGCAATAACGTCAGAGTTTCCTTGACTTAAAGTTACAAGGATACTAATAAAAGTTAGTGCCATATTGGAGCTGTTATCGAGACTAATCTAAACTAATATAATAAAGAGGTAAACTTTGTTAGAGGTAAACTGAACCGATTTCAAAAATTATTTCACACGTAGAAAGCTACACTATTCCTGACGGACATAGGCTACTAATTTAACGTGAACGAAGTCGCGCGCGTTTGTTAGTTTGTTGATAAAAATGTGGTGTTCATTTGGTAACTTTAGTGTTTGCGTTGAATGTGTATCAACAATAAAGATCTCTTTTGCTTGCTCTTTTTGTCATATAATTTTTATGCAAAAGGGACGCAAACGAGAATGCAGATCACCTGACGGGAAGTGAACAGTGTACTTTGCTGACCTTTAGGCCATTCCCTTGGTCCTCAGGATCTCCTCACTCACCGTACGAAACGGAGTACCAAGCCGGTATTCTATAAGAGTGTGGAACGAGCCCATCAGCACTGCAATCAGCAACCTGATCTGACCTAATAACGCCCAAAGCACTGCTATTTAATGTATACCTTCACGGAGTCATTATTTTGATAGCGTCGAAACAGTTAAACGTTCATAACGATCAGGGCCAAGGCCGGGGCGTTTCACGGTTGCCATAAACTTGAAAATCGTTAGTTAATAAATGATAAGTAGTAACCATAGTATCATGATGTATTTTAATGTAACGGAAGGATCGCGTCTTGGATATCCTTGGTAAAGACTTATGCTCAGCAGTGGACATCATCTCTCTGGCTGATATGATGGTGATGATACGCTTTTCTCTTTAATCAACACAGAGTACTGTAGGTACAACTATTATATAATAGCATTAATAGCAGTTAAAGACAGCTTTCCAATAGAATAATTGTTTGTGTAAAAAAATAAAACTTGCAGACATAACGAGATTGCTATCGGAAGTTGCTTCGTTTAACAGACTTGCATCTTTTCTGGTTACGGGTTGTCTAACAACGTAACCAACTGAATTTAACTTACTTACTTTACTTTGAAACAAGTAAAGTAACTGTCAAGTAAAGCTAGCATGACATTTTCCGTTGATTGTTCAGAGCATATTGTGCATACGCATGTCAGGCACAAGAATAGTCATACAAATTAGTTCTCATCTCATAACTATCTTCCATAATTACATTGTATCATTAAAACTAAAAATAGCTTAGCTAATTTACATGCAGCTCATTCAAATCACGTGCATCGCTTATCGCATCTGGAGATATAAACTGCAATTAGCGGTAGGTACCTACCGCTATGCGCGCGCGCCGCTCGCGTGTTCTCTCGATAATTATGCGAGTTAATCTTTAATAATTATTCTTTTTATGAAATGTTTGTATGCGGAACGGAGCGATATCTTTACCACAGTGGCCACCGGAAAAGCAAAGTCAAAGCCTAAATATCTTGAAATATTAAGATTGGGCTTACAAAGATCAGTGGCCCTAACATGACTGGCCAAGTTTAGTTTATCTCTATCTGCGTCCCTTTCTTATGACACTAGTTGGACAGAGACACAGGGAGGGGTTCAACTAAACCTGGGCTGTCATGTTAGGGCCGCAGCATCTTTGTATGTAGGTTCGAAACATAACACTGGCATGGGAAACATTTGATGAGACGATTTTGACAAGAAACATAAGGAGATGTTATGTATCGTATTTTATGTACAATAATGTACTTACTTACTTATATCATTTAACAAAGTGATGCAATGTTAATCTTTATGAGTTAAGTGGTTAACGCAGTAGGTATAGTCGACCAAGAAATTGCTTGGCCACTTTTCGACCGTATTACAACGGGATAAGGTTCAAAAGTGGTCAAGCAATTAGTTGGTCGATTATACCTACGTGGATACAGTGTTACTAAGGTTTACACTATTTGGAGTCAGGGATCACCAATACAAATTTAAACATCCTTGTCCGAGATGTATTTATTTATTGTCATATTTTAAAATACTCATTTTTTTATGAAATAGGAAGGCAAACAAGCAAGTGGGTCACCTGATGGTATGTGATCACCACCGCCTATAGACACCCGCAACACCAAGAAGATTCCAGATGCGTTGCGAACCCAGAGGACTGATGGAATACCTCTTGTGCCAGTAATTACACCGGCTGTCTTGCTCCCACGCCGGAACACGACAGTGCAAGCACTGCTGCTTAGCGACGGGATTAGCGAGCAAGATGGTGGCAGCGATCCGGACGGACCTTGCACAAGGTCCTACCATCCGCCAACCCGCCGCTATTTGCTACTGATAAACATTTAATGATTTATTTACAAATTAATAGTCAGGTAAGGTGTAACAAATCTGTTTTTTCAGCGTGTATGAAACTACAACAAAACTGGGAGTCTTATTTGATTTCAGATAGAGGTTTAGTATTCCTGCATTTTCGCTATAAAATTACACTAAACTGATGAAACCATCAATCTTCGATGACAGATTGCCTGAATAGGAAATTGGATCAGGTTAGGCAAAGTAACTTTCGATGATTTATCGCAAAAACTTTTTATTAGGCACATCAATTCAAAAGCACGAAATGATGTACACTTAAGTAGGTAGTTAGTATATAAATCAGTTTTAGTTATTTTGGCTTAAGTCGCATAACAGAAGTTTAAAAAATGCCCAAGTAGCACTTAGCGCTATATACTCGTAAGCTGTGTTGTAGCTGTATTATGGTGATAGCGAACTGGAACAAATTACCTTGCTACTCCGCGAAACCAGTGCTGTGCATGTACAAAACAGATCCGCCTACGGGCGACATTTATATTTTTCATGCAAAGACCCACCCTCCTTCGCTTTTACAACAATTCCGTCTCTAATTTGAAAAATATTTATGCCGCACAGACGCATCTGTTTTGCACGTGCACAGCACCGGTTTGGCGGAGGAGCAAGCTATAATTTGTTCCAGTTTGTTGATATGGACCTCCGCAAAGTAACGCCTAATAAATCCATTAATTATCTGCTAATATACAGTTTTTATAGCGTTTGTGTGCTACTTGTCCTTAGTTCTCAAAGATATGTAGCAACCAAACGCACTCATACGGGACTATTATGGTCGCTATATATCGCACGCTTAGTATTAAAGTGACCCATTTCTGAATAATACACGTCCCAAAATATCACCTTAATTAAAAGACATAGGGTTTAATTTTGGGAAATATCAAATTCAGAATTGAGTCACTTTAATACTAAGCATGCGATATTTTTTCAGCCCTTTGTATCGATAAGTACTTACCTAATTTCACACAATGCCCGAGGGTCGCGATTAAAGCGAGCGATTTGCGGGTGGTAGGACCTTGTGCAACGTCCGTTCGGATTGCTACCACCATCTTGCTCGCTAATCCCGTCGCTAAGCAACAGTGCTTGCACTGTTGTGTTCCGGCGTGGAGAGCAAGACAGCCGGTGTAATTACTGGCACAAGAGGTATTCCATCTTAGCCCTCTGGGTTGGCAACGCATATGCACTCTCTTTGTTGTTGCAGGTGTCTATAGGCGGTGGTGATCACTTACCATCAGGTGACCTACTTGCTTGTTTGTCTTCCTATTTCATAAAAAAAAATCGCTCCTACCACGTTTTTAAAATAATGGACCGCGTTATGCAGAATAAACCTACGTCTCATGAATTGTAGTTTTCTGCATACCGCAGTCCTGATGTAGAACACGGCAGTGTGTGGCACAAAGTTTGAAAAAAAAACGGCCGGCGACGCTCGAAAATTGCTAAAGAATTCCAAAATATTTTTCCACCGTGTGGGTATCTGATAATAATACTCTTAATTTGATATATATATTTTTGTAATATCGCTAGGTACTACAAAAACATTTACCTATATTTGAAATTTCATGACAATAGTCCTAAAAGCATTTAAAACAATTTAAGGGCTGTTACGGACAAACGGACAGTCAGTCAGACAGGATGATAAGGGATCCATTTGGCTAAAACTAAACACACAGGAAAGTTACTAATGTAAATAGCAGATTTGATTATATACAATTTGATTATATTTGATTTGATTGCGGGTGGTAGGTGACCCACTTGCTTGTTTACCATCAGGTGACCCACTTGCTTGTTTGCCTTCCCATGTTGTAAAAAACAAAAAACATACCTAGACCTATGGAGACAATTCCTAGAATATCGACTCTAGTGGACTAAGGAAATGCTTTCTTCATTACTGTAAAAGCAGAGTCGTGTCGGCTATCTCATATGAATGCCGTTAGACGCGTCCACACTAACCGCACGCATTGGCAACCAGCCAACGCCTCAACGCAATATTCTAACGCGGCCACATCATCGGTATTCGCCAAAGGGGTAATGCTCGTCTCATCGACTCGAAGGTTGACTGGAAGAGATTCCTTGAAGGGATTAGCTTGCCTTTACTCATTACTGTATATCTGGTCAATATTTTTGTTGGAATTACTGTTACACTGAGCGAGCGAACGACTGATGTAAACGAGCTGATGTAATGACTGGAAGAGATTATTATAAATGAACGGGTTTGAGTGAAAGACTCATGGGGGTGTATTGGACGATTCGTTAGCTACTACTTGTGTTTTTGGTTATTTCTGGTATTTTATTTTAATTAAACTTTTTAATAAAAAAAACTTTTAAAAGTTTGTTTTCTGCATAAATAAATGAATAAATATTTTTGGGACAATTCACACCAATTGACCTAGTCCCAAAGTAAGCAACTAAAGCAGCTTGTGTTATGGGTACTAGACAACGGATATACATACTTATATAGATAAATACATACTTAAATAAATACATATAAGATCCAAAACTCGGGTACAACCATTTGCCCCTTCCGGGATTTGAACCCAGAACCTCAAGCTTTGTAGTCAGGGTCAATAACTACTAGGCTATCCGGTCGTCAAATAAAAAACGAAGCCAGTGGTTGTTTTATAGAGCTGTTGCGCACATGCGGCTAGTGTGGTACCCTACGTTCGTATCTAGTAGATATGCTGTGTTCATCCAATCATGGCTATTTATAACGATATGTACTGTATAATGACTATACCACGTACAATGAGCAGTTTTGTGTGATGCTATTTAGGCGTAATGTCATAATGTGTTATTTTTAGCACTATAACGTTAAATAACGTACTAAACCTCTGCTTTAAATCTTAAATGTTGATTTTTGACTAAGTTTACTTAAAAGAGAAACTCCCTTATTCATAAAAATTAACAGTCATTAGGGTTCCGTAACGCAAAAGGAAAAACGGAATCCTTATAGGATCAATTCGCACGCAATCAAAAGATACGGCCGTTTATACCGCATGTTTCATACATTTGCAAGGGACTCAAAAAGCTATGGGTAACTTCCCGTTGACTTAGAACTATGAAATTTGGCAAGAAGCAAGGTCTCGCAGCACAAATAAAATAATAAATTTGAAAACCGTAACATAATAAAAATAATTTTTTTTGGTCGTACAAAGCAAAAATGCGATACTAGATGTTGTTGATGACGGAACCCTCAGTGCGCGAGTCCGATTCGCACTTGGACGGTTTTTTTTAACTAGCAAATGTTTTGTTTTTTCATTCCATGGCCAACGTCACAATGACAGATAAAGACATAACACAATTTGAACTAATATAGGTTTACGTAGCGTTTATGAATAAGAGGGCTAGGCTTGAAAATGTTTATTATTTTTGACACAATTTTTCTTATTTTATTTAACACGAGTTAACTATCTGTATAAAATGTGTAAAATATACAGTTAATTTAGGTATACTTACAAAAGAAATACTTCTCTAAATAAATGTAGGATTTGATTTCGGCGGACACTGAAACCCGAGGTAAGATTCGGTTGAAACTTTTGTAAGTATACCGAGTCTTAATGTCATTACTCTCTAGCAATGAGGATAGTTTCGTTTTTATACAGTTTTAGTTTTCATCCTTACTTATCAAGAAAACAAAAATCTAACCTAAAAAATTCACTTTTTGTTACTTACATATCGTTTAACGCCAAGAAAAAAATCCAAGCTTTAAATATTACGTGATTTGTAATTTGTAGCTTTGTAATGTTTTATTCTAAGAACTGAAATTTTAGGTAAGAATTTTGTTTACTACTCAAGTCAAGTAAGGTTGAAATAGACTATACAAGTTGGCGCTCGTAAAATCTATGTGATGTTTGCTTTTCAGTTGAACAAAGAGAACGTTCGCATTTGATCTCTGAATTAAAATCTATTGTGTCCTTTGAAGATTTCCAACAAACGCGTAGCTGTCTGAACTAAATTAACAAGCTGTAATTATACGCATAAAATTAAGACAGTATAGAATTTCATGCTAAAATAAATAATGACGACACAAAAGAACAGCTGTACAATTACAAATATTTTTACTATGTCCTAGATAGTTTAATTTTCTGTACTTATTTGAAACTGTTCGGATCTTTAATAATACGGTATTCCACTCAGAAACAGAATGACATATAAGTGTAAAATTGTTTAACCATTAAAAATATATTTATGTCCGAAGAAGCGCATAAAAAAATCCAATATTTTGGAAGTTAAAGCGATACAAAGTTACAAATCTATTTTGGAAATAAAATAAAGTCATTAGAATACCGCATGATATCTGAAATGCTGTTGTAAATAAAGAAAGGAAGTCGTGCCGTAGAATCTCTGCCTGCTGATTTGATTTGATAATTTCCTCCTTATGCTATGGTAGATGTATCTTATTTTCGTTCGTTTCATATAGTTTAACCTAACAGCTGTTAAATTTTGACATTCTTATATAGTAATGCGGCATTAAAGTGTAAATGGCTTTACATGTTTCGGTAAATTTCGGCGTTCTTTTAGCGTTTTATTAATATGCTCTTTTAGCTGCTTGAAAAAATTATTAGTGCTCGCCGATTTGAGACGAAAGGAGTACCTAAAGATGGGTGCCACAACTTCTCACAAGTCACAACTTCTCTTAAAATTTGTTGAGGCCGGGACCGGTTAAAATGTAATTCAAAATAGATTCCAATTTCTACCTATGCTTATTATTTTTATTATGTTGACATACCAATATTCATTTGATTAGTTTTAGTATTTAATAGTTTTAATATTTGTTTAATTATGCTGACATTCGAATATGATTTTGTTTTAGTTTTATTGATTAATGCTTTTTATGAAATTTGACGATCTCGATATAAAAACGTGTAATTTGACATTTTGTGCAATTTATGATGTAATTATATTGACTGAATAAATAAACTAAACTAAACTAAACTACCAATTCTGCTGGAAATTCACCGATTTAAGTACCTACTCATTTTTCCCCTAAGAGAGTACTACAGAAATATTATGTCCCGACGACTCGTGATTTCGTGTTTCGCTCACGTATCTATCCTCTGAAACCCTTGAACGTTTCAACAGCTTCCCAACAGGGGTGAACGAACCCTCTTCACGGGGGTGCGTTGCTAGTCAACAATCCATCCCCTTGTTAAAGGTGAGTTGAGATGATTGAATAACAACGGTTATGACGTGCTGTTTTCCTAAGATTTGCTTGCTTGCATAACGTCATGATTCGATAGTTTTTTTTAATTCACTTAATTGTTTTATTAGTCATTCACGGGACAATACGCAGACTGTGGTAAATCCAACCTAACCTTTGTTTCAGTGTGACGTGTCTAGATGTAGCTACATAAAAAAACCAAGTGTGAGTCGGACTCGCGCACCGAGGGTTCCGTACCAACGCAACTACAAATTTACGGTTTTCTTTGTGCTGTGGGAACTTACTTCTTGCCAAATTTCATAGTTCTAGGTCAACGGGAAGTACCCTATAGGTTTTTAAGTGCCTTGCGAATGTATGAGACATGCAGCATAAACGGCCGTATCTTTTGATTGCGTTGACTTAGAAGTTTGGTTTTTTCTCGGCTTCAAGGGACTACAGATTTGAGTATTTGGTATTAATTTCAACTCGATACCTCCACTCCGTTCCTGAGAAAAAGAGTCTTGACAGACAGACAAACAGACAGACGGACAACGAAGTGATCTTCTAAGAGTTCCGTTTTTCCTTTTGAGGTACGGAATCCTAAAAACCTATAAAAAGTCTACACAGAAGCAAACGCATAAACGCACATTCATCACTCGTCGACTACCGCACATAAATAGAAAGCGGCTTCCGCAAGAACCATCGATCATTTCAAAACAACGTTTTGTTTACAACAGTCTTCAGACCATCAGACACTTCATAAAGCTTTGAGGATGAGGCCAGCTTTTGATGCAGAAGTTAGTAAAAGTGCAAGTAATAAGCAAGCAACGACAACTCTTGAAAGTCTACAAATTGTAGTGGTGATTTGCTGGTGAAGTGCACCATCCCATCTCCTGAGGTGCAATTTTTGAATTTTATCCGGTGACTAAAGCTCACCAAAACGGCCGAGTCTCTACGAAAAACGGCCATTTAGGTAAGCTTTAGTCCCGGTGACATTCAAAAATTGCACTCATGGACTAAGAATCTCGAATCCATTACGCATTATCTCCAACAACAAATAAACTAAATTCATAGTTTGCCGTTTTTAATTTCACATCATAGCGTGTGACTGTGAATAATTTAGGATGAAAAAACTCCAAGATGAAAAACTTGTGATTCTAGCTGGATAACTACGTGCCAGAACTACGAATGGCGAAAAAAACTTGCATGACAACATTGACAACGTTTTTGCTTGTGACGCTATCGCACTAAAGACTAAGTGAGGTTAATGAGCTTGTTTTATTTTACCTATTAAGTTGTGTTTAAGTAAGTAATTGAGCGTGGGTGGAACGATCTGAAATTGTTTTAAACTTTGAAGGAAATTAAGGACGAAACCTATCCCCAAGTAATACAATGAAGCCCGGACCCTAATCGAATGATGTTCAGTCAGCCGCTGACGCATGCGTTTGCGAGTGGTATAATACCTTGTGCAAGATCCGTTCCAATCGCTCCTACAGTCTTGCTCGCTAATCCGCTAAGCAGCAGTGCATGCAAAGTTGTGTTCCGGCGTGGAGAGCAAGACAGCCGGTGAAATTACTAGCACAAGAGATATTCCATCTTAGCATCAGGTGACCCCGTTGCTCGTTTGCCTTCTTATTTTAAACAAGTGCGAGTCGGACTCGCGTACCGAGGGTTCCGTCATCAACAACATCTAGTATCGCATTTTTGCGTTGTATGACCAAAAAATATTTTTTGTGTGTATTAACTACAAATTTACGGTTTTCGGATTTATTCTTTCATTTGTGCTGTGAGACCTTCCTTCTTGCCAAATTTCATAGTTCTAGGTCAACGGGAAGTACCCCATAGGTTTTTGAGTGCCTTGGGAATGTACGAAACATGCGGCGTAAACGGCCGTATCTTTTGATTCCGTTGACTTAGAAGTTTGGTTTTTTCATGGCCCTAAAGGACTGCACATTTAAGTATTTAATATTAATTTCAAGTCCATACCTCCACGAGTTCTTGAGAGAAATGGCCTTGACAGACAGACAGACAGACGGACAACAAAGTGATCCTATAAGGGTTACGTTTTTCATTTTGAGGAACGAAACCCTAAAAAGAGTAAAAGAAAGTGAAAGTAAAAACACCCGAAGAGCTCAAAAAAATATACACAAGCTCTATTACTCTTGACAAAAGAGTTGAGTGTACATCTTTTTGACCTCATAGACTGTTTTGAAATATCTGCTGCTCACTATACATAGTCCTACTAATATTATAAATGTGAAAGTTTGTATGTTTGGTTGTTTTGGATGTTCGGATGTTTGTTACTCAATCACGCAAAAACAACTGAATGGGTTTGGATGAAATTTGGCTCACATATAGTTTATAACCTGGATTAACACATTGGATACTTTTTATCCCGTAAAAATGCATAGTTCCCACGGGATAGCGATAAGTGAGTTATACGCCGCCGTGACGTCATGAGCAGCAAAGCAACTAATTCTCATTAATTTGTCCAGGAAATATTGCAGAGTACATGTTGGGTGCACGTTTGCCTGATTCAATTAAAAAAGTCTACGCGGACGAAGTCGCGGGCAAAAGCTAGTATGTAAATAAAACACACAAAAGTTAATTTACGTACCACTCTTTTGTACTGAACCATAACAAACCACAACAATGACGTACCGCACAATGCTTATTTACTACGGCCACAAAGCAAAAACTTATGAAGCGAAAGTTTTTTACATTCAATAGTGTAGCTTAGCATAGTTACTGTTTGTTATTGTCTAAATTAAGGTTCCGTATTGGAATGAGTCGAACTCGAACACTTAGTTTACCTTAAGCAGTTTTAAAAAAACATAGAGAAAGAAAGCCTTGTGTGCATACTCGTGTGAATGCATGTGTTTTGCGGGTGGTAGGACCTTGTGCAAGGTCCGTCCGGATCGCTATCGACCATCTTGCTCGCTAATCCTGCCGCTAATCAGTAGTCCTTGCACTGTTGTGTTCCGGCGTGGAGAGCAAGACAGCCGGTGTAATTACTGGCACAAGAGGTGTTCCATCTTAGCACTCTGGGTTGGCAACGCATCTGCAATCTCTTTCGTGTTTCGGGTGTCTATAGGCGGTGGTGATCACTTACCATCAGGTGGCCAACTTGCTCGTTTGCCTTCCTAATTCATAAAAAAAAAACTAATATCATCTATAGATCAGTCAGTCAGATTTCGTTGGTTTGGCTTAGCCACCTCGAGAGTGTTTTATCTAACAGAGAGGATGCTCAAAAGTTGGACGATAAGGACAGCGTATGGAGGTCAAAGGCTTAAATGTATACTAGATACGTCATACTTAACAGAAGCATTGCCATACCGAGTTACGGTACATGGCCGCAACTCAACACGGCGTTTGCGGGCTGTCCTTTGAACGCGGAAATGCTGTGTTGTTGAAGATTTAGTTAGTGATAAGTGATCCAAAAATGCGTCATCGAAGGCTAAGATCAATTTAATTCATTTAATCCTTTTTTTTTAGTCATGTTCATTACAGTTTACAGATGTTAAGTATTAAGGTGGGGTTGCACTTGGGGTAGCTGTGCCAACGGAGTAAGTAGTTTAAAAAAAGTAAAGGTTTTTCATGGTTCATTGTTATGTTGTTATTGATATACATATATTCATTGGAACTACACTTAAGCACATAACAAGTTTCTAGTCGATCTGATCACTGCTAGTGGATTAAAATCGACTTACAAGATATGAACCAGAAATAATTGTGTTATAAGAGATTTTAAGAGGAAATGTGTACTGTAGTTTTTTTTTTATAATAATTTACATAATGCTTTCTTTGCATATCTACTTATCATTATCATCATCATCATCATCTCAGCCACAAGAAGTCCACTGTTGGACATAGGCCTCCTCCATGGATTTCCAAAGTGGCCGGTTGGAAGCAGCATGCAACCAGCGCCTTCCTGCCACCTGTATGAGGTCATCGGACCATCTTGTGGCTGGTCGTCCTACGCTGCGCTTGCCGTACGCGGCCGCCATTCGAGAACTTTCCGACCCCATCGGCCATCATCTACTTATATGTTTTATTAATTACTAGTAATAAACCAACCAACTAAAAGAATCAAGTTTAAATAAATATGTAATCAGATATTTATGTTTTCGCGACGTCTGCATTTTGAAATAAAATAATTTTAACGGTTCATAAAAAGCTTAGAAGCTGTACAATCAGGCCGGCACCGCACCGTCCCAATGGTAGACATCTGCGGGCTGCAGTGATTAACATCACACGAACCGCTTGCCCGTTTATCGCGTTTAGAAATAAACAAAACACAATACGCCTTCTACTTTAGTATAGTTGCAGGCAAACAATTTGAGCATAAATCGAGTGGAGGGTGTATGTTTGCGCATACACGTTTGTATTAGAAACGTCTACTGCGCAGTCAAGGTCGGTGCTTAAGAAGTTTGCCGGGAACTGTAACTTGATTCGTCCCCTTCACGGAACTGACATAGAAAAGCGATTCGTACTTGGCCCGTTTTTGCCCCGTGCAGTACTCGCCCATTGAGTCTGTTTTTGTGGCCGAATAACGTAGTAAACAACTCTCTATTTCGATGGTGGATTGCGTCAGTGCGGTGGCACTTGTTTCTGATCCATCAGAACTTGGCCCGTTATTTGTTGAGTAATTGCGTTACACAATTAATGTGGTAATTGTGCTGTTAGAAGATTTAAACCAATTGGAACAAATTACATTGCTACTCCGCGAAACCAGTGATTTGCACGTGCGACATTTTTTATGCGGAAACAAATTCTGCTCCGCTTTTACACGAAACAACATTTATCACACAGACTTAACAACAAAAACCACCACCACTTAACAGTAAAACTAGGACAGGACGGGGATTAAGACCGGATTAAAGAAAAATATTTTATATTAATAAAACGGATCACTCACGTATTTTTGCGTCGGGAAATGCCCGACATGTTTCGGACCAGTCCGTGGTCCTTAATCATGAGCCCCCGCGGCGGTGGCGCGACGATGACTGCCTACTGCGCCACCGCCGCGGGGGCTCATGATTAAGGACCACGGACTGGTCCGAAACATGTCGGGCATTTCCCGACGCAAAAATACGTGAGTGATCCGTTTTATTAATATGTCTGAGTCTCACGGTAGTTTCATGTTAAAAATATTTTAGTTTGTCAGTATGCCATTCGTTCAAGTACAGTCAGCGTCAAATATACCAGAGCGGGCAAGGTGGTCAAAAATATCTGAACACGCCCGAGCGTATTTGAAAATAGAGTCGAGTTCAGATATTTTTGACACCTTGCCCGCTTTGGTATATTTGACGCTGACTGTACCTAACGGTGGTACTATTTGACCCGCATGATGCCGTGTCCATAAGCGAAACGCGAGCAGATTGTGTAGTCTTAGTGTTTAGTGGTGGTAGATTATAGAGGAGTCTGTGTGATATATGTTGTTTCGTGTGAAGGTGGAGGAGGGTGGGTTTTTGCATGAAAAATATATACTTCGCACAGTCACATCTGCTTTCCACCTGGCCACCAGTACTGGTTTCGCGGAGTAGCAAGGTAGTTTGTTCTAGTTCATTGATATGGACCTACACAAAGTAACGCCTAAATGTATTTATTATTAGATAGAACCTTCGTACCCCTATCCCTACTTACACCTCGTTGAGTTTCTTGCCGGTATCTTCTCAACATAAGTTTTACAGAACTGGTGAGAAATTTTATGACATTCATAAGTGCTTCCTTATGAATGTCATAAAAGCGATAGCATTTCGGTTAACCACCGCCTCACTCGTCCTACGAGTGTTTGTTGGGGACAAGACAACTTACGCCAGCGTAATTACGCGTAAAAAAGCATCACGAGGCGTAAATAAGAGCATTTTGACGCTTTCTAATGCGCGCGTAATGAACGTGCGTGAGCGCATAATGATATTGACTGCTTTCACATAAATGTGTAGAAAATTATAATGATTTGTTAGACTATATAAAAATCAGGTCAATTGACCCATACATATACATTGAATTACGAAATTGAATTAGATTAGATTATATTACTTTTTTTTTAGTAGAGGGGTCAAACGAGTACACGGGTCACGTGATGGTAAGCAATCACCGCGGCCCATAGACACCTGCAATATCAAGAGAATCGGAAGCGCGTTGCGTTGCGTTGCGTGTATTAATTGAATTGAAAATTGTTAAAAAATGAAAACGATAAATTACTTGAAAGTACGTACCTAATATTGTTATTTGTGCAATTTTGACTTAAAATTTTACGTTAACCTGCAATGATTTTTGAATTATAATAATGAAATAATTTACTTTCGGTAAAAGGTATAACCATAGGTAATTACAAAGTGTAATTTATTTTTATGTCTCAAAAATGCATTAAAAACTGAAGCGTAATGTTAATGTTGCAAACATGTATAACCAACGCAATCAAATTAGCCTTTTCAGGCCAAAGAAATAAAACTTTAATAGCGGCAACATAAAAAAAGTATAAAATTTTAATTAAGTTTCACACTTGGCTTGGTTTCTTCCGCAGCCGTGTATTGATTGAGAACTGCCTATTTGGCTTGCTTTCAAGTTCTTTTTTTATGGGCCTTGAAATCTAGACAATAATAATATTTAGCTTTAGCCCGAAGAAAAAAGATAGTAAAGTTTATTTTTAACCGAAGAAAAAAAAACGGAGGAGGTTATGCGTTCTATGTCTTTTATTTTTTAAAGTTAAAGACAGTTTAACATGAAAATTTTACTTTGCAAGTACAAAGGCGCTCTTTAAAATCTGTTCTACCAGCGCCTCAGAAATTGGAAATTTCTGCTGATAACAAGCGCCGCCGCAAGAAACTCGGCATATAAGTCTTTTTTATTTAATTTTTTAAAACAAAGTTACAGAGTATGTCTATGCGTAAATTTTTTTAGCCCTGCATGAACCACTTATTGTTGTTCGGAGTGCTTCCAAAAGTGATGCCAAACTGTCGATAATTCCGTTATCGACAGTCGACCTTAGTCGATCACTAATATAGTACTCCAAACGGAAGCACTTTCTTCATTATAGGCTATACTATGTAGACATTAGCGCACATGCACACATGCTAGCAAGTAGCAAAGCTAGGGTTGCCATACGTCCCGGTATGCCAGGATATATCCCGATTTGAAACGTGGTGTCTCGGCCATTAAGGGAAGTCCGGTTTGAAAATCATAGTTTATTGTAATCGAAAAAAATATTTATTTTTAAATTTTTTCGATTTTTTTTGAATTTTTTTTACATTCAAATTAAAACCCTGGCATTACCCTAATTTTTCTTTGTGTTGTCATTCATTATATAGCATTTAAAATCATAGTTTGTCGGTAGGGAACTAAGGCCCAAGTACGACAGCGGACATTAAGCATAAGTATATCCCTTTCTAACTTGCTAACCAGTTAGCATGTGCGAGAAGGATGGGTGCTTTAAACGATAATCGTTAGTGTGCTACTAGTGGAAAACTAGGTAAATGGGAATGCATGAATGCAATACGGACGATCAGTATGGCGCGCTAGCATCGCCGGTACAAGGCACTGCTTTTTGATCACCTATATATACTTTTATCTACTCGTATATATACTTTTGTTTCAATTGTCCCGGTCAATGATATTATAATGCATGGATGTACAGTTTCATACTAAATGACAGCAGAAAAACGGCCCGCCATAAGAATACAGGTTGACGCCAATGTTACAAATGCAAATTATTAGTTTACCATTTATAGTCATTGGATTTACAACTTTACGTCTAACTGCATAAAATAATAATTTATTGAGTTTATTGACAGCAGCGCCGTCGGTCCGACAGACTGAAAGCGCGAGCGATTGCCGATTTAGTATTTTTTTTATCCTACTTTGATACGCCATTTTTTTTAACACTGACTAGAAGTCCATTACTTATAGGTCAGTGGTCCCGGTCGACTTCCCCATATTTATGGCCACCCTAGCAAAGGCCAACGTTTAGCAATGCATAGAAGAATGTTATCGCCCGTTATCGCGATCAAACAGCGCGGGCGCAGGATCCGTGTCACTTTCCCCGCGTGACATCTTTCCACGTGAGTTATAGTTATAGCCCTACCGTATTAAAATCCGTACGTGAGAAAGTTTTTGCACGGGTTTTGCACGTATTTTATACTTCCAACGTCCTCAAGAAATTCTAGCAGTGTTGCCACTCTAGTCTTGTAAAAGTAGCTATAAAGTTAAAACATCACACTAGTTCACGTAATATTGGGCCCAAATGTCGCTAAATTTATGAAACGTTCCGAAAAATAGGCACTGATATGGTCCTAAAAATCGCCAGCCAATCGGCAATCCGCTAAAGTGGCAACACTGAATACTAGCCAAACAAATACCCATTTATAACAATAATAATATATGTTTTAATAATTAACAGTAAATCTAATTGTCGACATTTCGAGCCCCTTTCAGGACCCCAATTCTCAGTACATGCGAGACGCATCTCACGTGCGAGATATGTCAAAAATTAAAGATTTCTAACGGATTTCTAGGGGGTCATCCATAAATTACGTCACGCTTAAGGAAGGGGGGGTCTAGTCAAACATGACAGCCCGTGTTAAAGAGATATGAAAAAAAGCGTGACGAAGGGGAGGTCTTGAAATGTCAAAAATCGTGTGACATAATTTATGGACGACTCCTAGACTACGATGACAACAGCCTTGGACAAAATACCTATAAATCACAGACTATAATAATACTGTACTAGGTAGTACTAAAAAAAATAATAGAAATAAAATACTTACATAAAATAAAAATACTTTTAATTCACCTCTCTGAATAAGCCAACTGACTGACCAGCTAGTCCGAAAACAGCAATAGTCCAAAAATATTGTAGATTAATGCCTAGGCTAGGGAAGTAAGCAATTGCTGGCCGAGTTAGTTTAAAAACCCGAGCCAACGGCGAGGGTTTTTAAAAGTACGAAGCCAGCAATTGCCATTCCAGCCGAGGCAGATATAGTACTTTTCTCAAACATTCGGAGGAAATAAAATAAGAATTACATATAAAGATTTTTATTTAGCACTAGCACATACAAACATCAATTTCCAAGTAGTCATTGCACGCCTTCTGGTCACTAAGTTTCTCAGCTAAGTATGTTCAACGACGGTGATAGGAATAAAATATTATTTTTTTGGGTTGTTCCGATTCAAATGTAATAGTTTTATAATATTTAATTAGTTATTTTTTCACTCCTTCTTCCCTCCATCCTCTGTTTTACACAGTTCTTATCTTCTCATTGTGTCTTCAAGTTCATATTCAGATTTTCGCAACTATAACTTTGCCACAGGTAATTTGTTTCGCTTTTAATTGAATTTTTTTACGTACTGCAACCGTTGTTCATGTTTTACTCAGTAGAACATATTATTTTCATTTAATTTATCTTTATTGTCAATAATAAATCTAAACTCGTTACTTATTTACGTGTTCCCGCTTATTTTGTAATAATTAAAAATGTACTTGTTTGTTTTTAATACGCCAAAGCTGTTTGAGACATGATTAAAAATGAAATTTGAATGCCACTTCCTGGAGCGATAGCTGTCAAGCAATGAGTATGTTTTTTTTTTTATTTGAATAAAGCCTGCGTCAATGTCCTTCGCGGTTTGTTCCTTCCAGTTCCTTCGAGTACAATGACACCATTTCTGACAATGTTTGAGAAAAAAAAATTATACGCGTCTAAACCATTTAAATAGTGTTAACTCAATGTTTATCCAATTAAACCCTTATTAATTCTATCAACTTAATATAATTAGAAAACGAAAACATTAATTATAACGGAGAAAAGTAGACAAACCAGTTTAAGGTCGTCCTAGTTAGGTAAGTACACACACATTAATTATACTAATGAACGATTAAAAGAGTGCCAATTAATTAAAATGCAATGCAGAAAGTCACTGTGATTCGCTAATGCTTGAAGCCCACCTTAATTGAACACTGTATAAATTATAAATAATAGAATAGAAGGCACCAAGGATTTAATGTTTTAAAATTTTTTTTTCGTGTGGATTACTGATAGGTAATGAAAAAATTACGTTTAAAAAACAAATATACACACGTATATCATTTTCCAGCAGTTTTCCAATTATTCGAATTGTTTTCTGTTATTTTTCCTAATCTTAAAGTCTACTTCTGAAATAAAATCTTAAGTATACAATGAAATGGAAGTGATGAAATCAGAAGAAAATACTACTCTTGTCTTTATTGAGTAGTTTTATTTCAATAAAACGTAAAAACAATATTTTTTCATTTATTTATTTTTCCTAAAAATACAATGAAAAATTTCCATGATTTGCAGTATTGTAGAAAATTACCCATCATTAGTGTAGATACAGTTTTTTTTATCGTGAACAAGTGTTTAGTTAGATGTAGAAATTTTCATAGGTGCTTCTTGTAAGTCTAATCTGAGTAAAGATATTTTGACTTTGACTTGACTTTGAACAGTACTGTGCTGCGCGTTCAAATTGTATTAGTGCTGTACTGTCCACCCTACCTCACTCATCTGCCCCAGAGTGAAATCAGCATAACCCTGGTGGTAAAGTCGCCGGAAGGAGAAAAGTTAGTCGGCGTAAGAAATCTTGGCTCCGTAACATCCGAGAGTGGACGGGGATCGCGAGCGCCGCTGAACTGTTCCGTCTTGCCAAGGATAAAGAAAAGTACACTGAGCTGACGGCCAACCTCCACTAGTTGGATAGGCATCAAAAGAAGAAGACCCTGGTGTTTAGCTACAACTAGGGTTGCCATCTTTAAAACTTGGCAACCAGGACAAGACGCGTGAAAACTCCGGATTTTAAAGCCTAGAACACGATTGATCGCGGCGTGCGGGCGTAGTGTGTCGCGGGCGGACCGACTTAAAATTTTTAAACCCGGACTACAAATGAAGCCCCGCCCGGAAGCTCCCCGGATGCCTTAAACTAGGACAAATCCCGGGAAACCTGGACGGACGGCAATCCTAGCTACAACCTATGAGTTGAGCGTCACGCTGCCATTACACGCTTACATTGCTTTTTACACGTGCAGTCTGTGGGTCTCGTTTACGCACCGGGCATACAGCGATCTGCGTGTCCAATATATAACAATGCGTTCAGGGTGTTGTTGGGGCTGCCGTGGCAGTGTAGCGCGTCGGGGATGTTTGCGGAAACGCAGACAGACGGTTTCGCGGCCGTCATGAGGAAACGGTGTGCGTCCGCGTTACGCCGCCTCCGCGGTAGCACCAACGGCATCCTGCGCGTCTTCACGGACCGTTGGGACTCCACACTCTTGCATAGATGGGTACAGCTCCATACGGTGCTTTAATTGTGATTTTTATAATAATACTAGCACTAGCTCATAAGACATTTGTTACTAACCCAATATGGATTAATAATCTGAAATAAATGTATTGAATTGAATTGAATTACGAAATCTTCGTTACGGGGCCCTTTAAGTGCATCTGTCGTATTTCATAGCTGAGCAGTAAAAAACGGCCAAGTTTGAGCTATAAAAGCATACATAAAACTGATATGTCAATATGCATAGTTAAAGTTTACGACCTCGCTCGTTAGGTCCGGAGTAATTCGCCGGGTCAACGGATGAGTCATGGGTGAAAGCTAACAAGGCACAGAACTGTTTCGCAAGTAATGCAATGGTATGTTGCATTCATACATACACGAATAATGGCGGGTGCTTATATTCAAACAACGATCGTTTTATTTACCAACAGATCTCTCTCTTAATCTGTCTTCACTTAAGAGCCACGCTCTTGTCGGTGGAGTCGCCAGCCATTCCTGTTCTCAGACAACGCTTCCCTTTCTGGTATGTACCCTATTCCCTTATCTGCTGTAAGTAGTTTCTTCTTGGTCTTCCCTACCTCTCCTGCCTTCTATCTTTTTCTCTAAAATGCTCTTAAGAAAGAGGTCGCGTCGTAGCAACAGTTAAATAAATAAAAATCATTTATTTCAATCCATAATTGACAATGACCATACATTAATTACACTATATTAATGCAAACGGATCACTCACGTATTTAAAGTGGAGAACTGCTCGACATGTCCGATTGTGTGTTACGGGCTGTTCCGAAACACGTCGAGCAATTCTCGACTTTAAATACGTGAGTGATTCGTTTGTATAAATAATTACACTATATTAGTAAACAGAAGACAGTAAAAGATACATACAACATGCACCATTGCACACTTATCAGAGACAAACACAGCTAGATTTGCATCTGTTGGCGGGATAATGCCGATTTCACACGGGCTAGAACAGTGAGCCAGTATTTAGTACTGCCGTATAATTATGGCAGTAACTATTTATGATAGCCCAATCATATAATCCTGCCGCTAAGCAGCAGTGCTTGCGCTGTTGTGTTCCGGCGTGGAGAGCAAGACAGCCGGTGTAATTACTGGCACTAGAGGTATTCCATCTTAGCCCTCTGGGTTGGCAACGTATCTGCAATCTCTTTGGTGTTGCGGGTGTCTATAGGCGGTGGTGATCACTTACCATCAGGTGACCCACTTGCTTGTTTGCCTTCCTATTTCATAAAAAAAAAAAAAAAGATAGGAAAACAAAAGAGCAATCGCGATCACCTGACGGGTGTCGTCAAACAATAAGTGGCTTATCAGTTTATAAGACACAAGGGGACGCGCGCGACTTCGTTCGCGTGAAATTAATAGCCTATGTCCGTCAGGGATAGTGTAGCTTTCTATCTGTGAATTTTTTTTTTGAAATCGGTCTGTAGTTCCAGAGATTACCCCCTACATACAAACAAACAAACAAAGTTTACCTCTTTATTATATTAGTGTAGATGAAAGAACAGCGTATAGTTTTAGTTTTAAAATACAAATTGTGTACAATCATATATAAATCAAATACACAAAATTTATTAAATGGATCCAACATTACGCAATTCTATAGATCGTCCAATATTCCGAACATCTCAGTTGCAGTTGCATGCAACGGAAAATTGATTCGATCACAACGTTGTGCAATGCTGCGCGTGCGCTTCACAAAAACTAAGGGCACGCGGTCGTTGACCCCGCAGGCTGCGCTAATTGCAGGCTTGTAGGGACAATAGGTTTAACGGACCCTTTCAGTGCTTATAGGTACGATTTTGGCGACCAACAGATCTAAAGAAGGATTTATGAAGCATGGCTTACTAACACGTACCGTCGACTACAAAAGATGTATCTATTTTGGACCTTATTTCAAATTTAGCTAAAATGGATACAATTTTGTGTAGTCAACTGTACGTTACCTATCTGAATTCCATTAGGTACAAATCTATAAGGGTTCGCGATAAGACCGCCTACCTTATTAATTTGTTTCTTTGCATTTTTCTGTATTTTGATGTGGTGCACAATAAACTATATTTTTTGATCTTGTTCCCAGTTTGACTACGAATTACGGAACCCTAAAAGCACAATGAACATTCCACTCCACTTGACTGCATCAACAAAAAACTAATTGCATTGCGCCATCACGAATTTGAATAAGAAAAGACGGACGTGCGACCTTGAGACAAATACATAACGAATGACACCACCGTTAGAAATTTGAACTGCTTACGCATAAAAACCATTGTTTGGAATTCTGTTTCAAAGACCGTTTGTGGCGGTTACGACATTTTCGTTTGCTTTATTTTTAAAGACGCAAAACAAAAGCAAAGCGTTTCCTTTACTGGCCACGAGACTTGAGGCGACCGATTACGCACACAACTATACGGGGCCATACAAAACAAATATTTTTTTTTGAATGCGAACGAAACTCTCCGGTACACATACGTATATGACATGCTGTAGTGTGCGTGACCTCAACTGTGATGCCCATAACCTGTCTATCTGAGGGAACTATTTTTCGGAATGTGTTGAGCAAGTACTTAGTAATTTTCCTGAAAGGCGTCTACAACAACAACAACAACAACAAATATTCTTTATTGTACACCACATAAAAATACAAAGCAAACAAATAAACGAATTAGAAAGGTAGACAATATAGGCGGTCTTATCGCTTAAGAGCTACTACTGGATATTACCAGCTATGTGGCCCTAATTATCAAGACTGCTCTAATTTAATTTACAACAGTTTTCTAACTAGCGTCCTAAGAAAAGGATGCGTCGTGGCATAACTTGGGCGGTCAGTTTAGGGTCACTCCATTGATAACAATTTTGGTCCTTTTTCTCGATCACACACTCGTACTGTTTTTCTGACATTAAGCTATAGTTTATACTAGAATAGCACATTAGAACAATGGTCGTGGTCTTCGCGCGGACACCAACGCGTGCAACGGGACTAGTCAGGTGCGGTTCAGGCACTGCAGTTGTGTGGAACAAAGTTTAGAACACTCAGGCCCTGTTTCAGTTCTCTCTAATAAGTTCCCATATCTAACAGATATCTGTTACATCGTCTCTGTTTGTGTCCATAGAATAAACAGAAACGGCATCACATAAATATGTAATAGATGCAATTATATAATATATGCATATATGTAATATATGCATAATATATGCAATTTCCCTACCAACGTCGATAAGCCAAAGGCTACTAGAAATACAGGAAAGCTTAAAGTTCCAACTTACAGACTGGCTAAAACCAATAAGTCGTTCATGGGAAATTGTGTAAGATTTTACAACAAAATTACAAAAAACATAACTGAACTAAATGATACAAAATTTAAATCTATTGTCAAGAAGACATTAATTTCTCGGGCGTATTATAAAATCAATGACTATATCTTGGACAAAGATGTTTGGAAATGATCCCGATCTGTATTGGCGATCCCTGGCTCCAAAGATTGTACACCTGATGTGTTAAATTGTTCAATTGTAAAAATTTTAAATATTTGAGATGTAAAATAACATTGTAATTTTGATTTATTTAAAAAATTACACCTCGTTGAGTTTCTTGCCGGTATCTTCTCATCAGAGGTTTTTCCGAACCGGTGGTAAATTTTTTGACATTCATAAGTGCTACCTGTAAGCCTAATCTGAATAAAATATTTTGACTTCGACTTTGACTTATGCTGGATGTCCACAGAGAGAGTATTCAGAGAGAATTGAGAACAGGCCCTCAACCTAGTAAGTAAGTAATACATCGTTGTTATTTGATGGTGTATTTAAATCTTCTGAATTTAACTGATTACGTTAAAATCATATTGATTCTTTAAGGTTATGAGCCCGAAAACTTATTACAATAGACTAAGTTACTTCGAAATATTAGTATTCCCCCGAATTGAAGGATTGGCCGGATATAGCCCAGGACAGAGATATAAGGAGGCTTTGCCCAGCAGTGGGACACTCACTTAGGCTAAGTAAAAAAAAATAGTATTCCTCGGACTAGCTTATAGGATGTTCTTTGCTAGGCATTGTAATCTGTACCAAATACAAACACTAGACTAAACTTAGGATTCCTACTAGCCTTGACACTGCGGCTCATAAATTACAATTCTTGGCAAGAAAACTGAAATCCACCGAGGACACTAAACCGTAAAAGATAGTGCTATAATGTATTTGAACGGATACCAAGAAAACCGTCCGAGGTCTCGAAAGGATAGATTCAAATTGTGAAGGCGAGTGACTAGAATTTAGACATCGGGACGCAAAGCTTTGTCTCTACAAAACCTTCGGGGTAAGAATTGTAATTTAATTGAATTAGTTAACTTTGTTTAAATCAATTTAATTACAATGATTACCATTAACCGACCTTATAAAAGGAAAGTAACTTAATAAGAGAGGTGCAAAATAGTAGAAACATAATTTTTTTGAAGATTTCGCTAATATTTCAAACGCCTATGACGAATATAGCGCACCATAGGTTCATCTAAAAAAAGAAGAATCTTTTAACGAATCCTTAAATTTTGCAATTTTGGAGAAAACAGTAGAATGTCGTATTGGCCCTTCAATAAACTAAAATCATCTTTCGAAATAGAGCTGTGTGAAGAACAAATACCTATAATCCGAACACGACTTCGCCATTTGGTTTACACATTTGAAATTAGGTTTTCAATGTTTACGCAATGTTTAAGAGTTATTTTAACTATTTTTAACGAATAGGAACAGCATAATCAAGAATCAGGATCTCCGCTCAATGAGTAGTGAGTATATTAGTGTTAGTTTACTAATAAATTATATCACGGAAAACAGTTAACGAGCAACCAACACGCTCTCTGCTCTTTGAAGTTGAAGGAAGTGCTTCTTGTTTCCTTGCTTACCTAATTTGGGTTATTTTTGTTACACTTAGTTAAACGTATATTTAACTGTTTAAAATGCTTAAATAATTGCTTTGAGTAGAGTCTGTGACGACCGGATAGCCGAATAGTTAGTGACCTTACCAAGCTCGAGGTTGCGGGTTACATTCCCGTGGTAGCAGATGTTGTACGATGAACACAAATGTTTGTAGTTACCTGAGTTGTGGATGTTTTATGTATTTCAAAGTCAAATAGGATAAGGAATTGAAATGGAAAAAGTACCTACTTATGAATGTCAGAAAATTTCCCATTTCATTTAATATACGTTGTCCACGTACCCCTAGTGCAAGCTTTTTTTAATCTTTGCCTAAATCTATAATAGCTGTAAAATATTTGAAAAGCGAAATACAGCAAGGGGGTGATCAGAAGGGTCATTAAAAGGTTTTTCCAGGGTCGGCAATCGCATGTGATTCCCCTGGAGTTGCAAGCGTCGATAGGCAAGTAACAGTCACTTTGAACCCTATTGCAATGTGATAAGGTGCTGAAGTGACAAACCCTCACATTCCTTCAAAAGTCTCGTTTTTGATATATTTCCATTTTCTTTCATTACTACGAGGACTCTACGAAAATAATTGTTTATTTGCTCCAATTTGTTACTAAGGGTAGTAGTTATAGACCGAACTCAAGTTCCAGTTCCAGACTGAAACTTGATTTCACTCTACCACTACTAGACTGGTTCACTTTTCGGCGTTTTGCACTTCTAGCGGCATTTTGGGAAACATTTGGCCAATTGTGTTTTTTTTACTAATTCGGACCTGCTGAACACGAATATCGAGGTTGGCATTCCCGAATTTTGACCGGAAGCTCAGAATTCAAGATGGCGGTCAAGATGGCGGACGTTTTCTTACTAGTGCGATTTTTTTCGTGTAAATGCCGTTTTCAGGTTTATTTTTATCGTAGAATGCGAAAACAATTATTTTAGAATGTTCAACCAATTATTTAGCCCTGGCGGAAGCTCAGAATTCAAGATGGCGTCCATGATAGTGAACGTTTTCTAAATTTTTCGATTCCGCCCGACCTTTTGTTTTAAGACTGTTAATCGGGTTATATTTGTCGAATAATACGCTTATGATAGTTACAGAGTGTTTAAGCAACTAGTTAAACGTTATAGAAAAAAAAACTACCCCCAAAACATGAAATTATTTTCAGTGGAATGCCCTTGCATTTGACAAAGTTCATGTTTTGATATGATATTGCATGGATATTCTTTTTTCTTTTTATTGTATATATTTGCCGATATTCCTGGTTTGGCCCTTAGTTTGACGTTTGATGAGTGAAAATAGGTTGTTTAAGCTATTTATTACTTTTAGGTAAATGCAATAATATACAATATGTGCCGCGACAACAGGTAAACTACGCTGCCCGAAGGTAATGACGAATGAAATATCTATTATAATTCCAGACTTTTAAAAATTATATTAATCATTTAATCATCATCCGCATCATCATCATGTTTTCACGAATTTGTACCAAGTCCGGAACAGAAACACATTGAGGTACACTTAACATAGCCTTTCGGAATTTGCAAAACTTCGTTAAACGATCTTTTTTGCAACCGCAAAGAACAATATTTATTGGTAGCGGCCTTAAGAATGGGTTCCAGCGTGATGAAAATGGGGATGCAGACGTCTATTTCTTTCTTCGACTAGTCCTTAAAGACCAGCAAACAACACCGATTTCCTTCCTCGAAAGTTTTCACGAGAAAGGAGACACATGAATTGTTCTGAACGCAGTGGCAAGTACTGCAAAGCAGACTGTTGTGTCTGCTAGACACAATGTCTTTACATTGCTCCTTTATCAGTTGGATAAAAAACATGCAAATGAAGTATGATTAATGAGTGGAACTGCAATAGAGAGCCAATGGAGAGTTTCTTACCAGTTGACTTACCAGTGAAGAGTTTACCGGCCTTTCAAGCGATCACCGGGAGTGATGTCACATCATGTTTACATGGATTCTATAACAAAACCAACAGCTTTTCAAGTGTTTCTAAATCAATTCTCTGTTGTCGTCACTTTGCACCGTGCCTCACAATCTGAGAAGCAAGATTATATCTTATGCGACAAAATTGTGCAAAGTTTGTATTACTAGTAAGTTCAACTTACCTTGTTATTGTTACCTACGTCGACTTGGCTCGTACAATTCAATTTGGCTTCTATCTTCTTTAGGTAGCTGACTCAATAGTTTAAATTAACGTTGCACTTATTTGGTCAAGTAAAAAACCCACAGTCTGTTTCGCTGATCAGCGCAGCGCTTTTGGAACATATTAAATGAAATTACTACCAGACTTCCGAAAGGGAGAACGCTCACCTGCCAGGCCCCTTCCTGTCACCAATTACAGACTGCAGATAAAAGGAAGAAATAGACGGCTACATCCTCAGTTTCACCACACTGGAACCCATTTCAAAGACTGCTACCAATATTGTTCTTTGCTGTTGCATAAAAGATTTTTCAACAAGGTTTTGCAAATGCCGAAAGGCTATGTTAATGTGTACGTCAACGTGTTTCTGTTCCGGACTTTGTACAAATTCTTGAAAAGATGATGATGATGGGGATGATGATTAAATGATTAAAATATTTTTTGAATAGTCTAGAACTATAATAGATATTTCATTCGTCATTACCTTCGGGCAGCGTAGTTTACCTGTTCTCGCGGCATATATTGTATATTATATATTGCATTTACCTAAAAGTAGTAAATAACTTCAACAACCTAGTTTCACTCATCAATCGTCAAACTAAGGCCAAACCAGAAATATCGCCAAATATATACATTTAAAAGACAAAGAATATTCATGCAATATCATATCAAAACACCAACTTTGTCAAATGCAAGGGTTTTCCACTGAAAAAAATTTCATGTTTTGGGGGTAGTTTTTTTATTCTATAACGTTAAAGTAGTTGCTTAAACACTCTGTAACTATCATAAGCGTATTATTCGACAAATATAACCCGATTAACAGTCTCAAAACGAAAGGTTGGTCCCGAGTCGAAAAATTGAGAAAACGTTCACTATCATGGACGCCATCTTGAATTTTAAGCTTTCGCCAGGGCTAAATAATTGGTTGAACGTTCTAAAACAATTGTTTTCCCATTCTATGATAAAAATAACCCCGAAAACGGCATTTACACGAAAAAAACCGTACTAGTAAGAAAGCGTCCGCCATCTTGGCCGCCATCTTGAATTCTGAGCTTCCGGTCAAAATTCGGGAATGCCAACCTCGATATTCGTGTTCAGCAGGTCCGAATTAGTAAAAAAAACACAATTGGCCAAATGTTTCCCAAAATGCCGCTAGAACTGAAAAAATGGCCACTTTTGAGAAAAGTGAACCAGTCTATACCGCCCTAAGTCGCCGCATGGTTAGGTACTATAAATGATGGTTACAAAATATACCATCACTAAATTTCCTGGTCGACCTAAATGTCTCAACGCTTTTCGTAGGCGTAGATTAAACCATGGACGTATAAAGCTGTACTCACTGAGGTATTGTTAAGATTTGTCTCAATTTAGATGGCGTCATAGTGTCGTCTAGGCGGGACCTTTATGACTGTGTGGAGCGGGCGACGCAGCAACCCCACAATATCTACCAAATCGTATACCTACCTAGTAATTTCTTGCAGGTACCTTCTCAGTAGGAGTTTTCACAAACCAGTTGTAATTCTTGACATTCATAAGGGCTTCTCAGGGCCTGAAGGCTTATTTAGGCTTAGGTTAGATTTATACATAGTGTGTTAGACCGCAGGACCACAGTATATAAATACAGCAGTACTGAAACTAGGCCTATTTGTTGAGACAGTATTTTTATAGATAGCCTAGGGCAGCCAGAACTCTAAACCAAGCCTTGGTGCTTCTTGTAAGACACTTTGGCTTTACTAACATTTATCTATTCCGTTACTGAGTGAATTAGAGTCGAACTAGACGACGAGGAATCGCTTGTCTTGTGTACTCATGCTAGAGCGCACCCCCCCCCCCCCCCTGTACGACATATAGGCAGTCATGAGAAAAAAAACCCTCGTTCACTAGCCGCGTAAAAGCCACTTACAATACCATACTAAGGGCGTAAGGCATTATAAAGGCACCTTATGCGGCCTTATCCTAGCATTACAGTTTAATTTGACTATATTAATTTGCAATTGTTATTTTTAATGGGTTACCTAGGTATACCTAAAAAAAGTAGTCATGCCAACGGCTGCCGTAACTAACGTGGCAGCATAAACCTTTTACGATCAAGCTCAAACCAGAACGAATGCATAATAGTGAGTGGGAACGCTTCAGCGCTATAAAGGTTGCGTTAGTCTCGGTGGGAAACAATGTAGGTCGTTGGCAGGATGATTGAAAAGGAATGCATGGTACATACATCACCGGTACATAAAACTGCTTTTCCATTAAAATAAGAACTCAATCACCCCGCCTTAAGGTCGGGCCACACCGAATGCGTATGCAGCTCAGCTCCGGAGACACGCGCGTGCGTACGCCGGTTGTAATGTATGGAATTGTATGTTGAGATGCCACATCGCTTTTGCTGCGTGCACGTAACGCAGCTCTATGGACTTCAAAGCGAGCTGAAGCCGTGAATCAGTGAGGCGACTTATAACTGTATAAAAATACGCATAAGACGCGTCACTGCGTAAATGATGTATAAGCGTATTTTAAGCACTGATGTGGTCAATCCTATAAGTCAAACACCTTAAAATATACACCAAAAGCCAGTGCCGAATTAGCTACTCTGTTGGGGTTGCTAGCTCCTATTGGTGGCTTACTTACTGCGCATACACGGTTAATACCCTTGGCTAAAAAAACCCTTTTACTGCCTGGAGTCAAGAATTCAAAGTAAACTCGTCCACTTTATCTACAAATTAATTTACAAACAGCCTTATTAAAACTCAACGTGAGAGTTTTCCTCGATTAGGGTTGCAAGGTAATAATTTGAAGGAGGGCTTAATGGGTATAAAATGAAGGATTAAAAAAAGAAGGAGTTTCATAATTAAACGATATTTGTTAAAAATATGTATTTAGAAATAGAAACAAAGTTTTCACAGAAAATAAAAAAGACAAGTTAAAATTTTAATTAAAACTAAATTAAAAACAACAATAAAGTATTGTTTATAAATATGAAAACCTTCGTTAGGCACATTTTTTACATTATATTATTTCAAGTTAACGATATTATGAATGTTACATTGCGCCAAACGCACTTGAAAGACGTATACCATCTGACAACTCTACCCGCGACGTTTAGAAGTAGCGTATAATGGTGCTATATCGCTCTTATAAGTGCTTTATAGCTCGTTGAGCTCCGCTTTAAAGGGCAGCGATATATTTAGCCAGTGAAAAGGTGGCCCATACCCATACGTACGCGTTCATGTGTAACTTGACGTCGATTAATGGCTGCAAGGTGCAGCTTAGTAGGTGTAGGAAATAGTACATTTCGATACTAGTGCGGAAGGTATGTCATTACTTCACGAGTTCCGAGATATCTTGCCACGAGCCGCAGGCAAGTGGCAAGACTCGGGACGAGTGAAGAATGACATTTCCGCGCGTGTATCGAACGACGTTTTTCAATACAGTTGCGAAAAAAATACAATAAATTAGCGACTTTTACTGAAGCTCTTAATTAAAGTAAAGTAAGTACAAACTTTAGCAGTGAAAATTTTTGACAAATTAAACGCGTTTTTGTTAGCTATCGTATTTCATAAGGCAATGGCTTTTGCTATTGAGCCAACTCAATGAAAGATTTTTTTTCAAATAGATATTATTAATTTGAGCGTTAGGACAATTATTAAAGGATAACGAAATATTCTTGCCGGGAACATTAATATTTTCACTCTCCCGCCAATTTTTACTTTTTTTTTTAACGATTCCGTTCTTAGTGGCCAGTCATTTAAAGGAGTTTTATTTTTTAATTTAGCGAAGCGCTTCGAAGTGCTTAAAAACACCCAGAATCGCTTATTGTTTGAATATCTTTGCCATTTATTTCTGAAGAAGTGGAACTAAAAAGAACCTTATTTTTTTAATGTAAATAAATATGGGGTACCAGAAAAGACCCAGTGTTCTGATTGGTCGATTTTATGTCGTATGCAGCACAAGTCGTGTTCTGATTGGTCGAATCAGTGATCAGCGTGCTGATGTGATTGGTCGATTTGCTGTTTAAACAGGCCAACAATGTTTTTGTCTCAGAGAATTCCGTTCCATTCAGCCACCTTAATAAGAACTGTTTTTAGGACTGTTATTATTTAAAAAATCATATTTTTTTGATGAACAGTGTCACCTGGTTTTTAAACTGTGCAACTATACAGGTAACAAAAAAATGAAATTGAATAAAAGGTACAAAAGTGAGAATGAAAGAAAAGAAATTAAGACTGAAGGGGAGCTGTGGTGAAATAATACAATTGTTTTGGGTAAATATAAAAGAAACGGTTTAATCAGTTATTTGTACAAAAAAAGCTTATTAAGAACATGGAGCAGCAGACTTAACTGACAACCTCAGGGTAGGTTCGTTTGGTAGGTAAGACTTACAAAAAGTACATATATGTATACTGGTTATACCATCATTGTCTTGTTAAAAAGAAAAACCTTCCGCCATCCAGACAGGACGGGGAACATTAAGTTGATGTAAAGGTTTCCGGACTTCAGGACGTTATGAAATAATGGATGTGGCCCACCTCAAGGAACCCGCATGTTGCGGCCTAGCGCTGGGTACTCCCTCTGGTTTCCTCCAGCCGCTAGGACCGTCAGTCAGGCAACACGCCGTCTAGTGGCCACGTGGAGGAGCACAACTCAAGCAGAGAAAATTGAAACGCCAGCCCTCAGCCGCCGATATTCATGCTCTGGTTACAAGCCGGTCGTCAAATGCATGTGAAATAAAGTATTTGTTTGTTTCCCTCAGCCTGAAAGCGAGAAAAGAAAGAGTCAAGACACGCAATTGAAAAGGCGGAGCGTGCGGGAACGTGCTCACACCGAAAATGTTATGTTTTGAAAGGAAAACTGTTAGTAAAAACCAGGGGAAGCGTCCAAAAGCACTTACCGCATACACGTGCAAAATAACATGTATTTTATCTGCAGCTGCCCGCCACCCGCTACTTTAACGCAGCAACCTTCTGCAGGGACATCTCTTATGCTAAGTTCAGATCCGAAAATATGCAGAGGAAATATTTAATTGTAATTTTTCTCAATATTGCGTGCGCGACGCTTGGAATCCCATTGCAAAAAGAATGTTGCCAGAATAATCCCTCCCGTTCGTTCCGTCACTGTGAAAACTACCACATACGCGTTCAATCAAATTTCAACAACGTTTTGGAATCCTTATAAAATTCAGCCAGTAAAAGGTAACGTCCAGAAAAGACTTCCGACTAAATCCTGAAACTATGAAATTGAACAGAAACTATTTACTACTTTTGCAAATCGTCATGTTATTGAATGAATACTACCAACGGTAAATAAATTCCTAATACAGGTAACATTATAAGCACTTCAACCAATCAGGAGCACGAAAACTCTCGACCAATGGCGAAGCTGGAAAATGGAGTCCTTCTACCAATCACGAAGCTGAAAATGCAAACATAAATTGCGCGAACTTTTAAATTTGACAAATGTCAAGTGTGCCGCGAAGATTCAAAATTTGTTTATATGAGTATTAAATACAACGTTACAACAGGCTTGTAATAAAATATAAAATCTCAATATTTTAATATTCTTACATTAATAATAGGTTTTTAGTTTTATTACGTCTTGGTACAAACTAAAACTATAAAAACTCTTTGGTAAGTAGCTGTGAATTGGAACAAGTACAAATTAAAAAAAAACTGGAAAAGTAAATCGCACTAGTTCGCAAAAACGAACTTTGCGCACGCAAAACAGCCAAAAAAAGGGCACTTTTTGAGCAACTGTATTGAAATAATATTTTTAACCTAGCTTTTGCCCGCAGACGGTTTCTTGCTTGTAGAGTTTTTATAATATAGGAAACTCTCTAGCAACCCGTCCCGAAAATTTTGACTAGAATGATTTGTATGCAAAAAGATTCTGGTAAATATTATCTTAATGACAGGGAAAACCGTATCAGAATCCGTTTGTGATTTAAGAAGGAGTAAGTGGCCGAAAATATGAGCACGGATCGAGCCGGATAATTACTTTTTTAGTACTATCTAAAGATAATAATATTATGAGTTGCAAGCTTATAACGACGTCGGTTACACGCTAATTCTGGCGTCAGTTCAGTCCATCATTCCGGTATAGTTTTGACTGATGTCAGAATGTTGACAAATGGACACGGTTACGATCAGTTCAGACTGACACGACTAGAGATAGGTTACACGATAATTCTCTCGTCATTCTGACCAGAATGATGGACTGAACTGACGACAGAATGAGCGTGTAACCGACGTCTAAGTGGCGGTCATTGCTTACCGTCAGGCAAAACGCATCCTTTTTTTCCACTGATATAGTATAAAAAAATAATAAGTATAATATACTTTTTTCTCATGATGGGAAATATAACTCTTTCCACTGATGTGGTATTAAAAATGGTAAGTGTATAATGTCCTATTTTCTCATGATGGGAAATAAAATCTCTTTGTACAATTGAGATGGTTTAAGGTTTACCTAGCCGTTAGCACGTTTGAAGGTAAACAACTACGACAATAACTTGACACGCGCACACGCAGGGTCAGGCTGCTACTTACATACCAAGTGGCATCAAGTCATGACAACTAGACTACGCTTGAACGGCCAGTTACCAAGTGGCATTATGTCACTGCTAGAAAAATATCCGGACACATAACTAATGAATGACATATTTTTTCTTATAATTTATAACTACTTAATTTACAGAGTGGTTTAAGAGATTCAAGACTTCATGGCCGAGTCACACCTTCACACGGATGCGTGCACAACTCACTTCGTAGCTATGCAGCGTATTGGGGTTCTAAATCTCTTGTCCTGCATTGTATTGGACAGGTTGCAAGAAAGTTCACAGAAAAGCGGAAATGTTTTCGGAAATTTTACACACTACATTTTTTGCAATTTCGGAAAGTTACCACCGCAGTGCATTTAAATACATTATTAATTTGCTTCAAAACGAATCTGTTAGATAATAATTGCGTCAATATTTTATTGCTTTGATAAGCTGGCCTTGGCATTACATAAATATGTTAATGGAAGCCAAAGCGGTTTATAAATAACTTTGTTTACTTCTAAAAAATAATGTTTTTCCTTACTTCCCAAGTAGGCACACTGAGCGCTATATGAGCCGTATAGTAGCTGTATTTATAAAGCCTCTAGGCTTTACACAAATTCTCTACAGCATTTATAGCGCTTTGAACCTACTGAGTACTTGGTTTACGAGTAGTATTTTGATTGAAAATGGAATAACAACTTATAGACATACTTACGGTAATATTAGCTTTTACCTCCTTTTAACCCTCTTAATGGTGGAATTTGCAAATAAAACAAAATATTCCGTCAGCATCTTGTATGGGTTTAGGCAGGTTTGATATGCGTCGACATATTTATTTACGAGGGTGATAAAAAAAAAGAAACATGTTAAATTTGAGTTTTGTTATTTTTGTTCCATAAACTTCGATCCATAAGCGCCATAATATCCGTAATCCCTAGACACAGTTCTGGGCAATGTCTACACGAATGGATTGGAACCACGGAACCACCCACGCCCAAATATTCAGACACGTGGGGACATGAGTAATAAAAAAAGTTAAATTTAACCTTTTTTTAATGGAAATGAGAGGAAAACGAGCATTGGGCACCAGGAGTGCGATATTTGAATCTCACCGGGTGACAAAAGCTCACCAAAATGGCCGTTTTTCATAGGAGACTCTACCATTTTAGTGAGCCTTAGTCACCTGGTGAGATTCAAAAATTGCACCAGTGGTGGGAATTCAAATAACCACCGACGTTCATAGTGACACGCGATCTCAAGAATCCCTCAGACACGCCGGCCTTCGTATGTACGTACGTACGAAATGCAGTAGTGAGATACTACTTCTCATTGGTGTTTTTTGAAAGTGTGGTAGTACCGCGGTCGAACCGGCCCGTTCGAGCGTTCATACTGCAACTAGCAACTGGCTACAGTGGGGGTCTATGAGTACCACTACCATACTGCGTGGATTTTTTATGTGACCCATGGTACTGTGTCGCCATCTGATTTATCGAAGCTGGGTGCTCAAAAAATACTTGAACACGCTCTGATAACGCTTTCGATGATAGAATCTTGTACACAATTATATATGAGCACTTGACCACTCCTGTTAGGGTTGCCAGATGAGAAGACTAAATATCTCCATATTTTTTTTAAGTGGTGTTTTTGGGATTATTGCCGGGACAAATGAATATTTTAAATCAAAATGTTACTTACGCAAGCCGTGCGATAAATTCACATTTCTGTTTTGTTCAAAACTTTATAAGCTGCTTGTCGGTATATTTCGTATTTTGTCAGGAATCTGGACATCATACAAAATATAGAGATAATCTAGCTAGACGATACCCGACCTTTCTGGCAACCCTAGCTTCTAGATTGGATGGCGACTGAACAATCATAATAATACTGTCAATTAAGTTTGACAGCCCTGACCTTTATATACAGCTTATTATATAACTCCTATTAATAAAACACTTAGCATTTGAAAGGTTAACTATTTACTCCGATAAAACCTTTATAGCACAGTATTACGATACCTTTGAAGTGTTTATACGTCTTAACACGACCGGTGGCATTAACGTCGGATTAACTAAAAGGCTTGAGCAACAACGGTATTATAGTTGTATAGCAGTCCGGAAACGCTTGCACTTAAGACTATGGCGTACCCAGCGTTCTCCTTACAACGGCGGTAACGTTTTCCACTCTTCAAACCTTAACATAAAGCCTTGATTTTTTTTGTATGTAGTCATTATACCCTAGAACTAGGTTTGTATGTTTGATTTTTCTTGTATTCTATAAGGATTGTTTTAAAAAAGTTCAAAAGAAATCGCTTTATTGTTTTGTATAAAACTCCTAAAATTCCAATATTGTCAAATCTACGAAGAATATAAAAAAATCTAAATATACAAATCTACAAGGCATAATGACCACATACTAAAAAATAATTGAAATCAAGGTTTAGATGGAAAACGATATTGCCATTTGTATGGGGAGCGCTTTTTGGGGCTGGGTTCACACTCCTCTTAAGACTTGAGGGGAAATGCGGGTAATCTTTTTTTAATATTCCATTCTGGTTACTTATTAATTTTATTGTATTGATATAAATCATTGTCATTCCCCAACGTTACGGAACATTTATGATCCTTGTACTTATTCATTAGCGATATCGTAGGAGTGACGGTAGTTTAAAAAAAAAATATTACAAAAAATTACGGATCTTATGAAACGCTATAAAATTAGAAAGCGTTGTACAAGCATCATTCCGCGAACATTATTGTAATGTTCAAAGCAATGACAGTAGTCGCCAGAAGTTGATTATAGTAATTTTCCATTTTTTTTCTTATTAATAAGACTTAGGTACGTATCATATATATTATAAATGCATACTTACTGTGTCACTGGCTTGATACGTACTAAGATAATAATAATCATTTAAACTACACGTTTATGACCGCAATTTCCAACTGCAACCGAGCGGTTAACTAGGCGTATAACGGCTGGAGCGCGGTTAACCAACAGTGGTTTAAGTTTAACTAATTAGTTACGCAAGGTTCGCTAAACGAGACGTTAACTGTCGCTCTCAGTACTGAAAACAAAAAAGATATAAGATATATGCGACGGTACGACAGCTAAATATAATAAAGTTCGGCGTTATTTCAGTTCTACATAAAGCGTTTAGGTTGCCAACAAAAAATTAGTGCAAATACAATTCGAATTCCGCACACAAGTGGTGGTAGCCTAAGAGTCGCCACACACGGTGTATCGATACGTGATTACTCCTATTAAAAGTGCAGCCCTGTAATCATTCTGATCCACTATGTGACTGAATCTTTACTCGAGTCTCACTTTTTGATTTTGATGAAATCTGTTATAAGTCTACTACAAGTATACGCTATTAATGTAGGACTAGACAGGCAATGCTCAGCGGTTAAATAGGCAATAAGTGGAAGCGAAAAGCATTTAGTAAGCATTCACGTCACTTTTGACATAAAATTATTGAATATGCCAACAATTTTGTATACATTTACGAACCTCCTTTATTCACTTTCTAAAGTCTTTCGTCTTGGATTGAAGCATTATTTTAATAAGTAAAAAAAACTAGTTTTGTACTTTATGAGATTAGTTACTAAACGTAATGAAAACGTTACATAAATTACTTTAATAGAACCACTATAAAGCTAACATGACATGACATCAGCTGTCAAAATTCACACTCCACTACAGATGACAGATAGATCCGCAAATCACTCAATCAAAACTGATTGGATTCACTCACAGTATCAAGTAGTTTCACACACCGACAATTACTGTTAATTAACTGGACGGTTGATTCTTATATTAGCGTTATTGCTGACTTCCTTGTAACTAGCGAGACAATTAATTAAAATAACCATAGCGACTCTCGTCATAGTAACGACATAGTAAGTCACAACGAAATCCACTTCTACACTAATCTACACTAATCTACACTAGTCTACACTAGTATAATAAAGAGGTAAACTTTGTTTGTTAGTTTGTTTGTATGTAGGGGTAATCTCTGGAACTACTGAACCGATTTCAAAAATTCTTTCTCAGTTACAAAGCACTATCCCTGACGGACATAGGCTACTAATTTCACGCGAACGGAGTCGCTAGTAAATAAATAAAAGCAATGTTTACTTCACTTATATCTTTCTAATTAAAGGCCTAAAAACGCAAAGTGCGATGTAAAGCTGCGTTTTTTATATGTTATTACTTATTATTTTAATTCGGTTATTTGATTGTTTTATTATAAGCACGTCGGACGCAATTAAACTAAACTACTCAAAACAACCCACTGACTTTTCTCGGTAAAATTCAAACATAAAAATATTTATGCATTTCTACCAATATATGTTTTGAAAGTAGGGTTTTGTTTTACTAATGAAATGTAATGTATAAGTCTGGTTAAGATCGCTGGAAACCGGAGGATGCGAGCAGCACAAGACTGACCATCGTGGAGATCCTTGGGGAAGGCCTATGCTCAGCAGTGGGCGTCTTCCGGTTGATATGATGATGATGATTAATGTATAAACAATTAATAAAACCCTACTATAAAAATATGTTTTGGAACGTACACATTTTTATGGTTTTTTAAATGAGAAAAGTTAAGTGGGCCCTGTTTTATTTTGAGTAGTTTATAATCTGGCTTAAAGCGAAGCCGGACCGCATCGCTAGTTGTTTAAAAAATGAAAAAAACCAGCGTTTAAGTTTTAATTTTTTTGCTACCTGTATCTGTTCAGGCCTACGTGAAAAACTGTGTTAATGATGTACTTGTGCATATTTAGTTTTAACAACCGCCACTAATATTGACACGGCTCGTTGCTTCGCCAAACATTATATCGTTAAGAAACCTGCGTTAAAAAAAGTAACGCTGTGTTTGTCAAATAGATCGCTGGTGGTAGGACCTTGTGCGAGGTCCGTCCGGACGGGTACCATCATCTTGCTCGCTAATTCCGCTGCTAAGCAGCAGTGCTTGCACTGTTGTGTTCCAGCGTGGAGAGCAAGGCAGCCGGTGCAATTACTGGCACGTGAGGTATTCCATGTTAGCCTTCTAGCTTGGCAACGCATTTGCAGTCTCCTTAATGTTGAGGGTGTCTATAGGCGGTGGTGATCACTAACCATCACGTGACCCACTTGCTCGTTTTCCTTCCGGAACGGTGTTGTTTTGACTTTTTTCATTATTGATCGGAAACAAAAGAGCATTAAAAACTATTTCGTAAAATGTATAGTCGACCAAGAAATTGCTTGACCACTTTTCGACCGTATCACAAAGGGATAAGGTTCAAAAGTGGTCAAGCAATTACTTGGTCGACTATACATGAAGCCCTTTCATATGTTGCCCCTCTTAACCTAGTTTGTATGTTTAGACTATAGATGTTATATTGTAAAAAAGTATTTTTGAATAAAGATTTATTTATTTATTTTATTTTTATTTGTAATTTCGTCCCCCCTCCCCCATCCTACTCCTTTCGACCAAGTTTGCAAAGAAACTAAAAGTTTTTGCAAATTTACAACTATTTCTCAACACTAGAAAAGGTTGCGGGAGCTTTTTTCACTAAATAGTGTTGGAATCTTAATTTGCAACATTAATCATTTGATTTTTTTATTGTATTGTGGCAACACTTTCTCTTGGCTTCCGACAATACAAGTGCACACACGCAACTCAGTGTTTGTATTTTATAATAATTAATAGCGCAGACCCCAGACCAAGTTTCGTACAAATAGTGTCAATGATTGCACGGTAGTGTATGGGCCAAGTTCGTAACCAATTTTGGCACTAGCGCACCAGACTTCTACCATTATTGCCATTATTCTTCATAACATGACATATACCTTTTTACTTTAACGCAAGTCTCCATTCAGGCTCCTACATTTTTTACCTAACACTGTCATAATTTTCCAGTATATTCCATCAATAAAATGTTGGCATAATGTCAACGTATTTTTGTTATTAATGGTTCCCACACAAGATTGATGCACAGCCAGTATTGATGTCCCTATTAGGCGCCGCGATTTACCTTGTCTCCTGACACACTTCTCCATCTGCAGCCAGCCAGGTTCTACGAATCACATCTCTCTCCAAAAAAGGCCTGTGCATCTACCACGAATCTTCTCGATACGCGTTAAACCGCTACATAACTCAGTGCCTCTCTCTCCTATTGGACTGCTCAGAGAGAGATGCACTGAGTTACGTAGCGAGTTAACGCGTGTCGAGTAGGTTCGTGCTAGGTGCACTGGTCTAGACCAGACGTTACGAAATAGACGCACTGGTTAGGGTCACCAACTAACCCCTTCAAACTTTTTTTTAAAATATCAGCTTTACTCCACGAAGATCGTTTTTTAGTTACAATGCTTGACCTTCTAGCTAAAGGCAGCAATATACTTCGCTTAATTTTATTTACGATGCATTTCCGACGACATCCGAAGTCTTTTTAAAATAATTGTACTGTACTTAGTTGGAAACCGGGTCAGACATGAAAGCAACGCGTTCGAGTTATTTAGCTGGAAATAGCGCCAGCCCTAGCAACCGCAGACAGGAGCAACTAGCAACACCCTTTAATGCCATTTAGAGTCACAAAGTTGCCAGACGCATTGAGTATTTTATGCGTTTGGAAGCAAATTCTAGGCACGTCCAGTCTAGACTAGAATACTAAAATAGAGACAGTAAAGTTTCAACACGAGATTTCTTCGGTTATTTTTCTTTAGCAAATATTTAACTCTTAATAATTATGCGGGAAGTACTAATATGTACGATTTTAAGTGTAAAAAAAAGCTTTTTTTGAAAAACTGTGACACACGGCAACTTTTTAATAGTAAAGTTTTCAGTAATACTAGTTACACATCATGGTTTTAGCGGTACCTTATCACAACTATAAGTTGGGAAATGGGCTGAAGGCCCCTGCTCCAAAGCAAAATCAAAGATATGACACGGCAAATAGGGACTTCGTCTAGGGCGGAAGGCTTAAAGCTTAACTGCTAACATGCCAAATGTATCGTTTGACCTAAAGGACTATAAAACATCTCATAGAACTATAAAGTTTATATGTGCATACATAAACAAGCGAAATTTCTGACTACCCACAATCTGTGTCGTATATGACACTCTATTAGCGACAAACATGAATATAGAACACTCCATGAATGTTTTATCTCCAGTGTCGCGTCGTTTTGCACGAGAATGGCAGGCGATATTTATAGATGACCTACTATGCCCGCTGTGGATTTAAATTTGTAACATATTGGCGAAAATAAATTTAGATTTTGCGTCCCCTTGTTGCTGTCTTTCATTGTCAAGTCTGCCTTATGGAAGCAAATGTTGTGATGCGGAAAGAAGAATCAATTGCAATTGACCTGTGATCCGTTAACTGACTTAAATAATCATTGAGGGTAACTTCCAAGTAAAAACAAAAGAAGTTTTAAAAATTCTCCTCTTGATCGAAAATAGAACGCAAGAGCTTATTTTCGAGTAGAAGACAAGTGAAGATATTAAATTTTGAAGAACCAAGACCTATGGACGCGGAACATTTTAATTAATCAATTATGATAGTGATTAGTGATAGTATTACGTTTGAGGGACGCAGTACTGTCCTTGAATTCGGTAGGTCACAGTTAACGTAACCTTTAATGTATATTTATTAATTTATAAATGAAAGTTGACTGTAATGTAACCAAAATGACGCGGTTCAATGGCTCGGAAGAATCTGCTTCGGGTGGAACGGGTTTGTGCTACATGAGCAACCTAGCAACGTCATCTGTCAGGCAGTCTGTTTTGCTATTCTTTTTAAGGCAAGAGAAATTGCCGTCATGCTGCCAGTCTTGTACAAAATTATTCAAAGATGTAGAAAAGACTCACAGACAGACAGGGGTTAACAGTCAATCCTGTCGTTCCATAACTTTGTACAACGCTACCGCAACCACAAAATGGTGCGGTTTGAGAGAAATAATCGTCTGTTGGAGGCACGTTACCTGTTTTTGGTGCTTCTTGAATTACTGAAGCTTGGCTGTGACTGGTACGAGCTCAGAAAAACCTCCTTCACTTTTTATGGAACAACTCAGTGCTGCTTCTTTGTAGCTACATATAAGCAGAAGTTTACTTCTGTAGATATATACTTACTTGAGCCGAAACCGGCTAAAAGTTTTTCTTGTCCTAAACGAATTGTTTTTGTTATTGGCTAAACTTTTTAATTGTTTTAGGTGTCAAATCATTCTTGTTTTAAGCGATGTGGCTTGACCCACGTTTTTACATACACTAAAATAAAGTTGAAAAGGGATAGTCATAGTCATATCTCTTTATTCCATTGACATAAATTATGCACTAGAACATGTCTTAAATATAAAATTAGATTCATACATTGTAAAGTGAGTGTTATACTCATTAAACGTGACTATTTTATACAATTTAAATCAAATTAGAATTGAATGTCAAAATAATCCTTAATACTATACAGAGCCTCCTCTGTTAATCTTGTTTTTAGATATAATTTAAATCTTATGTCATTTAATGAAGTAACGGAATCAGGTAGATGGTTATACATTTTTAAACTTTGGTACATAAAACATTTCTTAGATTTTGATGATAATGAAATTAAATTATTTCGTTCGTAGTCCAGTTTTAACGCAGGGCAAACGAGTCTGAGCTAAATACGGCATCATCCAACACACAAACTGGTTTTGCGTCTGCGGAATTGAAAAGAAATGGCGACGGTGCATGGTGTTCCTGCAATACTATGTTTTTGTATCATTATGAATAGCAACGAAGACGAAGTATTTATTTTTAATACATGATACAAGTGATCACCGAAGAATTTTAAAGATGTGAGTGAGCCTTGGGAAGTTAGGCTTAGTCCATCACTATGTATAAGGTAAGGCCTTTTTTATCGAGCAGTAGGTAGTGTAGGGGCTGGATTACTTTAATATTCAGTTTCTTTCAGCCAAGAGTTAACGTCACTAATTTACAGAGGTATACTCTTGGCGAAGAGTCAATATGTTTCATTTTAAACATTGCTTTAGACCAAAATATAGAATTTAGGCATCAAACTCAAGGAATGGTTGTTGAGGGATTGATTAAATAATGTAAAATCGTGAATGTGTTATACTAAATTAGCTTTATTTTACATTAAACTGGATAAACTATATGCCCCGCTGCTTATCCATCTATCTTCTTATGACAGTGTAATATTTTTGCATATACTTAAGATCTTAAAGGTCAGAATCAAAAGAAACGTCATGCTTTTATTGGTTTTTCGTGTCTAGATACTTGCCGGGATACTAACCTATTGGAGACCCAGGGCAGTTTAGGATAAAGGGGTCCCTGTGACTATGATATGACAAAGGACCATTTTGTTAACAACAGGCATAAGGAGTATTTTGGTAATCTGGCAGGATTTAGGAGGCTCCTTGGGTCGTGAGGCCCTTGGCACTTACCCAGAGTGACCAATAAAAAAAAGGGGCTAGTCTACCGACAGATAGTCGTGTTGATTGTTATTCCCAAGTTGAAAAGGTCAGAGAAGTTAAAGAGATGAAACACGTAGGACGTAGACCCATTAAAATAATCTATATATTTTCAATATAATTACCTATTCCGTCTATTATGGGAATATCGGAGTGAAATTAAACGAATTAGGTAGGTTTTCCGGTCAGCCATGTCTATTTTTATTATACATTTTCATGGACTTACAAGGGATAAGATCGCCTTAGTACAGCAATGTATTCTGTCATTTAAAGATGTGTTTTTATAAGTACGATAAATATATAAATAAATAATATGCACACTTGTCAAATCTGTGTTGTCAAAAATAAAAGAGGGTTAATATATTATTAGGCACGGTGTAGTACTTTTTTTTATACAAACCTGAAGGCACTTGGCCTATGCACTACCGCAAACAACTTTGATAGCACCCCAATTTTAACGTCTCTTTACCAGCTTGAAAAAATATCATTGGTGAATTTCGTGATCGACGCATAAAGAAGAAAGCGGTAACGATGGATGACAACTTTTGTTAAAATTCGGTCAAGGTCGGAAACCGGCTTCAATTCTGAGAAAAAAATAGGTACAAATTTTTACTTACCTACTCTGATAATACTCGTATTTTGTCAACCCTCTAATGATCATTTTTTCAAGCGAGTAAAACGTTCTGAAATTACTTTTTTAAATGTTATGTAGCTGCCGGCTACAGTACCCGTGGTTAAAAACAAAGCGTCGTATAGGCCAAAATTCGAATACAATTATCTATTCATTATAAAATACCTACAATTATAATCAGAATGACATTTATCTTTTTTTGAATTTTTTTAAATTTAATCGTGGCCAGGGTACAAAGCTTCCGCCACTGTTCTGTTCCTCTATTTGTTTTTGTCAAGTAAGTAAGTAATTTTACGGCTGACCGTCGAAAAATATCAGCAGTTTCGTATGCCGTCATTGTGATTAAAAAACTACGGGATTAACATGTCACAAAATTAAGGTTATTGAAATAAACGGAGCATTGTTTATTTAGTTGCAAAACACGACACGAGGTTAAGTACGATTTGCAGCTAAACTGATAGGTAGTTAAACCAGAAAACGCCTGACGTTGTGAAAAAAAAGAAACAAGGTCAAATTAAATGAGAAAAACAAATTACATACCTTTAAAGACATTTTTCAATCGATTTTCAGCAAACGGTCATTTTGAAAAACAATTTTCACAGCACGCACAATTTTCTGCACAAAACCAATCGATAAAATTACGTAAGGTTCCGTACTGCACTGCAATAGAAAACCGAGGAATTATAAGTAATGTTTTATTTAATAGTCACTGTCATTTACGATTTCATTTGTTTTCATTAAATCCACAAACGCGTCACATCCCGCTGACGTTCCTAAACCGATTATTCCACAGATTAGAGAGATATAGTAGTGATTATTCTTTCCCCCGCTTTTATAGCTATCGTTATGAAGTGACGATTCTATGCAATTGATTGTGGCGCTAGTGTCTACGTGACAAGTTGGTAATGTAGGTGTTAAGTTTAGTTCCAGATTTCGCCACGTGCAATGATGAGTTGGTGTGAATGTGTGATATCTGTGTTGCTAGGGTAAAAATTACGATTATTATGGCCGTTTTATACCAGTAATTTGTTTTCACATACGAAATAATTATTTTTCATACTCACTTCAACAAATAATCTTTAGCATTTAGTTTTAATAAAATGTTCGTTCTAAGTACAGGATTACAAAAGGTATCATCAGCGCCATCTAGATATAGTCAAAAAAACTGAAGAAAAACAAACACCCATTGAACTTTGGACACTTGCCACTAGATGTCGCTGCACGTGCTTATACTATACTGTTATCATTAGTCTAATGTTTTACGCATAAATTAACAGAGGTCAGTTTACTTCGCGAGTCTTTTCTATCGAAAATATTATTCGAATCCTTGTTCGAAAGCTTTCAATATCATCAAGTAAACACTGTAAAATGTTTCTATTGGTATGAAATAAACAGATTACGAAAGAGCTACGATTTAATTACCTACGCTAATTTCAAGACCATGGTCTCATGTCAGCCTAATAAGTCTAATGTCTTTATCTGCCTATGGCACAATAGGTTTCCAGTAATAGGCCTAGTTTAGAAGTTATGACACGCTCTTTTCAGTCTATCATCAAATGCCGTTTGACAGCCTCGACTGCGTCACGTGCGTTGTACTGGTCGGCGTGCTGCGCGGCGAGGTGCGCGCGCAGGGCCGCTGCGGTATCGGCGCCGAATGCGCACGCGCCGACGCGGCAGCGGTACAGCGGCAAACCCGGGTGCAGCCGTCGGTGGAGGGCGTGCTTGCGAAGATTTTCCTGGAATATAAATGATCTTAGCGGAGTTACAGTACAGAATCCAGCTGATATTAAAGTACATACTTTGCTTAGGATATATATGTAATGGCATAACGACATTGGATCATTAGCCTAATTCATATTTTTAGGTAGGTATTGTATTATTAGTCTCGGACATATTCCACATTCTTACCAAACTAGCACACGTAAAGTCACAATGTGGGCATTTATACGGCTTGGCAGCTTGGTGCGTTATGAGGTGCCTCTTCAGATGGCTGTTCTGATCAGTCTTGAATGGACATTTTGGACATTTCAGTTGTTTCAGACGCTCGCCGTGGGTAGCGTAATGTCTGGAAATAAAAGTGATTATTACGCCATCTAGCGTATATTTGTGTGACAACTGAAATAAGTATTACCTAGCATGCGTAAAATTTAAACTGAATAATTTTATCACATCTTTTATATTTAAACCATTTATTTAATTTGGGTGCAACCTTAAATTAAGTTCATGTCCAGCTTGTTCAGTGCCTATGTAGCGAAAAATAAAAGTTAGGTATACAACACAGGAAGTATTTTTTAGTTAAGTTGTGAACAGTGCCATCTATGTGAAAAATATATCAACTTGAAGCACCGATTGAACGTGTGCTTTGCGTTTATACCTTAGGTTTAAGTGCAAAGGTTTCTAAAAGATGGCGCTAGATGACGCTTATTTAGAAATTGTATTTTGAATTGTGTTTTGATTTTCAAAGTAAAAAACGTACTTAGCAAACTGCGTAGACGTTGATGCGACGTAGGTGCACTGTTGGAAAGGGCAGCTTAGTTCCGTCGTCGTTGAACACAAATGCAAAGAAAGCTCGTTTCTGAAATAATCAAAATAAAACATTTTAAAAAGTATTTTTTATTGATTAGTTTTGTTTCCTATAATTATGAAATATTAAAACATCAAAAAAAATCATAACTTAGCAAAAAAAACAAAAAAAGTTGACTTGTGGATTCGAACGCAAGATTCCGTAGCGATGTGCAGCGATCGCCCCGCTTGACCACTGATCCATAATTTAATATTTACTTAAAAGAACGGTTCTGTCAAGTCACTACGCCTCACTACGAAATACAAAATCGTATTTATTTTTCTTTCAATTTCGATTAACAAATCTTAAAGCTTCATTTCAAAATATATACCATGGTAAACATATTTCATGGTTACATTTTAAGAAATAAAATCCAACGGAGTTCGAATTGCATATTTTTTCAAGTCTGTGAAATTACGGGTAAAAAAGAAACTTTAAAACATCCTTTTTTATCGGTCATGAACAATAATAATGCTTGGTTCTCGCTTTTAACATTGTTTGATAGTTTGACAAAACTGTAAATGCAGAAAAAAATCCCATAACAACTTCCGACTTTAAAACGCCCCCAACACATGCTTATAGATTCATACAAACAATAAAAAGCAGAGAAACAAAGCAGCCTAATAAATAAACAAGAGCGCAGTAATAACATTAGTTACATGCAGTGGACGGGGGCCAAGAAATGCACTCGGCATGTGCACGTCTATAGGGTTAAAAGCATACATTACATGCTTCGGAATAGGTATATACGGTAAAGACCTGTTTCAGCCCTGAGGTGCAATTTTTGAATCTCACCGGGATTCGGCCATTTTGGTGAGCTAAGTCACCTGGTGAGATTCAAAAATTGCACCTCTGTTTAGGAAAAAGGGATGTTTTAAGTAAAATTTTAAAAATGTCTCTGTAATTCTGAATAATTTATAGATTCAGGCGTTACGTTGCGGAAATCCATATCAACAAACTGGAAAAATTACAATTAACCGCGCGAAGTAGTAAGGTAATTTGGGTGGGTGGCTTTGAATGTTTTTTTTTCATGAAACAGAGAAAATGAGCATATGGGACATCCCAGGAACGGATCATCAATTCTTGGGGTCCCTAGTGTCCTTCCCATCAGGTCTTAAATGCTGGTTTGCCTCACTTGAAAAGTCCTATAACACATTATTTATCATGATTCGCTTTACGCAATTTCGACTTGAAAGAATAGCTATACTTTCTGTATACTTCGTAGTTCGTCTATACTTTACTAGTTGGACTTCATATATGTATATAAATGTATATAAACTCCAAGTGCAGTCTTCCGTTTCATATTGCGCATCGATAACTGTCAGACACAACATTAACACGTGTTGCGTTCCGTTGCGTTACTCACAAATCGGGTTGTCACCAACAAAGTAACGGAAATGATCGAGCTAGCTGCGCCACTGAGGATTTGCGATAACGGCGCGGGCGCAGGATGCGCCGTGTCTCGCGTCTCACAACTCCTTCACACATATCGGGGAACATTCATAATTTGACGTTGGACATACAGCAGATTGGCACAGTAGATCCACTTTTAGAAAAAAACGGTGGAAATAAAGGTTAAAAGACGTTTGTCTTTTAAACGAATGGATTCTAATCAAGCATTTTAAAACATCTGCAATAGTCTGAATTGATTCTAATCGAACATAGCGAGGAAATAGAAAATTTTGCATTTATACCAATGAATATAGAAAACAATATATCAGTGTAAATTTGCGATACCAATTATCAAGGGAAACTAAACTAATGTTTAAAATTAACGGCTGGTATTAGAGGTATTCCATCTTAGCGCTCTAGGTTGGCAACGCATCTGCAATCTCCTTGGAGTTGTGGGTGTCTTTAGGCGGTGGTGATCACTTACCATCATGTGACGCACTTGCTTGTTTGCCTTCCTAGTTTATAAGAAAAAAATCACACACAGATTCTTAAAGCAGTATTGAACGCTCCGTCATTAGTCATTCCCATCGCTTGATTAACATGTTCAGGTGCCTTCAATAGCTAGTTACGCGGCTGCTTGTAATTGCAGGGACTCCACAATCCCACTGCGAAATCACTGGTCCATACTAAATAGAAATTTAAACTTGTAAGTTGATCCGATTATTTTGTACGAGAATGTTAGCAGTAATGACGACGATCAACGTAGTTTAATTAAAAACTAAACATTAACCCCCTTATTCATAAACGCTTCGGAAACGTTTGTTAGTTAACATGTTTTATGTCTTTATCTGTCATTGTGACGTTTGCCCTCAAATGAAAGGGACAAAACATTTGTTAGCTTGAAAGTATTGTTAACTTTTTATGAATAAGGGGATAAGTGCCCAGGCCCGTTTTTCAACAATTAAAAAATGATTATGGTTAATGATTGTCTACTAGTCCTGAAAAGATACGAAATTATTACTGCCTAAACTTTTTAAAACAGTGTTGACAACCTAACCTAAGCAAACGGTAATGAGCGGTTCAACCGCTGAGAATTGCGCAGGTGTCCTACTGTAGTACTTATGTATTTTAATGTTTCTTTGAGCGTGATCCGCTGACGTTTTAACTCAATACGGAAATAAATTCCGGACGTCGTGTTCATCAAAGTATAATGTATTTTGAGATGGCATACTTTATTGAGAGCACGTGTCGCGATGTGCCCAGGTTTGTGTTCGGGCGTTCGTTATTTGTGTAAGTCTGTCTTTAGATGTTAGATCGAAGTGATTAAAATGTTGACGACCGGATAGCCTTGCAGGGGTCATCAATAGCGAACCGCTGCCCGGATCAGGGCTGCCGATCTATGTGCAGTTACAGAACCAGAAGGGTATACAGGTGTCACATCCTATAAGTAGGTGTTATGCTACCAAAATGCTACCAAAAACAATACTCCACTTGGTGTTGATGTTTTTTGAAAAGTTCTAGCCTTTTAGCTGGGTCATGACCCTAACGAACGGTCTAATTGAAACAAAAAGTTCAACTAATGTAATAAAACTGAAAATGAAACAATTGTACCGCATAGACTCTTTTACATGTCTGAGTCCATCAACGCTTCGGAAATTGGAAGATTCTGCTGAGAAGCACCGCCAGAAACTCAGCAGCTTATTTTTTTCTTTTCTTTTTAAAATAACAGAGCAGAGCAATATACATCTTTACACGGTATAAAGTACGTAAACTTGCTATGCGTTCCTGTCTGTCCTGAAATTTTTATAGCGTATGTTCGGTCGCCTTCTTCTTCTAAACCAGGCAACAGATTTTGATACGGTCTTCACTGTCATTGAAATATTTTTTACCGGAAGGTTTTTATTTAAGTACATTACATTTTGACGACCAGATAGCCTAGTGGTTAGTGACCCTGACCATGAAGCTTGAGGTACCGGGTTCGATTCCCGGGAGGGGCAAATGTTTGTATGATGAATACGAATGTTTGTGCCCGAGTCGTGGATGTTAAATGTATTTAAGTATATATTTATCTATATAAGTATGTATATCCGTTGTCTAGTACCCATAACACAAGCAGCTTTAGTTGCTTACTTTGGGACTAGGTCAATTGGTGTTAATTGTCCCAAGATATTTATTTATTTATTTCGATTGTACCCATGCGAAGCCGGGACGGGTTGCTAGTTGGTTGTAAGTATTTAAAGCTAGGTCCGCTAAGAGCATACCACTGCAGTCCTTAATGCACCATAACGCTAAGATACGAGGTAAGTTTGTTCATCAGCGGATTCAAACAGCCTCTGTTTGAATCGGTCTAGTTCTAATGACCATGTGTGACTGTCTGCGGTGGCTTTAAGAGGTTTAAGCGTCGGTTATTATGCTAGGAGTAGATTTTCTTAGCTAACCTAATCTTTATTGTCGAGAAAAGTAATGTTAAAGAAAAAACCGGCTAAGTCGGGCCACGTGCAATGCAAGGGAACGTTAGTTGCAAGTACATTTTACCAACTTTATATGTATAATACCACTTATTATTTATTTAAGTATATTAAACTTAAAGGGCTTTTAGGTTTTTTGTAATCGGGAGTTTTTAAATTTTACATTTTTTGCCGTTGTCACAATATTAATATCGGAATACTCGGAGTTCCTCTACACGATAGAATAAGAAATGAGAAAATCCATAGTTGAACCAAAGTCGCCTAAGTACGACTAGCTCTCCAAGTCTACAAGCTGAAGTGGCCATATGCTGAGCAAATAGCTAAGAGAACTGATGACCAGTGGGGAGTTAAGGTTATCATATTTGAGACCACCGTCCAGGAGACATGGCGTAGGTCGGTCCCCTAGAAGATGGAACGACGATATGGTTAAGGTCACTGAACACCGGTGCATGAAGAAGGCGTACGACTATTCTTTGAGGAAGTTTTTGAGGAAGAGCTATGCATTAGATGTCGCCGGGTTGAAAGAAGAAGAAAATTAATACTTACTTGCTCGTAAACTTCTTCTTACATTTCCCACACTGGCTTTCCTCATCCTTGTCTTTAGACGATTCATGCTCTTTCTGTACATGATTGCACAAACTGCTTTTCCTTGTGAAGTTTGCTCCACACATTTTGCACACAAAGGGTCTTTCACACGTATGCTGTCTCAGATGTAAACGTAGCGAAGATTTCCGAAAACTCTTTGGGCATAGAGGGCATTCGTACTTCAGTATAATTTTTTCCTTGTCTTCTATCCTTTGAGTTTCCTTGGCAGGAGTGGTGTGGAGAACTTCGTGGAAGAAGCACTCAGCTTGAGAGTCGGTTGTGAAGAGACATTGGCTGCAGTTCCAGAGCTGGAAAGATTGCGAGGAGCTAGGAGGAAGCCAGTTCCGGAATTGACAGGCATTGGCTCGGATGTGGCGAGTCACTTCTTGGTGTAGGAGGAACGACATGCCGCATTTGGGACACCTGGAAATCGGAACACAAAATAAACTTTTTAATAAAAACAATCGTTATTGCGGTATCGCAAGGTAACTTGTTTTATAAAACCTGAAAATATTGTTGAATCGGGTTGAAGTCGTTATTAAAATGTAAAGCATTATAAAAGTTACATACAATTCTCCTGCCCATGGGATTATTTTTCACTTCAGAAATGGCGACACTACTCATGTAATATTTTTTATTATTTCATTAATGTGTTGACACTTAGAAGTGAAACTACTACATATAGGTAACGATCGTTTCTGTAATGTTATAAACTAATTCAAAATATGTAATTACTTTTTTTTATTATTAGGATGCATTCTCCTAATGTGGTCTTTTAGTTCCAAGATGTTGGCCAATACAACCTTCTTCTCGATGCAATATGGACATTTCTTACTAATCTCTTTAACAGGCAATCCACGTGCTTTCATATTAGCCCGCCTCCTCAACCTATGCTCCGAAGTATTCCTGTGTTGCTTCGCTTCTTCCGAAGAACAGAACGTTCTAGAGCATACCAAGCATAAATGTGTCTTTTGTTTATGAACGGACTTCAAATGGGCAGCCAGAGTGAGAGAAGACTTGAACTTCGCATCGCATTGTTGGCAATTGTGGAGTTCCTGGTAATCGTCAGTAGCCGTGTATGTCAACTGATGACCTGCGAGTTGACAGTGCCGCCGAATCTCAGCGTTATAACGGAACTCTTTGTAGCACGTCTCGCATTTTAGAATGCTTCGTTTTCTTATGATAATGGGCATAGATCTGTTGATTACAGCGACGACCTCGCTATGATCAGGGCCGGTTAGGTGGAGTAGCATCTCGACAGACGTATCGCATTCATATTTGCAGAAGGAACACCAGTATCTTCCATCCATTGATAGCGTTTTTTCGCTGTGTTCATCGGATGACCAATGCCGCATGAAATGTGATAGCCAGTTCGTGTAGAACTTACAAGGACTACATTGGAACGGGGATTGGTGAACAATGACATCGATGTTGTTTAAAATCAACTGGCGATACACTTGACTTTGCACCGTGGAAGCTTTTCTGAAGTGATAGTGGGATATTAAGTGCTTCCCCATTAAATGCTGCTTAACTCTCGATTTGCAGCCGGGGCAGTTAACAAATCGTAGTTTCCGTTTTCTTTTTTTCTTCTTCTCAACTTCGTTAACTTTTATAGTTGTAACTTTCTTTTTCTGGGATGCAGGTTTAGTAATAGACCGTAATTTTCGACTGCTCTGTTCTACAATGCTTCTTATTGGTTGTAAATGTCCAGAAAACTCAAGCTCATTCTCTGGTAGTACTTTCTTCATATGCAATTTGGACATTAGATGTTTCTCATAAATCGCTCGTGAACCTAATCTTCTATTACATGGGCCACACCAGTACTGAACTGACCCTTTCGTCTGTAAAGTTGTCTGCATGATCTGAGATTTTTCATTGGCTCCCGGAACCCACTTGCCCTTAGTATGTCCTGGAGGCGGAGCATCATAATCTTCATCTCTTTCATTAGCATCAGCCATTATAGGTCTCCATTTCCCTCCCGTATGTTCTTGCTCATCTCTCATCCCCCATTCTTCATTTTCTGGAGATGCTGGCCTCCATTTACCACCAGTATAATTCGGAGGGGGTTTCCATTTACCTCCTGTTGGAGGCTCTTCTTCGTCATCGTCTTCCGAGTCCTCAGATTCATCAGATTCATCATCAGCCTTAAAATCGTTAAAAGGTCCGATACTGTACGAAGATGTGGGTATGTCTTTCTTTACTGCTCCACTTATGCTTGCAACAGCGTTAATCAATTTAGTTTGGTTATCTTCGTTACTGCCAATTCGTAAACTGTGTCCTCCGATCCAATCTCCACCCCTAAAGTTACTTTCCACTGGACTCATGGTTGGTATATCTCTGGAAGTAGATGCAACTACCAAAGCACTTTTTCGGTCTAGACTGGCCTTTGATATTGGTATAGGCGGCGTCAACCGCGACAATGACGTCTTCTTAACGCTGCTTTGCAGTTCCAAAGATTGGAAGAAAACATCAGCTCCCAGGTTGTAAGTAGGTTCTAAAGTATCTATTGGTAAATCTACTTTTTGATCTGGCTTCGTTTTGGCGCATCGTTCCTTTCTGTGCTTCACGTAGTTCTCAAGTCCTATAATCGTGGCGTTACACTTGATACAGAGATGGCTATCGTCGTCATCATCATCCCGCGGTGACAGCATCTGGAAAGAAGATGTATTGGCTAAAGGATTGGAATGTGCAAACTTAACTTTACTGGTGGCAACATTTTGAGTTACCACAAATGCTTCTTTCTAGCTCATCTGTTGTTAGATGTCAACCTTGCTATTAACAACAGTACTGATAACTTTGTGTATGATCGCGTGCGTGTATTAACGTGACATCGCCGTAATAAATACTTTTCGGAATTATTCAGGGAGTTGTTTCGTTTCATGATCGATAATGTATGCGAGTAATTACTGCGGAACTTTACTGTATTTGCATAGTCATCTTTCAGTTGGAATGAGTTACGGGGTTAGGCATTCAGTCAGTTCCACCTTCGAGGCAATTTTTGTGATAGCAAAAAGATTAGCTCTAGTAAGTACGAGTAGCAATAGCAACATTGTGGACTTGTAGTCCGTTAGGTAAAATTTTGAATGAAGCACAATAGAATTGGTAATTTTATTTACTTGTGCGTTTTATTTGGGAATTTCATTTTATTACCTAAGATATACATATGCACCCAAGACCCAGGTTATCTTTTTTAAAATAAAACTACATACTACGAAACTTGCGAAAAATGCCCAAATCATTAATAGCTCGTCAGATTACGGTCAATAGGTTGTTAAAGCTACAAGTCATAGGTAATAAGTCAGCTAAAGTCATTGGGTTAGTGGGGTCCCTTGGCTAGGATGACAAGGCGATTCGGCGTTCTAAGGACAGTCCCGAGGTGTGGATCGGCGGCCATTAATAATGTGGGCTCACCTGTCCGCTCGCATCGCGGCGCTTACCACGAGGTCACGACTCGATGGCGATTTATTGTCACTGGTGGTAATTTAATCATCCCGTGGGCCTGACATTGCCGGCAAAGTTCAAGTTAACCGTCCCTGCAGCTCTATCTAGTGCCAGAAAGGGCCGCATGCATACATACATAAAGTCACGCCTGTTTCCCGACGAGGTAGGCAGAAACCACAGATTTCCACTTGCTACGATCCTGACATACAAGCTTTGCTTCACTTACTCTCATAACATATGCATAAAGAATAGTCGTTTTAGGGTACTTCTGACCTGACCTTTCTCTAGAATGTCTCCGATTTGATCGGAGTGCGTTCACCGAGGTCTCCTAGCCTTTTTTTTTAGAAAGGGCGCATATAGAAATAATCTAAAGTTAAGGGGCCTCAATTCATAAGGCACCATAACCATACAAGCAACGGGATAGGGACGCAAAATTCGTCACTTTAACAGTGGAATGTTGATAATTGCCTCGCCTATATCATTAGTTGATGTTTGTTGCATTTACATTGTACGTATAATATTGTTATTGCACAGTCTAAGTTCTCTAGGTTTTCTTTGTGCGCAAAATGCATTCCGAGTACGAAGTTTATAACTCTATCTTTTTCACTTCAGCTGTTCAAAATTGAGCTTTTCAAAAGTTAGAAATAAAAATAAGCGACTGCTTTTCTACATTTGATCTCAGATTTATTATTTTTACTACATAGTAAAATAATATAATGATGGGAATTTTGAATTAAAACGTGAAGTACAATGCTAAAAGTATGATTGTTCAAGACCCCCCCTTCCTCACGCTTTTTCCTATCTCTTTAACATGGGCTGTCACGTTTGACTAGACTCCCCCCCTCCATAAGCGTGACGTAATTTATGGGTGACCCCTAATAAGATTTATTCTAGCGAGTAATAAACGCCAAAAATTCACCCATTCGAGTTTTCGGGTTAAAATCCGTCAAGCGTCAATCCGTCGCCGCCTGACACCATTGTCACCTGACAAATGGCGTCAATTCGAGCGCTCAGAAACAAAAAGCGACAACTCCAAATTCGTAAATTTGAAATACAACTCTAAGACGTGTTAACTAGGTATCATTTTAAAGTGCTCCGTTTGGAGTTGTTTCTTTTTAGTTTTTAGAAGGAGAACTGTCATTATTGTCATTACAGCCCGGAAGTAGTTTTAATTCGCTTTGTTTATTTTACATTGATGTATGGAGTTTTGTCTATTGTTGGTTATTGACAGTTAATTTGGTTGAAGGAAGTAATTGTATTCTATGAGGAAATGCTTCTTGATTCAGCAAGGTTGGTAAGATTACGTACGATGGTTTTTTTTAGCCCCATGGGTTTCCGGACTTGACCAAGGTGCAAGAAGGGGATATTTAAAACCTTGAAGTTATTATTTGTTTCAAACTGACGCGATTTTCACAGATATTTATAACGGTATCGGGACATTAACACGCGCGGATGTCAATTCGTGACCACGGCCGTTGAAACATGGCCGAAACGTCGAGGTAAATTAACAATGTTTTTAACGCGTTAAAGTCCCGATAGCTTTAAAAATATGTTGAAGTTATAATTAATTTATCACAATCTCGCTATATCATCGAAGGGCAGAAATAGATTTTACATACCTACTTAGTTAAAATAATTAATACTTTTTAAATGCAAGGGCTAGGCGATTTAAATTTTTTGTAAATACAATAATTTGTTTAGCGGCCTTTAGATGAAAAGTTTATTAAAGGTTTAGTATCATTTATTGATCTAAAGAAGCAATGTACAGTCAGCGTCAAATATACCAGAGCGGTCAAGGTGTCAAAAATATCTGAACTCGACTCTATTGTCAAATACGCTCGGGCGTGTTCAGATATTTTTGACCACCTTGCCCGCTCTGGTGTATTTGACGCTGACTGTACATGAAAAACGATCATTATCGATAAATGGAGAGAGAGAAGAAGTAATCATACTGTATTAACATTAACGATTTTACACGATTGCAACGTCACGTTGTTGGTTGCGCGTGTGTGAGTGCGTGCATCTGTGTGCATTCCGTCAGTCACGCGACCTGACCTAGCGCGTTCCGATACATGGAAGAGATTTCCAAAGAGAAGTATTTTGTACTCCCTTGTTAAAAACGTGCTATTTTATGATCGACTATTTTAAAATTTAGTTAAAATCTATTTATAACAAGTCACTTATGTATCCGTACATTTATATTGATTACAAAAAGACTTTAAAATTGATTACAAAATGATATTCAAAAATATAATTTAAATATGAATTTAATCAAGGGGTTTTTAAGTGTTAATGTAGGCATTAAGCTTGGTTTGGGTGGACTAATTTAAAAAGGCGATTAACCATTAGAGCGCGGTGTAATTTTATAAACGTCATAACTGAAGCAAATTTGCCAGCTGTCTTAAAGTAACCTAACTGATTACCGCGTACCACGATAATATACTTCAACATCGCTAATGGAAGCACTTCTAATCTTTTATAGATATAGAACGAGCGTAAAGCCTCTGGGTCAAAGCAAAACCAACCGCATGGTGTAGCAAATAGCGACTCTGACAGAGGCCTTGGCTCCGTACCCAACTGTAAGTAGACGAGACGAAACAGTAACGAAATAAAAATAAAAATTGTAATGACAACACAAAGAAAAAATTAGGGCAATGGCAGGACTTGAACCTGCAACATCAGCATTCCGTGCCTTGCGTTTGCCAGTTTCGCCACACTGCCTCTGCCATACCCTGCGAATTTTTCAATGTGCTTCGTCTTACGGTCATTACATTATTGATTTTAAGGGTACAACTACCCTCGGTGTCTTTTCTTTGTGTTGTCATTACAATTTTAATTTAATAATTTGAATGTTAAAACATTTAAAAATAAAATCGAAAGAAATTTCGGTTACAAAAATTTAGTAACGAAATACCCAACAAAAACATCTTAACTGTTAAGGTTCGCATTGTTCAGTACCTTAAGAGTCCGTTTATGTCACAACAAACGTTTTGGATGCTTTAAGCGTTAATTTCTCAATTACTATAGATATATACAGCGCCTCTAGCGGCGCGTATCCGCAACCAATTATTTCCATAGTAATTGGGAAGTTAACCCTAACGCGTTTTCTTTTTAATGTGACAAAAATTGACCCTTTATCTGCAGTGTCTTTTGGTGCACCACTTTTGTTTCATTCTGAGTACAATAATCCTTTACGAATACTATCGATTGTGAAAGGTATCGATTGATGGGTTTTCCCAACTGTCAGCAACTCTTCACTCAATGACAGTAAATGTAGCTTTTCTGTCTCAGAAGTGGCGACATTATGACAGTAATTATAGCGCTGAAATTAATTTAAAAATATGGAATTGGGTACGAAAATGTGTTTAGCAAAGTTTTGAACGCCTACTTTTGACTTAGTTTTGTTTTTTATATTATTTAATTTTATAGTCGGCATTTTTAGCCTGAATTTTTTGCCATGCGTCATCACATCAACATCAGTTAAACTGCTTTCAAAATATTTTAATGTATTACTGGCTAAGATTGATGCAATTCGCTTTGCATCAATAACGGTAACTAGTTTACGTCAAATACGCAATCTTCTACATACCTACTTATTATATAAAATCTTCATACATAAATAAAAAAAAAACTAAAGCCCTTTTCAAATAAATAATTTTTTTGTAACTAAAAATTAAACCCATATTTACTTTCCCTTAGGTGCAAGTCCACGAAAAAGTTTTTTTTAAACCGCCACAATGTAAACACCGTGGCGGGTGTATCGGAACGCGCCGCCTCCAAAGGCTGTCGTCCGAATAACGACGGCAGCATCGATCGACGCGAAGAACTGCGACGCGGCTGGCATTCCTTGACACCTATGCACTTACTAATCTCAGGCATACTTTCTTTTGTACAAATGAGGCAAAGGCCATGCATGCAGACAACCAATGGCCAGTTGTCACCGCCTTGGAACTTGGAATTAACAATCCCGAATGTCTCACTTTACAAAGCGTATTAGCAAGCTACTTCTACGTTGGTAACCTATGGGAGTCAGCTATACACTTCAGAACTTTGCCGTAGTAACATATGAAATGTGAGTTACTCGAATTCGTCACGTTAGCGACAGCGACAAGGTACTAAAACGTTCAGCTACCTCTAAGGCTGACTGTACTCGGTTGAGTTGGTCCATTTATACTACAACCTCTTATAACTATGCAGTGTTTATGTATACCACCAAGTTTGTGTCCAAAAGAATTTAAATGTCATTTTTTTCTCCAAAACTAATGGTTCCTAAGACACTTTTCTTGTATCTTCTATGGTTTCGGATTTATTCATACCACCCTAGTTAACAAACACAAATTGTATATTCATATAGCTACTTGTCTATACTATATACATAACTTTATGAGAAGTAAATACCTAGTAGAGTTTATTGTCTGTAGACCTAGTCACATGTACAATCAAGGAATTAAATTTCCAACCCACCTAAGGGTCAATAGCATATAGCAAACTGTCACCATAAGAGCTATAGAGCAAGACGTTAGTTTGACATATCGACCTTAATGCATTGCGAATGTCAGACGACATTTCAACGAAATGGGTAGGGAATTAACTTCCTTGACTGTACTATAAAAAAAATGTACGGTCTAATTATCGTTACATAGTCACTTATTCCTTTCCGTGTACTGTAATTGTTTTACAAGTATTGATGACACCTATTAGAGATTATTATGTCTCTGAATATGATAAAATGGAACACTGACCCGCCAAAGAACTATGTCAAAGTGACGCTATGATGTAACGTTAGTCAAATCGCAGGAAGTCACTCACAATTTTAAATATTATGTGGTTTTACACAGGTTTATGGTGGGTTAGTAATATATTACATAGAAATAAAATACGAAAATTAGTAAGTTTCAGATAGGATATATGTAAATAGTATGGCATGCTATTATTATTCATCATTGTAATTGCTCACGTTCAAACAATAAACGATTTCGTTTATTCATTGATTCATGATACCATTTTGTTTGTACAGATATTTAAGCTGAGTTGTCTGTCAGTCAGTCATGGAAGCCTTTTATAAGTGTAAGATTAGATAACTATTGTAGTTTACCACCAGACTGATAGATCACTATTCCCCAAGGAATCAAACACGCTACGGTTGTCTCGTCCGGTGTCCGAAGTCCCCTGACCCTGGACCTTCGGCCAATCATTTAAAATCCAAATTTCCGATGGCCTCAGAAGTTGGGAGACAGATGCCTCCGTAGAGACCATTCATTATGTCCATACATACGTAGTGAGTGGACAGTTTGTTTTGTCGAAATACCACAAGCGGCAAATGATTTTGGGAGCTGTTTAAAATGATGCAAGTCTAGGTTTTATTCTCCTACTGGCTTCCACCCGTGACTTCATATGCGTCGGCTTCAGTTATGCATTAATTAAGTAAGTATTATCCCTAGGGACCTCCTGCCTGGATATAAAGTAACCTATGTCCGTCTTTGAAAAATTTCAGGGTAATTAGTGCCATAGTTAGGCCGTGAAAGCGTAACAGACAAATAACCCAACAAAGTCTGTGTATAAAGATATTGAAATTAAGAACAAGCAAACATTTGTTTAAGACTGTTCAACACAATACAGACACGTATATACACACACACAGTACAAATATCATGACATTTTACAAAAAACCAATTCCGAAAAGTCTGGCAGAGCCATAAAATCAAAGAATATTATCTGTACAACAGGTTTTATAATCCAGAGACCAAATAGACATTTAATCTTTTGCCATTTTTAACATTTCCTAAAATATTAGTCACGCATTGACTCAACCTGACTAGTGTCCAGTCTGTCTCAGAAAGACAGCCTTTATATTAAAAAAAAGGAAACCTATCAAATCATATTAAAGAACAATTAAAACTGCATTGGCCGAGCGGGAATCAATTATAATTTCCATTAGAAGAGGGCGGGGCAGCTGATTTATGTGCACCGGCTGCACCTTGCATACCGCCAACAGCTGGCCAATTTTCTATGCAGTTGCGAAAAACGAACCCTGCCTGGCCTATTTGTCAACATTGGGATGAAGGTGTGATAGCGTGATGAAGAAGTGCCTTTCCACTTCAGAAGTAGCTTAAGCAGGAAAAATAAGTTAATTATTATTGTTAATTATGGCCCTTAGTTAAATGAATTTGTTTGTTGTTTCTGCGAGAATAGTATTGGGTGTGTTATAAATTACATAATTAAGTATACTTTTATAAAGTTAAATAAGCATTACATTTACAACTAACATTAAACAACTAACATTTAAGGTTAACTGGAAGAGATCCCTTAAAGGGATAAGTTCGAATTTGTACATCACTGTATCTCTTTTTGTAATTTATGTTTTTTGTACAATAAAGAATTTACATACATATTGTAATAGGGCCTTCACGGTAAGAGTTTGGAACACTGTCCGTTTTTATGAATGTTTAGTATTTGAATTGTTAAGGAAGGTAGAAAGGACGGTTCCAAACGAGAGTCTCGAGGCAGAAGCCTTAGAGACAACACGTGTTTCAAATAATAAACCAAGAAGTGAAAAGTTATTGTTTTACTGTGAGAAATCAGTAGAAGGATCCCCGTCGAGCTACACCACCCACCACAATATATACATACAACTTATCTGAATGTATTTCAATAGCTTTAGTAGTTCTTTGCTGAAATATGCCGCTCAACTTCAGGATGTTTGGAAATGATCCCGATCTGTATTGGCGATCCCTGGCTCCAAAGATTGTACACCTGCTGTGTTAATTGTTAAATTATAAAAATTTAAAATATTTGAGATGTAAAATAACATTGTAATTTTGATTTATTTAAAAAATTACACCTCGTTGAGTTTCTTGCCGGTATCTTCTCATCAGAGGTTTTTCCGAACCGGTGGTAAATTTTTTGACATTCATAAGTGCTACCTGTAAGCCTAATCAGAATAAAATATTTTGACTTTGACTTTGACTTTGACTTATCCTGAAATATGCGTGTGTGACATATACTGACACTGCCACTGGGTGTAGTCTCACCAAAACGGTTTTTTTTTCTACTTTGGTATGGAGCCCTAAAAACCGGTAATCCAATAAAATAAAAAGACGTTACACGAAACAGCCATGAATTAATGCGCACGCGTCTCAATCCGCGACCCGCTGCGCAGTGACAGCGCGCGCATGTTTGTTTTACGACGCCATATTTGTGTCATTAGGTTTATTGCAAGTATTCAGGTATTTCAAGTACTGACATCCTTAAAGTTGCTAACCTTATTAACCCATCTGACGGCCGGATAGCCTAGTGGTTAGTGACCCTGACCATGAAGCTTGAGGTACCGGGTTCGATTCCCGGGAGGGGCAAATGTTTGTATATGATGAATACGAATGTTTGTGCCCGAGTCGTGGTTGTTATATGTATTAAAGTATATATTTATCTATATAAGTATGTATATCCGTTGTCCAGTACCCATAACACAAGCAGCTTTAGTTGCTTACTTTGGGACTAAGTCATTTGGTGTTAATTGTCCCAAGATATTTATTTATTTATTAACAGACGAGAGTTCGCGTGTTAAGTGGTTTCTTTGCTTACCAACTTTCCTGACATCCGAACCAACTGTAAACTTTCTGTCACAACAAACGTTTTGAACGCATTTGCGATTACTTCTCAATTACTATTCAACAGTTGGTTTCAGATATCCGCCGCTAGTGGCGCTGTGTATACTTCCATAGCTTAGACTCATAATACTAAAGACTGTGGCTGAGCGTGTCACCGAAAGGGACAAAAGTACATGTAATTTGTAGAAATAAATTTAAATGATAATGACAACACAAAGAAAAATTAGGGTCCAACTAATTTAGTTTGCGTTTAATTTGGTAATGTGGCGAAACTAGCCAAACGCAAGGCACGGAATGCTGATGTTGCAGGTTCGAGTCCTGCCATTACCCTAATTTTTCTCTGTGTTGTCATTATCATTTAAATTTATTACTACGTTAAAAAAAATCGAAAGTAAATTTCGATCACTAAAACATGTAATTTGCACAGATCATGAATATCATGATGATCCGCCTTGTAACCACCGGCACGCGATGAGGGACAAAAAATATCGTACTCTGTTTCTGTCTTGCACGAGCTATTTAACATTAATCTCTTATTTTTGTGCGAGTGAAAATGAAGATATCCAACATTCTATGGTATTCTCTTTCTACGTTCCATAGTTATTGAGAAGTTAACGCTAACGCGTTCGAAACGTTGATTGTGACAAATACTTACACTAAAGGTGCTGAAGTAGAATTCACGTACAATTGACCAAGAAATTGCTCAATTACTGTTGAACCTTATCCCCTTGTCATACGATCAAAAAGTGGTTGAGAAATTTCTTGGTCGACTATGCCTTGTTCTACCGCAGTAATTGAAATTGATTATCACTAGGTATTAGATTAAATACGTCCACTGATGGTCAAAAGCTGCCTTATGGCTCTTAACAACAATATTTCCTTATTGCCAGCATTCAGCACGTGTATTGTATCGTCTTCTTCCGTCTTAGGACCATTCATTCATTATTAGTATTTGTTCATAAGCCAGTACAGTAGGTTACATTTTAATAAATCTAAGCGTCTAGTGCATGTTTTTGCTATTATAACAAACTCTTCAAACGCGTTAGCGTTAAATTTCCCAATGACTATGGAAGTTAAGACAGCGCCTCTTGCGGCGCGTATTTGCAACAAAATGTTTCTATAGTAATTTGGCAGTTAGTGCTAACACGTTCGAGATTTTTTTTGAGATAGAAAACTTACACTAACAGCTATATATATAGACGGTAGTTACTTTTTGAGTTAATTTGACACGGTTTTGTGGTGGGTCATGGTACCATTTTGTCGATAGGACATTATTTTGCTTGTGAACTGCCTGCTAGAGACTGGCAAGCAGCGATATAGCGAGTCGCAGCTAAGTCGAGAGCTACCTAGCTTTGGAGGATAGTTAACTTCAAAGCCACGACGCTCTAACATATTGCCATAAAAATAGAAATACACAATCGATATATCTCTGCAATCCTGCGCATCCTCACCGATCAACAGCTTATATATTACGAACACAATAGGTTCAAAGGTGCCTATCACTCATTGGCTTACCACGCCAGTACCATTACTCCACGTCAGGGCTCACCTCGAAGATGGAGCGCCGAGCGCGCGGTCATTACGCCAACCAATCACAGCGCAGCGCGCGCGCACCCCGCGGAGTTCTTTATAACACTCCTGCGCACGAATATATCACGCGTCAAGCTCTCAAAAGGGTTTTTACAAACGTATCTCTTATTCGTCATCGTTAAACGTGGCGACCAATAAATAACAAATGAAAAGGGGTCTCTGGGAATTGATGATTTTAATACGTCTCTGACAGACTGATGTGTGTCTTATTGCAAAGGGATAAACGTTGTTTATTGAGACGTCAGGTTGCTTTTAGGATCGCATGACTGTTGATCGTAATCATCGAGTTGTAATGAAAATGATGTACCAATATGTTTATAAATCAATGGAAGAAACGTTTATAGATTAGTTAAGCGGGTAGGATTTGGTATTCATGGTTTTGTCAAGTCGAAATATTTATGTTAAACGAGAGATATATCTTCCTTCACACGTTAGAACATATGCCGCCATTCTATCTTCCAGACATATGGAAGTTACTTTGAACTGACTAAGTGCGTGCCTAACTGGCACGCGAAGGGTTCCAAACTAAATTTGAAATTAGTGATTTTTATTTTTTACTCTTAGAGTTAGGTAAGTACTTAGGATTCACGTTATAAATTAGTATTTCTACGTCAATTGTAAATATCTAAGAGCTTTTAATGTACGTAAAGTTCGGGAATGAACGGAGGACTCCTGGGCCAAAGTACTCGAAAAATCAAGCGTAATCTGGTTGAAACCAGATTACGTCAGTAACGTCAGTAAGAATTAATTGTACCAGTTAAGTAATGAAATCGTTACTAAACTGATATAAATCGTAGAAAACCACTACAAAGCTGATGTTTATATTTTTAATAACGGTACAATGTTCTTGATTTTGACTCTATGATGATTTTGACAGGAGCTTTCTGCTCGTTCACTAACCGTATGTATCAGCTTTTTATAAATTCAGTGTTAATAAATTATTGTATTGCACTGTTTACGTAATACCTTTAAAGGTACAAAGTCCACCTTTTATTAATTTGACTGTAGTTTTATGTGCAAAAAATGTAATAAAATAAAATATTATTTTGATCATCAATGCGAGTTACAAGCTTTTATTTATGTTCACTTGTATGCAACTACCTAATCCTAACTAACAACCACTTTTTTATAAAAGTTTACCAACTTCATTTAACTAAGCTTACATATTTTGTTCCTTTCAGTCGAAGGCAAATGTCATAATGACAGATAAAGGTAAATTCAAATTTAAATTCAAATATATTTATTGCATGGTTATGACTTCATACAGATGGCATTAATTTACAATATATGTATTATTAGTACTACATATCCTGCCTCTCAAAGGCGTACAATATTGAGGTAAGTATGTAAATAGGTCTAGAAAGCAGAGTTTGCCCCACTTCTTGATATCCGATTGGCTTGAAGTTTGGCATAAGTATGACGACTGGACTGGACATCCAGTCTTTGGCCTGTAGTCATCAGCAGTCGGCAACCTTTTGGCAGGCAAGGCATAATGGCAATATTAAATTAGGGCCGCACTTGTTCATAATTTTCGTTGTAAGGTTGCCGATCGCTGGTAGATCGTTCTTAAGTATATACGACCGTGTTTTCAAGATCGCTTTTGACGTTTCCATAGAAACGAAATGTCAAATGAGATCTTGAGTATGCTGGCTGTATTTGAAAACGGTTTGTAACTACAGACCATAGACCTACATAAACAAAAAAAAGGATATTTTTTATATTTGTCTCTAGAGGAAGTGTAAAAAAATGTTTACTTACGGCTTACTTAGTTAGTTTATATTGGACCTGGAACGGCCCTAACCTAACCCTCCGCAGTCGGTCAAAAAACGAAAGTAAAATCAGAGTTGAATCGAAACCATTAGTTCATGCCGCGGCTGATTTATGTTTAATTGAAATCGCGCTGTGCCACCATTTTGATTTAGCTGTTCGTAATGACGGGTTGGTTGCGCTCACGGCTACCCCCACAATGGACATTGTATGTGTGAGGTCAAAAATAGCAGCGTATCAAACCAAGTTCAGTTTACTTTAGTTTTTATTCAGTCAGTCTACCTATCTACACTAATATAATAAAGAGGTAAACTTTGTTTGTTTGTACGTAGGGGGTAATCTCTGGAACTACTGAACCGATTTAAAAAAATCTTTCACAAATAGAAAGCTACACTATTCCTGGCGGACATAGGCTACTTATTTGACGTGAACGAAGTCGCGCGCGTCCGCTAGTATGTAATAAAGTTACAATTTAAATTGCATAACATGTCAAACTACACCAATTTATATTGATATCGGCAAAATAATCTTACGAATGTCCTACTAACTGTCTGCCGTTTGGCAAAAATAATTTTAAAATAAAATGTATGGTTTTCGTTTAAGTCAATAAAAAAATACTAATATTTTAAATGCAAAAGTAATGGTTGGATATTTGGATAGAAATGCATAAATAGCTGTTTGTCTGTCTTTTTATTACGGCTTCACGGGTGAACTACTGAATGGATTTAAATTTTCGATACGAATCACGGACACTTCCAGAAAAAAGATTTTAAATGGACAAATTTTTGTGCACAGGAAAAAATAAACCCGAGTGTAAAAACTCGTATCAATTATAAAGTATTAAGTATTTATATGAACCAAAGCATAAAAAAATAAAAGAAAAAAAAAACAAAAAGGTAAGCCGGAATGCTTAGCAGAGCGTGGTTTCGATCCACGGACCTCTGGGTTATGGGCCCAGCACGCTTCCACTGCGCCACTCTGCTCTTGACTGGACGTGCGAAAATATAAACTACTTTCTACAAGACGTTTAGTATTACATCTCTATGAAACTTTACTGTGTCCGCTGGTATCTGTTATGCTGTTATCAATCTTATCGGTTTTATTCCAATTTTAGGTTTTTAGTCGTATTACAGTTTACAATATAGTTACTTAATTTTTACGTACAGCAAACCTTTATTTTATTTTCCTGTAAAAACAATCAAATTGGCTTTATTAATTCCATGTCATCACCAAGTCTTCAAACTGAAACATTTTTGATTAAAAACACGAAAACAAGCCGTTGTTAACAATTTTTTTATCACAACGAAACGCAATAACCGCGTTTTGTTCGCCGTTGACGTTCTTATTAACTCGGAAAATTGAAAATTGACTCGCGACATGATTGGCAAGGTATTAACGGATATTAGCTGGCTGGATGCAGCTTTTGTTTGCCTTTTAAAAAGAAAACTCGTGTGACGTTAATCCATCATTCTGCGGCGCCATTATAAAAGCGCGGGAAAATGAGGTGTTTTATAGTGCCGAAAGGAGTTTATTAAAAAAATTCTGTTGGAATCCAATACGATTAAAGGATTTTATTATTATGTGTAGGAATTTTACCCAAACTTTACAGATGCAAGTGTAGTTACTAGAAGTAATTATTTTATTCTGTTAGTTTCTATTGGGAAAACTAGATGGCGCTAGTAGGCTCATACGCGGTGACTTTGAAGTTTAATATTATTCAATATATTATTAAAATTTCATTCTTTTTCCATTAAAGGTTCTTTATAGTTTTATTTTTTAAGTTTCTGCTGCATTTTTTTTTTCTTGTTGAACCTCACAAAAAGAAGTAAATGAGTAAGACTTCAATAAACAAAAAAATACCAAGCAGAAATATCTTTTAAAGTCTATCCCATACTTACTTAATCATTTCTTGACGATAAACATTAATTAACGCAATTAGAAACCAATAAATCATACTAATAATATAAATAACATAGAGACAGCCGTTAGCAGAACCACATGTCTTTGTCACGAAACATATTTTATAATCATTAGCAATAAAACTTAATTTATTTTAGAAACGGACGGAACACGAAGCTCTACTTATGTAACCTTTAGGTACCTGCCTATGTAAGTAAGCCAGTTTATATTGTATTTAAATGTCATTCCCAGTTTAACCGTTTTCATAAATTTTTTGCCAATTTTTTTTTACTGAAGGCAAACGAGCATACAAGTTTACGATTTCGTTGTGTTAATTGTTGACATGTAGAAAATCTGTGCAAAAAGAATTGCATTAATTGTAGGTATAACTCTTAAAACTTTCAAAGTGGAGTTAATGGTAAAAATCACAGTAAAACAAAAATGGTCTCTCCTTTGGTAAAAAAAACGACTTATCATTTTGTAAGTATATGCTCCCAAACATTCAACTTACGTTTTCTTTAAATATAGGCCAAGCATCATAATTCCGAGGACGTAGACTTGACCATAAACAGTAAAGACATCCTTTTTTTTTATCTTTCGTTACTGCAAAGGCAATCACGTATTCAATACTCCGTGATAGACTGCCACAGCAGTCTCCCAACACCCAGGCAAATAGATGATTAACATAAAACGCAAAGAAAAATACATAAAAACGGAGGCGTAATTGACAAATTTTACGGGCAAAGGCACAGCTGCTGCCTTTATTATTGTCGTGTTACATTCCCTCATTACTTGGGCATTGACAGCTCTAATCCGTCGGGAGGCAGACGTAATACGTGATCATGTGTACGCGGGACATGACGTATTATAACCCTGGGAGACATCGATAAACAAAAAACACTTCGATTACTCGGATGACAAGGGAATGAATCAAGTGTTCAGATGCGTTCATGCCCAAGACGTAGACATTAGGTATTAGATCTAATGGCATTTGTTTAAGATATTGCAGTCTCAGCTTATGCTTGACAAATTAATCTTCTTCGTCTGTGCCTATTTCCCATGTTTTTTGGAGTCAGCCCTCCTAATCTTCTAACGCTATTCTGCGGGCAATTCTCGCGTCAGTAGAGATGAAGTCACACTCGACAGATGTCAAAAAGAGCTGTCAGATCCCTTCTAAACTTGTCATTTTTCTACACATCTCGAATGCGACATGAATCTCGATGAGCGCCAAAATTGGGGGGCTGGTCGTGTTTGTGTCTTCTCAGGGTGTAGCCCAATCGTCTTCGTATCTTAACAAATTAATATGTACGTAATAATGCAATTTGGAGTTTAAACTCAACATTTAAGCGTCCATATTAGTATAAAGCTAAGTCGTTAACTAGGGGAACGGTTTTCGCCAAGGAGAGTCACAGTAGCCACAATGTGTTTCAGGAGCTATCGTGTATCTTTTATCGAAGGGTTTGTACGTAATTTCGAATCCAACTTTGGCCAGTCACTGTTAAGTTGGTACACTGTACAAATACTCTATAGAATGTCAGGTTTTGATTCCACATTAACGAGAGAATATTTCTTTAAAATTATGCAAGAAGTTGGTAAACATTTAAAGAATTTCAAAATTGGGATCGAAATTTTTCGCTGCCTAAATGCCTTCTAAAATTTTCTTATAACGTGCATGGAAGTTATTGGTATCAAACCTCGTGATTCAATCTGGCAGCCCGAGTGTGTCCGATTGTTGTTTTTCATTTTTTTATACCCTTCGGCTGCATCAAGCTCTTCAGGTAGACAAGGCCGCAGCCCATGGTTGATGCGAACGCATAATAAATAACGCCGAAATCCAATAATTATGAGGCAATGAGCCGCCCGGCCACAAATCAGTCGTACGCGCATACTAATGTCTTATCCTAACATCAGATTAAAAACATCAATACTTGTCAATATAGCGCGCCTCCCACGTAATTATAGCCAACAATAACCGAGGGAAAGGATTAACATATATCAAGTTGGAATAATTGAAGGAATCGATTAAATGAAGAGTATTAATTGTTGATGCGAGGCGCGAGCGCAGCGATGGATCGACGGAGTGAGTATTCTGATGGGATCTCCAACTGGATTATTGATAAAAAAAAAACTCAGGTAATCGAATGTAAATCCAATCAAGTTTGCTAAAACGAGTAGGTGCATACGTCTCAATGTTTTGAGATCTTTGTGGGTCAAAGGTTCATGGGAATATTGGGAATTTACAAATAAAACCGTTTGAGACATTTTGCTTGGAAGTATTTTACGCGTTTTTTAAACCACACCGTGCAGAGAACACATGAATGTAATAAGTATCTGAAAAAAGTGAGCAATCAAGATATGTATTATGGAAATATTCGGCTCCGAGTGTTATGGTGGCACAATATGCACCTCGCAATTTGTGATTCGCGTTTGTCATTGAATCTCTTTCTCCCACACGAATATGCCAGTAGCAACGATATATATGTATTTACTAGATTGAGGGTTCGAATAAGCTTTATGTTCTACACAACTGAAGTTCCGGCACCTCACCTAGCTCTGTCTCACTTTTACTTAAGGAAGGCGTCATAGAGTCGTGCTGTGGCACGCATCGGTGGACGCGCGAGGATCACGATCATTCCGCTAACATCTTATTCTAGTGTACCCTATAGTTCAGAAAACTTACAAAAAATAGCATAAATGACAAAAAGACACAGTGATGTGCAAAGGCGATGCTATAGGTACACATAGGCGTATATGTTTTGTTAGTCTAGTGCGACCAAAACGTATACGCTTCTATTTTGTTGCAGTTCTCTCGTAGTCGTAGTTCACGTAATAAAGAATAACAGATCACTTTTCAGTACGTGGGATATAAGATGTCCGTGGGATATTAGATGTCTGTCTATCCGTCTGATGGAAAAATAAAAGAGGTTGGAAATGTTGCCGACTAATTACATATTTGCATCGAGACAAATTGCAGTCTTTGAGTGCTGACGCTCACCTGACAGAATAACATGATAGAGAGTTGACCGTTCGCATAATCTCCAATAATGGAAGCTAATGGAGCGGTCAAGAAAATGACACATCATCAGTGGCCACAATATGAATAGAGGCTCTGTCAAATTTCTTTTCACCTATAAGTGAAGTACTTCAAATATCTCTGATGATGTGTCTCAATGGTATGTCAATTATTTTCAAAAGGTATAGAAAAATGTTTTCATAGTGATCAAACCATTCTGACGGGTCTCCACTGCAGGTGTGGCGGAGGGTGGAAAGTCCTAAAAAAGCTAAAATGTCACTAGGCCGGTTGAAATTCAGCCAAATGTATAAGCTAAATTAGCTCAAATATCAGGTCGACAGCAGAAACTTACCTGCCATCGACCAATAATTATTTTCTTTTTACAATTTCGTTTCATTAATCGCCATTTTATGAAGCAATTAGCATTTATTGTTACATTTTCGCGCGCAGACATTAGACAAAATGGCGGAAGTTTTTTTTTCTGAAACATAACGGAAGGAAGGCGATGGCTTCCTCTAGTGTGCCTGTTTAGGTGCTTTTTATGGTAATCGCGGAGATTTGCTGCCGACTCTTAGCGCGATTATTCATGGCTGGAAATTAGGAGGAATAACTATGTCGCCGAAAAAAGACCTCTCACAATTTGGCGGTTTTTGCTGTTTTGGAATTCCGTGAGTCAAATCGCTTGCAATGAAATGTCTTATTTCTTAAAAATTTTAAGCATAATAGAAATAGGATAAACTTAATTTAAAATATTGTTTTGCTATCAGGATATCAAACCGGTCAGATGAAATCTAATAGTGACAGACGTTGACCAGAAAAGTGTTTTTTCTTAAACACACGTATGTAATAAGTGCAAATAAGCTTTGTACGCTTCACAATTTCAAGATATCTTCAAATATACAAATTCATTTGCAGCCAGAGTTAAGAATTGCCAGTGTTCTGATATTTCGTTACAATTTCATCTGCGTATAACGGAACGTTGCCGACAGAAGGGTTCCGTAATTTTGTACATTTAAACGAAATTAACTTTGTAGCACAAAAATGTATATGTAATATTACTTTGACGTGCTTTAGCCGACGATATGAAAAGAAGGGTTGTATTGTATAAGCCAAAACAAACTTTGTCTGTTTGCGTGTGATTAACAGTTCTTTTTGGGTGTTTTTCTCACTTTTCTTGCATTTGTGGTTTGTAATATAAATAATAAAAACACATAAGGATTATTTATCCATTTTTACAGTACAAAGCACGTCTATAGGCTTAAAAAAATAATTGACCCATCCCATGACGAAAGTGAGAAATGAAATCACTACCCATCACCCCATCCGCCGGGTTCTTTATCATGCACAATTTGCAGCACTAACAAAAGTTGCCAATCAAAATAAACACCGGTTACGTCAAACATTTTGTCACTGGCAACTCAAAAGTCATTCCAATCCACGCAACATTGGCACCCCCGACGTTCCGCGAATGCATAACAGACAACGGGCTAATCCGAACGTTATCGTAAATTGTCAGTTTATGACGTGCGGAACGGCCGCGGGGCGCGGGAGGGGGGAAGAGTTTTCTAATTTCGCCCCCTGCGCCGTTTTGATGCGCTAATTCGTGTAAGCAGTTTCTGAACGTGCTTGTTTTGAGTTCACTTCAATTTTACAAGCATACCCGTGCGGTTATATTGTTCTTGTACATTTTGACTTAAAGGCGAGTTTGCATTGTGTCGTTTTGCCGATATCTTTGCAAGGGCGTCGTCGGCTTTTACCTACAGCGCAATTTACATACATTTGTTTGTTCGGTTTTTAAATTGAGAATTAGCTGTGTTAATTGCAATATGTTGTTTTGGTGAACGTCATTGGTAATTATTGTTTATTTGGATAAAAGAGATGTTTGTGTAATTAAATATTTGGGAATCTCTAAAGGGTTTTCGCATGCGTGTAATGGAACGAAGCTTATGCGTAACTTGTATTAGAATGTTTTCAATAATTTATGCCGTTATATCGTAAATAAATTTTAAAATACATAGTGAAGAGATGCTAAGTAAGTACTACCCGCCTAATAAGTTACCTCAGTGTAATTAAAAAATATATAAATTTGGAACTGTAGGCATGGTTGTGCAACATACTTATTTTTTTAAATATTTTTAGGACGCGTATATCATAAAAATGTATGGCTTAGATTTGTTTTTTGAAAGTTAACACAACAAGGTTATAAACTAACTTATTGGTTTTGCACAATTATTATCTTTTTTTTAGAATGGGATTTGGATTTGCCAAGTTGTCAAGTGAAACTGATTAAAAATTACGAACTATTAAAAACATTCAAAATCTTTAATTAATTGATATTAAGGCATTCTTATGGGATATATCGATAGTGACTTTTATTATTAGAACATAGTTCGAGAATGAGTAGAAAGCCTCTCTGCCAAAGCAAAATCAAACGTATTAGGCAGTAGATAGCGACTTTGACAAAGGGCCTGCTGTTCATTCGCCAACTATAGATACTACAACTTTATGCTATGACTCACCTTACAACGACCTAAAAAATCCCACACCATAAATAAAAAAAATAATCTATAAAATAACAAAAATCGGCGTTGCTATTAATCTTGCATCAAATAAATTAATTAGAAAATTCCTATTTAAGAATTGTTAAATTTATAAAATTTGTCATCAATTTATAAGAGACATAAACGATGACAAGTAAATTTATAATATTTAACAAGCACGTATTAATTAGAGTTACCTACTCCAGTCAAGAATTATGACAAAATAAGAAAACAACACGGACCTACCTTACTACTCCTACGTTATTCGCAAACAAGGCTTGCTTTATGTTGTTTTCCTAATAAATTATCTTCTTTTATTAGTCTTGTTGAGTGTCCCACTGCTGGGCAAAGACCTCTCCTCTTGACTTCCACATCTCCCTGTCCTGAGCTATATCCCGCCACTCCTTCAAATGGTTCAAATAGGTGTCCAGATCGTCTCACCATTTCCGCCTGGGCCTGCCTTGCCGCCGGTGACCGCGGCTTTTTAAATTTATTATTAAAATTAAAAAAAAAATAGTACTTAAATCCAGCCTTAATCCATCCTATTAGTGGGGGTAGCCTTATAGTGAGATGGCCAAAAGTACGTTCAAGGATTGTAAAAGTTTGTCACTTTTGCACCTTATCACATTGCAATAGGGTGGTAAGTAAGTAAACACTTTACACACTAGCGACTCGCCCCGGCGTTGCAATAGTACAATGAGGATTTACTGTAAAGAAAACCTTTCGTTCAAATTCTTTAAATGACAGTGAAAACAGTTAAAATAAATAAATATCTATATCTTGTGACGATTTACACCAATTGACCTAGTCCCAAACTAAGCAAAGCTTGTACTATGAGTATTAGAGAAGTAAGAGATAAGAGAGAGAGTAAGAGATTTCTTCTAGCTAACCCAGAAAATATCATAATTTAGGGTGGAAAAGTGACTAACTTTTTGATCCTTCGACCTGTATCTATATGGCCGAACCTCCTCCTTTAGATTCCTCAACTGAACATGGTTCCTATACCGTACCTACTTTAAGTTATTCCTTTACGCTTTTCCAATTTAATTAACCTATTAGGTGTCTTAACAGACAATTGAAGGCAAACGTCTCCTTTACAACATTAGTACAAAGTAACTTAAAAAACTAAAAAGATAACCTACTTAGTTATACAAGTATTTATGATTACCTAAAAATAATAGTTTACCTTGTTTTTACACTGTCAAAAAATTAAATCAATAAAAATAAACCTTCAGAAATAAAACTACTAAGCGGACCTATAAAACACCTTAAGAATTTGCGGCAACACCGGGTCATCGTCACCGCATAAATTTTAAATTATGGCAACACCGTTCAGACGGGGGAGCGTTTCACACCCCCTTTTTTTGTGTTATTGAAAATATTTTAATACTCATAATTCAGTAGACAAACAGTTATCTTTGTATTTTAATGGCCGAGTATAAGTTTAGCAATGGTCTTTATTAATTTATTTTTGTATGGAAAAGGGAGGTAAAGGAAGGAGAGTGTGATATATTCTAATGAAAAGTAAATATAGTGTTTGAGACAACTTTTTTAAAATTATTTATAATTTATATTATTATTTAATCGCTTTTAAAGTTTATTGGAGAGAAGGCGAGCAGCCGGAGGTTTGTTATTAGCAAGTCATCAAACGATTGTGTCTTAAATAAAACCGTGGCGAAATATTCTTATAATTATTGTTTAAATTAACAACGCATCATAAAACCATACACAATTTTTTTTGGGGGTCCGTGCCATAAAAAGAAAAACGAACCCTTATAGGGTCACTTCTTTAACATTCCAATTCGTAGCTCTTTACTTCACATAGGTACTTTGCTACGAATAAATCTGTCAAAAACAGATCACTGTCAACCCCTAGCGACAGCAACTGATAGATCCTAAGGCGTTTTTTATCGCGGGCATAAAGCATCGATCTCTTTCTAACAAGTAAGAGTAAGCGAGAGACGTGATTTATGTCTACAATAAACGGGAGAAGCAAGATGTCTGACAGCGAGTGACGCACCGAAATTAGCGACTTTCCTTTCAGTTAAACCCTGAAGTTTCAGCTTCATAACGAACCTTTGTCTAAAGTGGCAATGCCGTCTTCCATCACGCGAAGAAAGCGATCCCCAGGCATCTGTTCATCCTAATGCGCCGAAACATAGAATTTCACTGCCCCCCATAAACCACGGGCATAAAAGTTTACAGACTAACTAATAAATTGCGTCAAATAAATAAGTGTTGAGTCGGCGGCATATTGATTCGTCATGTGCCGCCTTGGAGGGTAGCGGGGGGGGCGGGTGCCCATAAAGGTGCGTAATGGCCGCCGTCGGAAGACAGCGCAGTCCCGCGCATCGATTAGCGAACGCCGACGCAACGGTATCACTGTCGTTCGGAATTTGAATTTGGAAAGTTCTTCGACGGTTCTTTGCGGCCAGTGCTGATGGGTGCTGTTCGGGGAATGTTTGGTTTTGGGTACTGTCAAATGGTTATGTATGGCTGAAAAGAAAAGGATTACAAACGACTTGTCTTTTAATATATTTTTCTGTCTGAAACTGTAAAAAGTTTTTTTTAATTTTCAGTTGCCACTCTAGCCACCTCCTTTATGCGAGACTGTTTTTTTTAAATAATCATCCAAATTCATCTAACTAAATTATTTTGATTAAATGTTTTTTTTTTTTAATTTATTGTATATTTTTACAATACATTTAAACCCACGCCAGTTCAGTTGAGCGGTCTTCGTAAAGTTTTAAGTTCCTTCTCATTTCACTAGATGGCGCTAGTAGCACCATCCTAACGCCAAGTAATAAAAGTTATCTAGTTGTACAACTTCAACTTACTTTTTGGTAGCACAACGAAAAAATAATCGAATTCGTTCCATTGTGTAACCATTTTTAAAACTTAACAATACGCTCAGTATAGTAAGTATATACATATAAAGTAATATTATTTTATCTACAAATATATCATAAATGCTCTATAATGCGTTCAGAAACCGTAGGCAATGACCAGCATTATAACAAACAACCAATATTATTGTGAGATTTTTTCTAATTTGTTTCTATATTTGTTCAAATTCATTTTTTATTACATTATTTTAATGTGTACAGTCTTTAGATATTTAATAGGTACCTAGCACTAGTAGCTAGTAGCAATGCAGGTCATTGCCCTATGGCTTCTGAACCCATCGTAGAGTACTTATGATATGTGTGTAGATAAAGTAATGTATGCAACTGTACATAATTAGGTCTTAAAACACTCGTGTGATCCTATTATGAAACTCGCTGACGCTCGTTTCATAAAACCACACTCGTGTTTTAAGACCCCTCATTATGCAACAGTTGCATAAAATACTATTATTAAGTAAGTAGGTGATTTGCTTAAAATCGTTTGAAAATAAGTAATATATTTTTTTAAAGTAATAATTAAGTAGGTATAACTTTATTGTTATTAATACAAATGATATTAGGCTTAGGAATTTAACCCTCAATTGCATCCGAAATAGAAGTCGACTTTTAGATGTTGAAAAATTAAAAACTTAAACATAAGAATGGTATACATAAGGTACAGTATAGTTACTTCAATTAGTGACATCGAATTTAACAAAAAAATGGTAATTACAGTCAGCACCGGCGCAAACGCAACGGCGCTCCAGACTACTAGAACGATAGTCCAGAATCCCGCAAGCACGCGACTAGAGTAATTTAATTCGTTAGTAAATGACGTGAAATGTTTGCTGCCAGATCTTAGCCTAGTACATTGCTGCATTTAGATAGATGTCAACTATCAGGGAATTCCTCAAAGAAGCGATGTAAATCAAAAACCATCTTTATCGTCAAAAACTGATGTCACTCTTTGAATTAGTTCTGTAATGTCACCGAGCTAAACTCTTGGAAATAGTTCATCCTCTCACTTCCTCACTCAATGTTCACGTACTGGAGTGCGTTTTTTGAATCTCACTGGGTGGCTAAAGCTCACCAAAATGGCCGTTTTTAATAGAGATTTGGCGAAATTCAAAAATTGCACCTCTGTTCGGTTTAAAGATTCCTTCCGAAGACACTACGGTTGTGGAATGAGCTTCCTGCTGAAGTTTTGATTTGTTTTAGTTTTAAGGGCCATTAAAAAGTATGGCAGGGTCGGCAACGCGCACGTGATTCCCCTGGAGTAGCAAGCGTCCAGCGGCGGCGGTAATCGCTTGCCATCAGGCGAATCGCATGACTGTTTGCCACCGACGCGCGACGTGGTATGAAAAAATAGGAATTCTATCAAAAAATCAAGATTATAGTTAATTAATCGTTAATAACTGCCATCCATCCTGTGCATGATCCCAGCTCGAACCCGTTGCAGGCATTTGTGAGATTAAAATCTCTTGCTACAACCACAAAGTCATACTTTGATATATGTATAAATCTTATGAACCGTCGAGCTTGAAAAAAACTTAAAGGAAAATGTTACCTATCACTAAGTAAGAAGAGGGTTCAAATTGCCTTGTGTGGTTGACTACGAGGTGAGTACCACCTGTCAAGTGATATATTGGCCTTAAATAACATATCTTATTTATGTTGAATTGGAAACAAAACGTATAAAAAACATTCTTTTATTATAAATCGACCGGCTCCGAGTGGGTGGATAACTAAATTTGTACGCAGCCTTGTAATACAAGTTTGTATGTATGAATGTATGTATGATACAGCTGCAGATAAATTGAAGGAGATAGTTTCTTTCTGCTTAATAGAACCATTGTGTTTGTAGTGTAGGGCTGGACTAAGATTGAAGTGTTGTGGAAAAACTTGCTTTAGTTTTCAAGGATGAATTGTCACAAAAAACACTGGCCGGCTATCAATTGTAATCAAATAAGAACGCCTTTAGACAACAAAAAACGCAAATTTAAAAATGGAATTAGAATAAAAACAGGCAATATATTACTGGCAACCTTCGACACACAAACCGCGTGGCCATTAAACCCGTTCATAATTCAAAACCGATCCAGTTTTCAGCTCGAGTCTATGGCACTCACGCTAAATCTCTCGGAAGGCGGTCGGCGGCCATAAATTTTTATTTCCTAAATAAAAATAATAAAAATAAATAAATGCCCGGAAACATTTGTCCCGGGACGTCACGGATAATCCTGCCTCTTGATTTATTATTAATTAGCTTATGTGTTTTTTCGGGAATTACATAAATTCGTGGAGTAAGCCGACGGGTGAAGGTTTTATTTAATTTAGCTTTTGTTTAAATATGTCTGCTTGTTTTCGTTACGAACTGCAACGATTCGATCTTGACATTGTGAATTAATTAATAACGCGTTTCGCGATGCTATCACTTTAATAGTTAGCACTTTTCCGGTTGTCTTAAGTCACTTACGACATTCTTACTTGTTTTTATTAACACGAAAGCGACAAATAACATAGTGAGATATTTTTACTCCAATTACTATTTTACCCGACTACGAAAAAACCAAGGGTTATGTTTTTAGTGTCCATAATGCCAGCGAAGTATCGTTTCATTGGCAACATTACACAAGAAAATCCATAGTTTTTTTTAAATCTTCAACTTTAAGCAGTGTTAGTTCAAACAGACAGCCAGAGCAAGTGGAACCGCAGATTTTCGGTGCAACAGTTATTTATAAAATGGTAGCTTTAAAAATAACATCCGTTGCAAAACAAAAATCAAAGCAAAATACCTTTAAAATCTGGAAGTCTCACGTTTCGCTAACAATATTGCCTTGCAAAAGCAAAAGAGCCTACGTGGAGTCTCTACAGAGCTACAGCTAGACTCTTTTCCGTTATTTTGACACAATGGCGATGCAACTATTATGCAACGGCAGTAAATCAGCGCCGTGACGTAATCTCGCTTTATGACGAGTGATGCATTACCGCCATTGTCTGACAAGTCGTAAATAACTTTTATTGTCGAGAAAAAAGTTGTTGGTCGTGTTTAGAAAAGTAAGGGTTCTTTCGAAATATGCGAGCTGATTAACTCTAGAGGCATTCTTTGATATGAGAATACTGAGAACTGCTATAGTAGCACGCTAGCGTTTATCGCGCACATAAACGCTTTGGTCCCTCTCACACACGCATACCGGTTAGAACAGGATAAATGCTTTATGTCATCGATAAAAGCTAGCGTGCTAGGCCCCCAGGGTGATTAAACTTGATCATAATTAATAGATTTACTTTAGGAGTTAGTTGGCGGAGGTTTCGCGGAGCAGCAAGGTAAAGTTTAAAGTTATTAAAACTTGTAACCGAAATTTCTTTCGATTTTTTATTTTAAATGTTTTCAACATTCAAATTATTAAATTAAAATTGTAATGACAACACAAAGAAAAATTAGGGCAATGGCAGGACTGTTATTCTTTCCATTCCTGCCTCATTTTGGTCCTGCCATTGCCCTAATTTTTCTTTGTGTTGTCATTACAATTTTAATTTAAAGTTATTCTTGGCTCTTGAAAGCCATGATTGTGGGCCATCAGGTGACCCACTTGCTTGTTTGCCTTCCTATGGTGTATAAAAAAAAAAAAGAAAGGCTATGATACCCATACCCCATTATTTGATTCTTTGAAATAAGTAAGTGCAATTTACCTAAGAGGAGTATGAACCCACCGCTCTCCATACAAAAGGCGATAACGTTTTCCACTCTCTAAACCTTTTTTTTGTATATTGTCATTATGCCCTAGAACTAGGTTTGTATGTTTTTTTTTTATATTCTTAATAGTTTCAAAAATATTTACGCTTTTTTGTTTCGTATGAAACTACTAAAATGCAAATATTGACAAGTCTTTGAAGAATATTTAAAAAATCACAACATACAAACCCAGTTCTAAGGCATAATGACCACATACCAAAAAATCATTGCCATAGATTAAGGTTTAGGGGGTGGAAAACGTTATCGCCGTTTGTATGGGGAGCGCGTTTTTGCGCTGGGTTTACACTCCTCGTAAGGATTTGGTGACTACATATTAGTCACCATACATCTACATATTAGTATATTTGGTGAGTACATATACAAATCCAAACGCGCTAGTCTCAAAGATATGATGAATTGGCGAATGTTGCGGATAATCTCTGGAAGATGGCATCTTAAGACCTACCAATGCCTGTCATGGTCATCTTTAGGGTGACAGAATGATAGTAAGAGATGAAATTTGTCAGTTTAGCTGACTTAATTTTAAAGCGAAAGTACATTACTTTAAGCACGTATATCCTGTGTACTGATCCTTTTCAGTTTGATGAGCGTTAGGCAATTAACAAACCGCAACAGCTATTCAATCTTTTTGGTTTAGTAAATGAACTTAACAAAGTGTCTCGTAAACTTTGGACTTTGGTTTATGTAGAACAGGAACTATATCGGTATGTGACGGAAAAGAATAATTAATAATATTAACTTACATAGATTATAAAAGTCAAACTGCTACTAACAAATTATGGATTGTTTTATCAAGCCTGTGTCTCTCTATTTCTCTACTTTTTAAGGTCGGTCTTAAGGTCAGTATCAGAGATAGAATCGCTTATTGTAATAAATAATTAATAGATTTAGACTTCACTTTGCGGAGGTCAAAATTGACATGTTGGAAATTAACGACATGTCACCAGGTTTCGCGGTGTACCTAGCAACGTAATGTTCCAATTTGTATTGTAATAAGTAATAAAACCCATGAAGTGATTGGACTGTTTTTATCTACCTTTATATCCAGTATTATGTAGGTTAATATAAGGTTCGAAGGGTAAAATGTAATTTATATATTGTATGCAAATTTTATCATACATACACTAAAAGAATGAAATATTTGGGTATACATTTCCAAACTCTAGACCTTTGATGTAATTTGTATGGCACTCTTTTGGTAAAAAAAAAACATGGAAACGGTGATAAATTAAGAGTGTTCCTGCCAGTACACGCTTAAAGAACACATTTTCGCACATGCGCTTACCCTCTATAATCGCTACCAACATTTAGTAAACAAAAGATGCGCCATACAAATTACACCAATGTTGACCAAAGTTCTATATTTGGAAAATTTACCCATTTATTAGTTTCGACAAGTTAGTTGTGAGGTCTAAAAATTGCATTCATTAACAGAATAAAGCCATGTTTAAAATTATCTGGCACTCAACAGGTACGATGCCTTAGTCTTTTAACTGGAACAATTTAAAAAACAAATAGGTCACACCAGAATTCAGGTGTGCGACGAATAAAAAACACCCAATCGCGTGGGGTTTAAAAGAATTTTCTAAACTTTTTAATTTTAAGAGGGAGAGGGGATGCGTGCGAGCCACGCATGCTATAAATCTGTCAGTCCCGCCTTGGACCGTCCGCAGACAAGGCTAAAAAACCTTTTTTAATAATCCACAGATGATGAAAAAGTGTATATATGGATATGAGCAGATGGAAGGCGATTAATTTAACGTTTAATATAGATATCGGAATAGTTATAAGACGTCATTTTTTGTTGTTGTTGATGATTTACTCATAACGATAGACTATCGTTTTTGTTAAGATGTCTGCGAGGTATAGGTATTATTGGTTGCATTAGGTAAGTAAGATCTTTTAACAAGTTTAGCGTGTTTGTTAAATTACAATTGCATTTTCGCTCCATAACATCGTCTTACTATAGGTACAGTCAAGGAATTAAATTTCCAACCCACCTAAGGTTCAATAGCATATAGCAAACTGTCACCATAAGAGCAATAGAGCAAGACGTTAGTTTGACATATCGACCTTAATGCATTGCGAATGTCAGACGACATTTCAATGAAATGGGTAGGGAATTAAATTCCTTGACTGTACATATAAATATGAGTAGGAAAAGGTTTTTTGCATAATTGGGGTTTGGTTCCTTTAATGTGGGATCATTGCAATCGATTTATCTGAACCAACTAGCGATGCAGCTAAAAGTTTGTATAAATGTTCGATAAAGTAGTTTTTTTTCATTTGTGAATCTGAACTGTGTTTTTGTATTTATTTGTATTGTTTCCTAACGCCGCTGATATGTTAAATTTTAATCAAAGCCCCTAAATAAATAAAGATTTAAAAAATACCTACCTATACAATAAAGTAAAAAAACCACATAAGTTTTTTACACTTTTCGCTACCACCATCTAGCTCACTAATTCAACCGGTAAGCAGCAGTTCTTGCATTGTTTGTCTTCCGGCGTGAAGCGCAAGATATCAACCGGTGGAATTACTGACACAAGAGTTACTCCATCTTAGCTCCCTGTCATCTGCAATGTCCTAGGTGTTGCGGGTGTTAATGTACGGTGATGAGATACCATCAGGTGACCCGCTTGCTCGTTTGCCTTCCTATTTTTAGGATTCCGTACCTCAAAGGGAAAAACGGAACCCTTTTAGGATCACTTTGCTGTCTGTCTGCCTGTCTGTCAAGACCATTTTTCTCAAGAACGCGTAGAGGTATCGAGTTGAAATTAATATCAAAAACTCGGGTCTAAAGTCCTTTACAGCTGTGAAATAATCAACCTTCTAAGTCAACGCAATCAAAAGATACGGCCGTTTGCAATTGCGAAGTTTTCGAAAACCTACGGGGCACTTCCCGTTGACCTAGATCTATGAAATTTGGCAAGGAGCTAGGGCTTATAGAACAAATAAGGGAATAAATCCGAAAACTATACATTTGTAGTATGTATGTATGTAAATTCTTTATTGTACAAAATAACATAAATGACAAGAAGAAATACAGTGATGTACAAAGGCGAACTTATCCCTTACCCCTTATAGTCCTTATAGTCTTTATCCCTTGTAGTCACATCTTTAAAAAAAATTGTGTTGTAGGTACTCCTAGCGGAACCCTCGGTGTGCGAGTCCGACTCGAACTTGGCCGGTTTAAAAAAAAAGAATTTAAGCTTTATTGCGCTGCTGTCGCTACTCAAGTCCCGTTGGATCAGGCGACGTTTGAGTCGAATAGTGCGCACTCAAGTTCCGTGTTGAGAGTGCGTTACCGGACGATTTACTGCGCGGGGGCCACGCCACCAGTCAGCCGGCGTCTGCAGTTGCAGAATCGGTCAGGGGTTGGAGGTTGACGATCGTGACACAGCGGAAAACGGCCGTTGTGTCACGTTTTTTCTACGGAATACCTACGTATGCGGACAGTTTTTTTATACAACACTAGCGGACGCGCGCGACTTCGTCCACGTAAAATTAGTAGCATATGTCCGCCAGGAATAGTGTAGTTTTCTATCTGTGAAAGAATTTTTTAAATCAGTTCAGTAGTTCCAGAGATCACCCACTACATACAAACAAACAAACAAACAAAGTTACCTCTTTGTTATATTGGTGTAGATAGGAAGGAAAACGAGCAAGGGTCACCTGATGGTAAGTGATCACCACCGCCCATAGACAACCGTAACACTAAGGAGGTTGGAGTGCGTTGCCGAACCAGAGAGATAAGATGGAATACCTCTTGGCGTAATTGCACCGGCTGTCTTGCTCTCCACGTCGGAACACGTACAAGCACTGCTGCTTAGCGGCAAGTTTAGCGAGCGAGATGGTGGTGGCGATCCGGACGGACCTAGCACAAGGTCATACAACCTGCTTGTTCCGTAGCAACAACCGCGTAACAAGAGTAAAACAAACGGGTGGTAGGACCTTGTGCAAGGTCCGTCCGGATCGCTACCACCATCTTGCTCGCTAATCCTGCCGCTAAGCAGCAGTGCTTGCACTGTTGTGTTCCGGCGTGGAGAGCAAGACAGCCGGTGTAATTACTGGCACAAGAGGTATTCCATCTTAGCCCTCTGGGTTGGCAACGCATCTGCACTCTCTTTGTTGTTGCAGGTGTCTATGGTGGTGATCACTTACCATCAGGTGACCCACTTGCTTGTTTGCCTTCCTATGTTGTATAAAAAAAAACTTAGTAAGTAGATAAAGTACTGACCTACTTTGAACATAACAATGAATATAATAACCGATCAGCCCCCAATTTACGGCTAATAAAAGGGTGTGAATCATAAAAATAAATAACTGTTTATCTAAAATTCGTCAATGCTTTCAATTATGTTAAAAGGCATAAGTCAGACTTCGGTTAGTAAGCTCCTCCCCTTACTAGCGCCATCTGTTTTTACGGTGTGGAGACTAATACCAACACTAAACATTTTGAGGTTATGTTTACTAATTCAGAAAAAAACCTAACAAAAACCCTATCGCATACCAATTAAGTATCCAAATAAAGTGTATCGAGTTATTTAGCGACGAGCTATGCGTGTTATTTTAAGTAAAAGTCTGTAATAAACTGTAAACAACACTCGATAGTACAGACGCGAAACGAACAACAACACAATCGTATAGAACGCCAAATCCAGTAAATCTCATATACAGTTCGTTTCAACATTTACTCGTATATGTAATAAGCAATAATTTCGTTTAAAAATCACTCACCGCTTGTTGTAAATCAAGGAAAAGAAATTATCACTGTGAAAGAATACTGCGCTTGTGACTCAGTTCATTGTTATGAGTACAGACACTACAGGCGGTTGAGCCGCGTCAGAAAGAGACGGTGGTTTCCGAAGTTTGCCGAACGGCGAGCCCGGCCCTCGGAGACGCCCCCGACTGCCGAAGTGACAGCAGACGCTTCGGACGCGCCAAATGTTTCAAACGCGCGGCGCGAAACTGCAAAATGCCGCGACTCGATTCGAAAATGGAATCGTATATACAAAACGGATGCTTTTAAAAATGGCTGAAGTATGACTCATAGTGCAAATAAGTATATGATGTTTGTTGATGAATGCCTGTTTTTGTGAGTGAGGTAAATACATTATTTATAAATAAAAATAAAGGTGGATGACAAGAAGTAACCGGTTCGCTGAGATTGAAATCGTCGGGCAGGTAAGTCGGACAATGGCCAGGCCACGATTCGCTTAATTAAAGATGGTAAATAAAAATAAACCGCAACACGAGAATGACCGGTGTTTATTTTCAATATAATTTTGTGCGAGACTAGCCTATATGGTAAGTATGTTTTTTCCGCTGAAAATTTACTAAAGAAACAATAAAAAATGCGAAACATTTAAAAAAATTAAGACGTTTCGTAACACAAGAATAACCTTCGATGTTTCGTCGGGCTATCAAGAGATGGCGCCACTAATCTTAAAAGTTGACTATAACTTCATGAAATTTATTAGTTTCGCATTTATCGACGTTATTTACAGTAATTGTGTAGGTATCTATTTTTCAGATATATTTTCATGAAACTTTAACAGCAACACAGAATAATGTGACTTAAAAATTTATAATTCATACTTTTTATAATTTACAAACTAAATTTACATTTACACCTATTATAATAGCACGATGCTTATAAATAAAAAATGCAGTGATTTATTAACACTCAAGTCAATTTAAATCCGCCATCACATCAGCAATTCCCAAATATGATTTATGATTGATAAGATAATGATTGCGAATCACAAAACTTGATTTTGAAACATGACGCTCGATAAATTTGTTTTAAGCGGTCGTAAATTAAAATTCATATTTATGTTACGTTTACGTGTTCCCCATAATTCATGATTAACAAAATCGTAAATTATCAAGGATATTTGTATTAAGTAGTTGGATGTTTTATTTTGTTATTTAGCTTGCTTTCCTAATTTCGAGTCAAAAGGAGACAGTTAATATCGTGCAAAATTTTAAGTATTAAGATATGTACTTAAAATGAGTAACTAAAAAAGCGGTTTTGACGTTAATACGTACCGACCTAAGCTGGGCTGTTTATAATAAATATATTGTATAAAAGTGGGACCGCATTATGAAGAAATATTATCCATCAAACTAAAACAACTAACAACTAACTACAAATTAAATGACTCAGTACCCATTGCAAAAAAAAATGTGTATTTTTAGCTCTTGTTTAAGGACCTTCTAATGTGTTGTTGTTTGTACTGTACTACACAGACACACACACAAACACAAGAATTTTTTTTATGTATACTTAATAGGTATATTCATTCATATCCTTTAATATATGGCTTAATTTCCTGTTTTTCGTAAGTTAAGCAACAAACAAGCGTTTAAAGAAACGCGTTTGAAATTTTCTTATTACAAACGAAACCATTTTCTTTAAATAGTATGTATTATTCTATTAATGTGACAATTTCATTAATTATAAAAAAATGTGTTCGAAAAATGCATGTCAAAAGATACCGGTATTTTCAGGATGTTATCACAAAAAGGCGAAAAATTATCGTAATAGACAATAAATTTTACAAAATAACCATTGAAGTAAAAAAGCGTTTTACTCGTGTTTTGAGGATTCCGAACACAAAGGGTAAAACGGGACCCTATTACTAAGACTACGCTGTTCGTCCGTCTGTCTGTCACCATGTTATATCTCATGAACCTTGATAGTAAGAGAGTTGAAATTTTCACAGATGAAGTATTTCTGTCGCCGCTGTAATAATAAATCCTAAAAAACAGATTAAAATAAATATTTAAGGGGGCTCCCATACAACAGACATGATTTTTTTGCTGTTTTTATAGATAATGGTACAGACCCCTTCGTACGCGAGTCCGACTCGCAATTAGCCGGTTTTATTTACTCTTAAACGAAACACATCGTCTACCGAATCCATCACACTGCGGGCAAAGGAATCTACTACCGACCACCTTCAGTCCAAAACGTCTAGAGCCAAAAACCTTCATACAACCTCAGGGGTGACCTTAAAAAACAACCCCTATACATATTTTATTAAGTCGCAAATACCATTTCATCAGCTGGTAATCGGGCAGTTATGGCCGACAATCTAACTTCAGTCGTTCGCAGCAACCAGGGCGCGGTGCGCAGTCCCGAGCCAACTTTTAATTAATAGCCATTTTGTTTTTTTTTTATAAGACGTTTGTGACGAAAATGTAGCAGGGTCAGGAAAACTTACAAGAAAATAGCAGTCTCAAATTTGCTACTTTTTTCCAGTTACGAAAGGGTTGTTAAAATATGCATTAGAAATGAGGGCCTCAAAATTAGAAAAAGGGAATTTCATCTACGTTTTTTTCTGTGGAACATATTACCTTGCTACGACGCGTAACCAATGCCGTGTACGTGCAAAATAGCTGCGTCTGCATATATATGTTTCATGCAAAAACCCACCCTCCTCCGCTTCGACACGACACAACATATTTCACACAGACTCAGCTATACACCACCACCACTAAAAACTAAAACAGCCTCGCTTTATACGAGGCATCATCCGGATCAAATAGTACAACTGTTCGCTATTTGAACGAATGGCGTACAATAAATTATTAATTATAGGCAAACAAGCATTCGGGTCACCTGATGGGACGTGATTCTAGCGGCCCGTGGGAACCTGCGATCAATCAATCAATCAATCAAAATATTTATTGCTTGGTCATCTACACTAATATTATAAAGAGGAAAGATTTGTACCTATTTTTGTATGTTTGTATGTTTGTAATGAATAGGCTCAAAAAGTACTGGGTCGATTTAAAAAAATCTTTCACCAATAGAATGCTACATTCTTCCAATTTGACATAGGCTACATTTCATTTTGAAAAAAATTAGGGATCCTTGGTAAAATTTGAACAATGTAACCGAAGGTGTAGAAAAATGAGTCTTAAAATTGATTGTACCCGTGCGAAGCCGGGGCGGGTCGCTAGTGAGTTATACAGATGTTATTAAGTTTAGTTTACAGTTCATCATGTCCTGCCTCTGGGAGACGTACAATATTCAAACTTAATTCTACAGTAGAATTTAAGATTAAATAATAATAATTATCACAATATCATCAAATTAAGCAACATTTTCAAATTTTCAAATTAAATTACATTATCATCTCGATCGCGATCTCAAGAGAATCACTGATTCGTTGTCCACCTGCAGCCCCCCCCCCCCCCTTTATTATGGTAAAGTGGTCCTACAAGACTGACACAAGATAATAAAGTATAAGTACATTTTACCTCTTTATTATATAAATCTAAAAATTAGATTCGCGTAAGTTAAGTTAAAAAAAAAGAAAGGAAGTATCCCATCTTAGCCCTCTGGATTGGCAACGCATCTGCAATCTCCTTGGTGTTGCGGGTGTCTATAGGCGGTGGTGTTCACTTACCATCAGGCGACCCACTTGACTGTTTGCCTTCGTATATTCTATAAAAAATCCTGATCAGAGTTACTTCTAATATGTCGTATTTTACTTATTTTTAGTTTAGTTGAATACGCAGAATGGAGCAGTGACCCAATAATGAGGGGTATCCGAATGGCAGGTATGCTATGTAGGGTTGCCAACCGTCCTGCTGTATTTTTTTTTATACAACATAGGAAGGCAAACAAGCAAGTGGGTCACCTGATGGTAAGTGGGCCAAAATTATTTTTGATGCCTATAAAAATGTCCCTTGTACATTTTAACGCATATTTTTTATTTATCCTGATATTCTTAAAATAATATGTTATCTTTAAATTCGGAATGACGCATACCCGAATGATGACTGTTATAAAAATATTTGGGGTCAGAATAAGAAAAAAACTATTGTTTGGTAACGCAGTGGACACTATTCTTGAGGAGTCATGGGGACTGGTAACGCAGTGGTAATTTGGGTACCAAATGAGAATTTTCAGTAATAAAAAACCCAGGATGGTGGGAAAATTCATAATAAAAATTGGGGCCCGGTTGAGAACTAACGTAATATTACTAGGAAAATATTTCGAGACATCTACAATTTTGTAAAAATGCTTATACATTTTTAATTTTTTTTAGGCACTAAAAATAATTTTGGCCCAAGTGATCACCACCGCCTATAGACTCCCGCAACACTAAGAAGATTGCAGATGCGTTGCCAACCCAAAGGGCTAAGATGGAATACCTCTTGTGCCAGTAATTACACCGGCTGTCTTGCTCTCCACGCCGGAACACAACAGTGCAAGCACTGCTGCTTAGCGGCGGGATTAGCGAGCAAGATGGTGGTAGCGATCCGGACGGACCTTGCACAAGGTCCTACCACCCGCAAAATGCGTATGCGTATGCGGGACTTCCCGTTTCTTGGACTTAAGAAATCACATCTCGCTTAGGGTGTGCGGGACGCTGTCTCGTTATTTCGGCTTACGTGCATGGCCGTATGAGACCAAGTGCATTATATTAATGATTTTTTTTATGAAATAGGAAGGCAAACAAGCAAGTGGGTCACCTGATGGTAAGTGATCACCACCGCCTATAGACACCTGCAACAACAAAGACAGTGCAGATGCGTTGTCAACCCAGAGGGCTAAGACGGAATACCTCTTGTGCCAGTAATTGCACCAGCTGTCTTGCTCTCCACGCCGAAACGCAACAGCGGAAGCACTGCTGCTTAGCGGCAGGATTAGCGAGCAAGATGGTGGTAGCGATCCGGACGGACCTTGCACAAGGTCCTACCACCCGCAGAAATTAACAAAATGAATCGAACAAGTACTTTATTTTACTTCTCGTACAGAAAAAAACCGTATTTTCGTCTTTGTAAAAATATAGGTGAATCCCGCTTCGTAAACCCTTACCGCATTTAAAATTATGATTTTCCGCAAATTCGTTTTTTGAAGTTGGTAACCCTAAACCGGTCGCTTTGGAAATTCATGGAGGCCTATGTTCAACAGTGGACTTCTTGTGGCTGAGATGATGATGATGATGATGCAGGTAGATCGCCGCCAAACAATATACAAACAACGAAAGGTGTCATCGGTAATGACGGTAATACTTATATCAGATTTTTTCTGCGTAGGTACAGTCAAGGAATTTAATTCCCTATCCATTTCGTTGAAATGTCGTGTGACATTCGCAATGCATTAAGGTCGATATGTCAAACTAACGTCTTACTCTAGTTAGCTCTTATGGCGACAGTTTGCTATACGATATTGAACCTTAGCTGGGTTGGAAATTAAATTCCTTGACTGTACGAGTATGTCTCTCCTTCCTCTTATCAGTGTCGCGGATGACTGACAAATCTGTCATTATCTCCTGACGACACATCAATCTAACAAACGCCCAACTAATGTCTGGTTTAAAAATGATTTTTTCTTACAATGTCAGTGGAAAACGAGCATGAGGCTTGCCTGATGGTAAGCAATTTTGTAACAACATAAGTAGCGCTCACGGGGTCTTAAACCTGCAGGACAAGCTATTGTCAGAAAAAAATAACATTATTATTAATTAATAGATTCAGGCGTTACTTTTGCGACTTAGTACGCCATTCGTTCAAGTAGCGAACGGTCGTACTGTTGGATCCCGATGATGCCTCGTACAGAGGCGAAACGCGCGTCGATCGTGTTGTTTAGTGATGTTTGTGTGTAGTTGAGTCTGTGTGATATATGTTGTTTCGTGTGGTAGCGGAGGAGGGTGGGTTTTTGCAAGAACATATACATGTCGTGTATACATATATGACGCACAGACGCAGCGAACTTGCACGAGCACGGCACTGGTTTCGCGGAGTAGCAAGGTAATTTGGTCCAACATTATTATTAACCAATTTAATACGACAATACTAACCCAACTTAACTTGTATAATTCGCTCACTAAACTCAGCAACAAATTGTATTGCCGAAAGTGGTCATCAAAAAACATCACCTTCTATAACTCTTATACGCCTCATATACGGCGGCTGTTTTTGAGGTGAGCTAGTAGTCGTTTAAGAGCTGTAATGGCTGTATAATAGAGCTGAACGGACCCAACGCCTGGGACCGGTAAAAGCAACTAATTACGAACAAGGGACTAAGTGTACGTTAAATGTGCCTTAACTATTGGTTACATATTGTTGTTTGTTTAATAGTTTAGGTTATTTTAATATAGTTTTATAAAGAAGTTTGTAAATATTATACATAGCTTTTACTCACGCGAATTAGTATCCACTGTCCTAAACCAGATTAGGATCTATCTGTCTGCCCGCCAACATCTAAATCCGCCCAGTCGTTAATGCATGAAGGAACGAACATCCTAGCATTATTTTTTTTATATTTACAATATTATTGGCATTATATAATTTAATCTATACATATAAGAGATACGTTACTGATTGACTGACCGACAGTTTGTTCCGATGCTCCTGAAAGCATAAGTATGAGATAGTCATAATCATAATGTTAGATATTATTATTGCATGTAATTTTTTATTGCAGTTCTGATAGATAGCTCAAAAAGTTAGTATTTATTTATACTCTTAACATAATATAATGGTATTCAATAAAGCATATTGTAATGTATTGTATTGCGTTTTTAATCATTTTCAACCACCAATGAAACCGAAGAAGAGCTTGATATTTTATCGTATGACTACTTTTCACGTCGCAGTCCGAATTTTATTCGAATGAAATGATTTTATTGGATTATAATGCAAATTTATTAAATAACAAAAAATATGTAAGGTTGGCCCCCAGTCCTCGAAAGTGACCCAATAGTTGACGAGAAGATCAGAGTAACAACGAGAGACGATGATGGTCATGATGATGGTCAACTACTAGTACAAACAATGTCCATCATCCCCTCTAGCACACTAGCGTTTATCGCTGACATAAAGCATTCGTCCCTTTCGCACACGCATACTGGTTAGAACAGGATGAATGCTTTATGTCATCGATAAAAGCTAGCGTGCTAGACCCCCATGTGTCAAACACTAGTACAGCCATCTAACATGTTTTTTATATAAACAAACAAATCAATACACACACTATTGTGCAAGTTAAAAAAATCATGTAACATTACTATATCCTGCTGTTTATTAAGATAAATATGGCGTTGGAAAAAACTTGTATGAAAACGTAACATACAAACGAAATTATTCAACAACAATCTATGTATACATACAAAAAAGTACGAGCACTAGGCTTTTAATTACCAGTGTTAAAAATAACATCAAAACTAGATAAATAACTTCCGATATATCGTCAACCAAACTGAGGTATAGGCCATACAACCTTGTCCCAATCAGTTCGATTACCAATCAAACATTAGCTTTTAAAATTCACTGTGACATTTACTTTGAAACGGTTCTACGGTATTTACATTGGCTGAATGTCGCGTGCGACCCTTGAAACTTGACTGTGGCACTGCCACGCGCCTTATTACCTCCTATCAGATAACCATTAAACATTATTGTTAAATGAAAAGCACGACCAATTACTTGCAAATGAAAGAAATAAACAGATATTTATGGTTATCATTCGGCAGCCGACACTAAGTTGGCAGCACACGTCGCGATACGGCTCACCTGCTCATTAAACTGGCAACACTGAACTTTTTTTATTTAAAACGCATTACGTCGCTATCTGTCATCAGGAGCGGACGCGTACGATTAAATCTAACAATGGCGACCATTAAAATAAAGCGGCTTAAAAGCCTTAGATAATGCAAACAGCTTGTTATTAATTTTTTATTTTGTATCTGATTTGAGGAGAAAACTTCGATAAATTTTTAATATTACAATAATTTTGTACTGCATGATTACATTCCATAGAGAGTGTACAGTCAATCACAGATGTGCTATTAAAGTTTTGAACACATTTACTAACATACTTAAAGAAATAATATGGGAGTGTACTTACTTTTTTTAAATGTGGTATACATGCGTTATTTTTTTATTAATTTACGGATGTAATTGTTGTATTTTTTTCAGAAAATTACAACTTTAGAAGATTGTTATAATATAAATCTAACTTAACCAAATGTAGACTTTACACGGTTAAAAAAACTGTAAAGTCATATATATGTATCATACACATACGTGTTTTTTTTATTACATGCTCTTTGGGTATAGTATAGAATCGTAAAATAGTTACGCAAATTCTTGGCCACTTCCATTTGACCAATAGAAGTTATAGAAATGCAATAAAATTAAATATTGTACAAATCGGATAGTCAATCCACGAGAACACGTCACTCTCATTTGAAACACAGTGTTATAAAAGAGACGGAGCGGGTCACGTCTTTAACAGTTCTCTTCTGTTAAAAAAAACTTTTCTATTACTGTTATTGTAAGTATAATCGGTAAGACTAGTAGCATCTTGTTGCTCTTGCTTACTTATTTATTTAACCCATTAGAAAACAAGCGCATTCAAAAATAAAAATAAATGCAAGTTTTGCTATGAGTAAACAACCAAAATCATAATTACCACAGGGCAATAAACGATCCACATACGCCCTTTCTCCTCTTAACTCATGAAGAGGAGGAAGGGCGTATGTGCCGACTATGTGCCGACTGTGAATAGGTTTTTTTAAATGATGTAGTTTCCGTTCGTCAAAGTCTCAGGTGCACTCAAAATCTATATTTCACTTCACACAGCGAATGTATAAAAAAATACAAACACTAAAGGAAATTCCTCGAAAGTATAGATCACATGCCACCGCCTCAGTTAGCGTATGCAGAGGACAAACAGAAAAACAAGAAGACAAGAAAAAAATGTCTGCCGCCGCGCTATCTGCCGGCCGCGATCCTGTCAGCGAACATTGAAAGCTGTGGAGCGTGTGTTATACAAAATATTATAAAACATTATTGTTTTTTTATGAACAGTTTATTTTGGACTTGTTGCTTAGTAGCATTCTTATAATTTCTTATATTATAGTAAATAAGAGCTTAAAATTAGTTTTTAATTTAACAACATAGCTAATAAACATTTTATTCTTTGGAAAACCATTAAGAAATGCATAGAAAATCACGTAGAAAAAACGATTATAGTAACCACTGCGACTCGACACCCGCAATTTTCGAGCAATTGCAATAAGGTACGGAAAAGGGAAATGAAAAGGGAGAGGAAAGGAGAGGGGGAGGGGTGGGGGGAGGAAGGGTTTCGTGCATTCACTGACCGGACTAACTGCAACAGGGGTACTATTAACTTACATCGATATTTAATATACAGTCGGTACGTTCATACCATAACTAGCGACCAGCTACAAGTCTGAACTCGACCGAGGCTCTACCACAAAACAAAACTCTATCTCTATTTTTTCTTCAAACTTATGGGTTTGGCCAGTAAGTAGACTCCAATAGGTAATGGACTTATCCTAGCTTTAAATATATTTTTCATCGTTGACTACTCCACATCTGTCGCTAGTGTATAAGCGTCTGGACAGTAGAGCACTGCGGATTCCGCAACACCCGCGAGTTAAGGGCCTCTGCGACTTCTTTAACCTCCAAGTAATCGGATCACTGGGCAGAACAATCCGATCGTGTTATAGAATTGTTAGGATTTTAAATATCAATTCTAAAATTGGCCGCTGTTGATTGAATTCATAAACATGCTCGGAAATGTTCGTGTACTTTCAAAAAACCACGACACGAAGTTTGACGTTTATGGACGCCGCCATTTCTTGGGGGACTTGGCCGGTAATGTAAGTATGGAAATACAGTACTGGCCGCTGTGTTACACTTTTAAATCTACATATTAAATTAAAAATGACCTTAGAAAACCCCATTCAGCCAGCCGGCCACTGGTGCACACAGAAAAAAATGTACGGTATTGTTGTTTTTACTTTTAATAAACACCGCAGTAGATTATGTGAAAAAAATATGGCGGCAAAATAAACTAAACTGATAAGGTTTTGTTCCGTATTTTTACAAATATTAAAATAAGATCTACTAAGAGTGTAAATAAAACAATAAGTTCACTAGATTTTGTACACCGCCAGAATTACAGAAGAGGCAGAACTTATAGTATTACTTATTTTTAATGAATTTTTCATAATTCATTTCCTCGCATTGTTTGAGAAAAGCCCGATGTATACTTTGGCAGGAACTAGCAGTTGCCTGACTCATATTATCGTATCTATCCCACACTCATCCGCCAACTGCTTTCTTCCCGGCCTCTATAGTAATGTACTATTACATACATACGGAAATATTTCTTATGCAAATAATAAAAGGTATTAAGGATTAGCAATTAAATGAAATTTCTAAAAAAGCAACGTGTTTTATTCTGATAACTCTATCCGTACAGAATACGATATCAAATCGCGATAACTTATCACATTGGTTTTTGAGGCAGAAGAATTCTTTCGTTACACACGAGTCAGTTAAAAATTATTCGTAAATCTTATCTCGTCACATTCCTCTAATTTTGAACTTCTTCGAAATTTATTCTCAATCATTCTAAATACACGGTAGGTACACCACGAAAATAACCTGTCGCGCCTGTCACCGGTGACAGGTCATATCGCGTCACTGTCAATCAGCTCATTTAAATTTAGATCGCGATCGCTGTCAGCTGACTTTGACATGACAGCGATGCGCGATTGTGTGGAATTTAGCGTCGAATATTTTGATACAAAACATTGTGAACATTTAATGTTGCTTTGATAACAAAAATAATAATTTCGGGTCGCATAGGCACATAGATAAATACCGCAAAGACTAACATGCATATTTATTCCTTATAAATCATTAAAATCAGCAAACTAAGTGAGACCTAGTTTCGCAAAGTTCAAATTCAACGCTTTTTCACAATTTGTATGGTCATTTTAATTAAAAAAATGATTGTAACGATGCATTTGGGAAGATTTTTAGATACGAAATCAAATGGCATACGTGGCAATAGCTCCTTAGAATTTGAACCCTAAATATATTGCGCCATACAAATTAAAAAATTGCCATACAACTTAAGAACTGGGAATCCGGTTTATAACCTTTCTCAAAGTGTAAATTACTCTTTAATGCCTTTCGTTTGAGGTTCAAAATTTTTGCTTAATACCTTCACCTTTCTTAATTTAATCACATCTCGTAAACATTAATAAAAACTAGCATTTGATCGAAAAGATAGCTCGACGCCTTACCCGTGCAAGTAATTAGTTAAAATAACTAATTAAAAACAGCTGTTTCATACTTATCGTTGCAATCTTGGCAAGTTAGCATTTCAATGGGAATATTTTAATTTCTTGAAAGGTTAAAGTCGCAATTTGTTGCTTATTATTACTGGTATACCCCAGCTATACACGGGTACAATTAAATTGTAATACATGAAAACCTTCCGTAAAAAAATCTAAATTGCAATGAAAACTGCACCAAAATAATTTGCGTGGTTCAGAAGGAGAAGGCGGTCGAACATACACTGTAAGGATTTAGGACAGAGAGCAACGAATAGCGACTTTATTTTATACTACGTAAAGATAAAGAAGATTATAAAAGACTAGCGGACGTCCGCGAATTCGTTCCCGTGGAATTAGTAGCCTATGTCCGTCAGGGATAGTGTAGATTTCCATCCGTTAAAGAATTTTTGAAATTCGTTCTGTAGTTCCAGAGATTACCCCCTACATACAAACAAACAATGTTTACCTCTTTATATAGTTGTGTGTAGATGTAGAAGAAGACTAAACCAGAGATTAGAGACTATTCTGTGACTATACTGACTGACTACAGTTGGTATTTAAAAGTTGCATGTAAGGTAAGGTAACTTAAGTAAAGCCCCTTTTGCATATATTATCAAACCACGATTAGAATATAATTGGAGAGTAACGTCAGCACACAGTCCTTTCATAGACTTGCGTCAAATTTCATTCCTATATCTATTAAATGACAGTGGGCTGACGTTACTCTCCTATTATATTCTAATCGCGGTTTGATAATATTACTAACGTGTCCGTATAGACAAGTTGACGCTCCATATTCGAAAAAAATTACGCCAGTTCTATATCAGTTCTGTATGCACATGCAAAAGTAAGTTAGGGTTTATTGGACGACCAGTTAGCTTAGTGGTTAGTGACCCTGACTATGAAGCTAGAGGTTCCGGGTTCGATACCCGGGAAGGGCAAATGTTTGTATGATGGTGAATGTTTGTACCTGAGTCTTGGATGTTATATGTGTGTATTTAAGAATGTATTTATCTTTATAAGTATGTATATCCGTTGTCTAGTAGCCATAGTACAAGCTTTGCTTAGTTTGGGACTAGGTCAATTGGTGTGAAATGTCCCGAGATATCCAAAAAAAAAACACCTATAATGTGAATTACTTTAGATTCTAACTAATTTGAAACATTCAAAATGACATACTATTAATTTTTACTAGTTCTAGTACTACTGCCTACATATTTGTCACATTTTTGTATGGAAAACTTTACAATTATGCCAAATTGTAGCCTTATAATTTTTTGTGGCATAAGGCCTGGGCTATCCGGTCGTTGTACTTGCGCGTGAGTTGAAGCAAGCTTACGTTAAAGTAGGAATAAAAAAAAATTAGGAATGCATTCCTTACGACCGTTTAAGTTTATCAAGACATGCACTTTAATATGATAGCTATAAAAACACGCACAAAGACAGGTGTGCAGGTTATGTCGTTACATTGTATGAAGCGTAATTCTATTGCCTTTATTATGAGTAGAGTTGAAAGTTTATGTATGGTTAATAACGTTGTCTCTGTCTTCAACGTATACTCTTTCTAGCCCAGTAATTGTCTAATGGCTGATGATTTTATCATAAATGATGTGTGTCATTGATATTGTTATTTTTTTTTGCACTTCATGATTAACTTGTTAGCGTCAGTGTTAGTTTCTATTTTTCAAAAAATATACAGCGTGTTCTTTGCAGGTAATTTGTTTTTATTTGCGTGTTTGTTAATGCTGTGGCAGTTGCCATGACTGTTATCTATGATTGTTAGGTAAATGTAGACTTTAACGGATCTATTACTTTCTTGTCTTGTGCAGTTATCTTTATTACTTAGGCGCCAGCAGTTCGCGCGCCTATTCCAAGAAATTGTTTGAAAGAAATTAATAATCTTTATTTTTGCATAGTATAAAGTAAAAGCGATATGCTTTCCTGTCTGTCCGAAATTCTTATAGTGTATTTTCGGCCGCCTTCTCTCTCTGAACAGCGCAACTGATTTTGATGCGGTATTCACTGTAATTTTGAGATTTTTATAGGGAATGTTTTATGTGCATTTCATCCTGTCTGTATAAAAATGAATAGCAATAATTTGTAGTAATAGGAAATTATTTATTTTGTTAGTTAAACCATATCACAAAATCATCTTATTCACGTTTGCCTTCGTATTTTAATAAAAAAAATATTAGTTTTGGTTACAATAATTACAAATCAGTCAAGGCATTTTATCAACTTGTGCAAAAAGCTAAGAATGCAGAACAATTAAACGGACATTATCGGAAAGTATTTCTCGCCAAAAACATCTCTAACAGAATGTATAGAAGACTCACAGTCTAATATCATCGATAGTTTATCAATTATATTATAATAAGAAGCTTGTAATGTAGAGAATTACACATGTTACGATAACTATGTACCGTGCTGAGTAAATGAGGTGCCGCGGCCCAAGGCAAAAGTTAAATTAGGCATTTGTTTATTTAGTGTAAATTCAAATAATTGAACCACGGACTGGTCCGAAACATGTCGGGCATTTCTCGACTTAAAAATACATAAGTGATCCATTTCATTAATATGTCCAAGTCTCACGGTAGTTTTATGTTAAAATTTGAATGATTTTTGTCGTCACTACACAAACGTAATGTGACGTATTTTTTGACGTTGTTATTTTTGACGATCATAATTTTGTTTCGTATAAATTGACATCTCTGTAAGTTATTTATAA